>MASP02000228.1:40054-281874 GCA_001693025.2 Colletotrichum lindemuthianum | reverse complement strand
TATATATATATATATATATATATATATATATATATATATATATATATAATTCTACTAATTTTCAGTATTAAATATCAAGACTTCTTAGCTAGATTTTGATTCTACCCAATGTATATTATATATAATTAAAAATAAGTAATTTATTTTAATGTTAACCTAAGAATACCTTATAGATAGAAAGATAAACCTTGACCTACTAACTAGAAAGTCTAATTGTAGATATAGATAAGTAATAATTAATTAAACTAATTATACTGAACTCTATTATCCCACTAGATAATATCAGGAAAGTTAGAAAGATAATATATATATATATATATATATTATAATAAATTAATAGCATGATATACGGTCTGAACATGGATTATTAGAAGGGATAATCTATTTAAACTAAGATAGAACGCTCAAAAGTATATAAATAGACTGGTTGGCCCTTATATAAGCTAAAATAGCCACACTACAAAATACATACTATAGCTATTCTTATATTTTGCTCCAGTGAAATAACCAGTGAATAAAACCTTGTACTTTATATTTCGAATAGTATTTTTAATAAATAAAATACTATAGATAGATATTAAAAGTTATTCTTCAAATATTACAATAAAAGAAATAACATTCCTCAACCAACCTAATTATAATATTTCTATCTTTAAAAAGCTTTTTATTAGTTTAGCAGAAGCAAACTATTAGCTTCTTCCAAACCTTATATTCTTAATTTAATAAATATTATAAATATCTTATATTATTTTTATATACCAAACGTTTTATTTTGTTAAGTAATAACTTTAACTATTAATTGTACCTATTAGCAGTAAGTATTACTATAATAAATTCTATATATCAATTTGTTAAATTTACTTCTGTTATTACTGATATTTAACCTTTAGGCTGAAGCTTCTTTTGATATTGTTTCCAAAATTAATAGTAAGATTTTAATATACCTTAATTTAGTCGGTGTAGCTTTTAATGAGCGTATTTCTATTCTTACCCACTATGTCTCTTTAGTAAAGAAAACGTTTTATAACTTCAAACTAAAATCTATTTATTAAGTGGAATATAATATTACAGCTGGCAATTCTATTACTTTTATTACCTTCTTATTCTTAATAACATATTTAAAGCTTAAGAACCTATTGTTTAGTTTGTTAAAGAAATATATTATATTTAGCAACTACTTGTTTTATCTATTTATTCCATAGATATTAACTTTCTCTTTCTTATAGTTTAAATAGTAAATCTTATTATTAAACTTACCAATTTTATTAGAACTTATTTTGTTTATATAATTTACATATATATTAGTAATATTGTATATTTATATTCTTTTAATATATATTTTACTATTCAGTGATAGTTTAAAGTTAAACCTTTCCATCTTAAAATCTTTATTAAAATATATTTCCCCACGTTTCCTAATCTCTAAGACTCTTTATTTAGTTTACCTATATCTAAATTACCTAATATATTTATATTTAGTATTATTAAGAATATTATACTCTTATAATTAGCTATCTTTATTAAGAAGTTAACTACTTTAGCTATTATTAAGTATTGTTATAGTTATTTCAAAAACATATAATTTATTATTTCTCCTACTAATAATAAGAAAGATAATCTTACTGGTAATTATATAGTTAGAAAAAAAAATAAGAAGTCTAAATTTATTAAAAAGAAAATTAATAAAGTTAAATAACCTAAAGAAGAGAAAGGGAATAAAGTTAAAGTTATTGTTAAATATCCTAAGAAGTATTGTAAGAATATATTAATATTTATAAGAAAGCTTACTTAAATGAGAAATTATAAAGTATCTTCTAATATTTAGAATTTAATGTATCAACTTGAGAATATAAAGTAATAATTAGCAAACTTTAATATATCTACTAATTCTAAGAAACTTCTATTTATTAAGAAGAGTAAATTAAAATATAAGATCTTAAAGAAATATAAGATATATTTAGTTAAAAATAATGTAATTAGAGAGACTTAGCTTTTCTAAATAATTTCTTATATTATTTAGCTTTTAAATCTTATACTTAACTATAGTTTCTACTTTTATTTTATTAATATTACAAATAGTAATATATCTACTAAATATTATTACTAATATATAAATGACTTATAAAACGTTTATATTTCTATATTTCAAAAAGTCTATAATATATTTAAATTTTAGATTAAAGATATTAAGATATCTAATAATAACTGTATATATAATTTGATATAAACTATAAATCTAAAGTTAACCTTTATAGATAAAGGGTCAGTAAGATAGTAGTATAAAATTTACAGTTGAACGTAAGTTAAGTTTAAATTAGCAGAAGGAATTTAAGTTAACTTTTCTTAATAATAGAAATATTTCTAACTTTATTCTGTAGATGCTAGTTACTCTAAAGTATATTCTTACTAAAGTATTATTAACCTTACTATCTATTTAACTATTTACTATTAGCTAAACCTTAGCTTAACTATAAGTATAATTAGGTTACCGTTTAGCTAAGATTTTTTTTCTCAGTTAGTTACTAATAAATCTAGAGATTATTATAATAACTTAACTTTTAGCTTTATTTAATATCTTCCTACCTTAAGTTAAAGTTGCTAAATATTAATCTTCATTTCAGTAGAATTTAATATATTTTTGTTGGTTACGCTATGCTATAGGGTATATAGTAACTATATATACTCCCATATATATAGCAGTATACCCTCCACAGCCTACTAGCTATAGATACCCAGTATCTGGCGCCAGCTATAGCTAAGTAGTATAGTAATTAGTAGGTAATTATTATACTATAGATCTAAAATCTTACATAATACTATATATTATATAATATATAAATATTAATAACCGATAACCAAAACATCAGTTTTTATCTATATAATAAGATTATATATAATATATAATAATCCCAATAATTAACCTAATACTAATTAGTAGTTAACCTAACTATTATACTATTATACTGCAAATTAGTAAGATTTATTATATTAGAAGAAGTAATTACGAGATTCTATATCTAATGTTTATGTAACGTGAAAAACTATGAAATGTATTACTTAGATATTTTAAATCCTCCACACTCTAAATCTCACTGGAAGCTTTTAAGTTAATATACTAACCCCTTAAGGAGACTACTATTAAGAAGTTTAAACTAATATTCCTTACTTTAGTTAAACTAAGATACTTCATATAGCCTTACTAAGAAGTTTAAATTAATATCCCTTGATATTACTTAATAAAGTATATTCAGTAAATATAAATATCTTTTTTAAGCTTTACTAGATCTTTCTTTAATGCTGGAAATTCATAATATTTCAGCCTTAAATACTTAAGAAATCTATATAGCCTCTTAAGAACTTTTTTCCTATCCCTCTCTACATAAATTTAATAATATTAATAATTCTTCCTTATTTTATATCTTTCTCTCCTTTATAATAATATCTAAATTAACCTCTATAGATAAGATATATATTTTAGATACTTCTATACTTATAACAACTTCACCCTTAGGTACATCTATCCCTATAAAGCTTTATTAATATTTCAGCCTAACACTTCTCAACTAAATTCTTAATATTAACTATAAGAATATTACGGCTGAGAACTTTATAATAATCTCCACCTATATAATATACCAGGCAGTCTTTCATATCTACTGAGGTATTTATAACCTGAAACCTTTTAAGATATTTAAAAGTAACTTTAAGAAGTAACCTATTAAGATTTAGTAACTAGCTAGCCTCTATATTAACTGCTAATTTAGAAACTACCTTATAGCCTATAATGTTAAAATTAATATAAGTAATAACTGAATCTATATAGCTTTATATTAGCTTACTTAGTAAGAAGAATTTACACTATAAATCTATAAAGAAATTAATAAGGTTAATAAATACTATAGTATCCTTAATACTAACCTTAAAAATATTCTAAGTAGCTTAATAGCCTTATAATAATAAAGTTAGACTTTATATTATCCCTCTGTAATATTTAACTAAAGATTACAAATATTATATTAATAATATATTCACTATAAATAGTTCAAGAAAATTATCTACTACCTAACTGGCTTGCTTATATACTTATAGCTTATAATAAGAAACCTCTATTATAACTATCAGTTTTACTAATTTCCTATTTCTCTATTTTGAAGCCTTTCTAATATTAAGAGAATTATTAAGATTATAGCTGAAACTAACTTAGATATTATAAATCTTATCTATATATTACTACTGCTACCTCTTTTAATAATATATTCACTAAATATACTATAAACCTTATAAAGTTATATAACAAATATATAAAGTATTGTAGAGGCTTTTATAATATTCTTAAGTTAAAAATCTATATTTTCTATAATTACTACTTTAAGCTTAGTATTCTATAACATATATAAATAAGACTTTCTTTAATTATACTTCAAAATAATATTCTTAAGTTTTACTTTAACTACTTAAGTAACTTAAATATTAACTTTATATTTGACTAAATAATCTAAAAATTTAAGAATTATTTTAAAAGTAATAAGAATTAATAACTTTACCTTTCTAACTGGGAAAATATTATCTATTAAAGTATTATAGCTTAAAACTCTAATAAAAGTAAAAAGAAGGCTTTTAAGCTTCTTATCTTAAAACTTATATATATTTAAAAAGTCTTTCCAGCTAATATTTAAATAGAAAATATCTTCCACCTCTAGCTTATAAGTATATATTATAATAAACTATAATATTAATTAGCTTTTTTTAACCTTATAGTAACTTTCTAGAGATTTTGTAACTAATTACAATTTGCCGTAAGTAATATTATATTAATCTAAAAGGTATAATATATATAAGATAATAAAGATAACTAC
Source organism: Colletotrichum lindemuthianum (assembly GCA_001693025.2). Classification (NCBI taxonomy): domain Eukaryota; kingdom Fungi; phylum Ascomycota; class Sordariomycetes; order Glomerellales; family Glomerellaceae; genus Colletotrichum; species Colletotrichum lindemuthianum. The sequence goes on along the minus strand of MASP02000228.1, from coordinate 277,018 downwards.
CAGAGGGTAGCTAGAAATTAATGATAATTAAATATATATATAATTTACTTTAAAGTAACTTTTAAGATTATAATTATATCTCTATATATATAGCCTTACATTTTAGGTAGCTATTATCCACCTTTGATATTTATATATAGCTATATTAATTAAAGATTCTATATATAGCAAATTTAGTTATTAGTTTATAAGATATATATTTAAGGAGAAGTATATCTTATATAATAAATATATGTTAACTATTAACTTTAAGATATACTCTATAGTAGCATATTAAGCCTTTCTTATAAGCTATAAAGATATTAATAATCTTAATAATAATAATTTTAAGGTTTAACTAGTTATTAATACTAGAGATAATATTATTATATAATATTAAATAGAAATTAACTTTAAGGAGAATATTTCTACTGGAGATACTCTAAAGTTATTTTTTATATGATTTTAGAGTAAGAAACCTATTAAACTAAACAAAGGTAAAATTACTAGAATCCTCTCAAATTAGATAATAATTTATATTTTTACTAAAAGTATTACTATTAGTAATAAACTTATAAATAGTATTATTATTTCTATATATATCTTTACACTTAAAGGCTGCTACTTAAGTATAGTATTTTAAGATATTTTACCTAATTTAAATATTACTAGCTTCTTAATTACTAGATACTTCCGGTTTACTATATTAAAATAGTTAGTTATTTTCTTTATTATTCTTATACCTCTATAAGATAAATTAGTTATAATATACTATAGAGAAGCTACTCCTATATAATACTTAGAATAGTTAATATATTTATACTACTTAATATTATTATATTTCATATTATTCCCTATAATATATTCTTCCTCCTTTACCTTACGGATATAGATTACCTTAATATTATATTTAATATTATTTATAATAAGCTTCGCTAACGTAGATAAATTTTACTTATTATTGAATAATAGAGATACTTATAGATACTTCTTAATAAAGAAACAATAATTACCTCTATACATTTAATAGAGATAAAGATATAGAGACTTTAGTATTATTTTAAATATTCAGCTATAATATATCTCTATAATATTCTCAATAAAATAGAATATTCAGTTTAATAATATATTCTTAAGGTTCTTAAGAGGTATTACTACTACTACTACTAAATATATAATATAACTTCCTTATACTTTCAGTTTACTATTTAGAATAAAATTAACTTTAATTTTAAGATTATTATTAATACTTTCTATATTAATAACTGTAATATACTTTATATTATCAATACTACTATAGTATTTAATACCATTTAAGGTTTACTTAATATATCAGTAAAGATCATATAGAAGGCCCTTAAGGTATATTAAATTCATATATATTAAGACACCCCTAATTATATTACTACTAATATAAATATAATCCTTTAATCTAAAAACTCTAAATTAGAAGTAAAAACTATAGAATTGACAGTTTTTATTATATTTATTGAGATATATAATAATATTAGTAAAGTTGAATATCACTATATATTTCTTCATTATATATATAAGATTTATTATATAAAGCTTCCTACTGCTACTTGAGAGGTATTTCTTTAGGTAGTATATAAAGGAATTAATAATACAATTAATCTAAATAGCTTTATACTTATACCATTTGTTTTTGGAGCATATTTATACCTTATGGAAGATTTAGCTTCCTCTCTGGATATTATTACCTAAGTTTAAGCTATATATAAGGCTATAGAGAAGATTTACTATAAGTATACTAAACACACTATTAATACTATTTTAGTAATATATAATAACCTCAATATCCTTTATATAATAATTCTTTTACTTTTAACTCTTATATATATATAGTGAGAGGAAAAGAATTAGTAAGAGCTATATCCTCTTATTATTACCTATAGTAAGATTTATATTCTTAAACTACCTTATAATTCCTAAGAGTTTTAATTAATAGCTATAAAATAGTATTTTAAAGATAATAAATAAGAAATTAATAATAATGCAGTAATAGCTATATTTTTATAAGAATTAGTATTTATAACTTTATTTATTAACCCTCAGTTAGGCTACAAACCTCTAAATAACCTAATAGTAAATAAAAGCTTATAATTCTGTATAATTACTCTAATTTTATTTATAGCTATCTTTAAAGTTCCAAATATATAGCTAATATCCTATACTGCTTTTACCTTAAAAGATAATGATATTCTTTTTCTTTTAGTAGTTAGTAATATACTACCTTTACTCTAAATACTTTAAACTAAACTGATACCTCTAAATTATATAACTTATAAATATATAGTTAATTGCCTATCTCTAAACCCTAGCTAAAAACCTAATTTTATAGTATATCTTATAGCTAAGAAGCAGTTAGATTTAGTATTTCTGCTTACCGTCTATATAAAAAGTATAATTATAATATCTAGCTTACTATTTAAGAAGGTAATTAAAGAAAAGTTGAAAATAGTATTAATAATAATATTATAAATATTATTTAATATAACTTTATTCTCTATAAGAATTATAAATACTTTGAATTTTATATTATCAAAAAGGTTAAGAATAAGAATACTAATAAGGTATATGAGAACTTAAGATTTATAATCTGAAGTTTGAAAGACTATAGTAAGTTTAAACTTTTAATATAATTACTAAATATTTAATAAGGTAACTAGTAATTAATTTTAGCTGTAATCTTAACTCTCTTTAAATATAAGGATATAATAATATAGCTTTATAATATTACCTAGATTTATATTTAAGCTAAAATAAAGATTATAAGATATATTATAGCTAAATTACTTTTATATCTTAAATAATAGTATTTTTTAAATTTTATAATAATTATTATTAAGCTATTTTATAGCTTTACTGAAGCTTGGATTTACTAGTAAGTAACTTATTTCATATATTATAAGAAGAAGTTATAAATAGAAACTTTAACATATAATTTATACCTCCTTATTTTATATACTTAAAATTATATCTTCAGTTTTATTAGTATATATTACAGACTATACCTAGATATCCAGCTAGGGCTGTACCTAGGTATCTAAAGCTAACCCCCTCGCCCGAGTGAAGCCCCAGTAGACCCTATATAGCATTATATATACAGACTTTTCCACGTACCTATAAAGGCTTCTCTTTTACTCCTTAGTTCTAAATAAATAGTATTTTACGCTACCTTCCAGTTAAATAAATATAGATCCAGCCCTTTATATATTTAGAACTCAGTTTTATTCACTATACAGATAATATTAAGTAGAATATAGCTTCCTACTAGTTAAGTATATAGTTTAGTTAAATATAGCTTCTAAAATATAATATTATATAATAGGTAACTAACTAACTAATATAAAAAATAATAGAGAGTATTAAAGCTCCCTAGGATACCCCTACAGGTAGTAACTCTATAAGTAAACTACTTCAGTAGTAGTTATAATATATTTTAAACTCTCTCTACTAGAAGATTAATAAGCTCTTATATAAGTTAGTAAAATAAGATATTATAGTAAGTAGTAACCTCTAGGTAGCTACTATAATAAATACCTCTAGCCTCTATTAGGATACTCTAATAACCTCCAGAATAATATCTATTAGGATAATAACTCTTAGGATTAATAATATTATTATACCTCTATTAGTAGCTAATTACTAAAGGAAACTTCTTCCTCTACCCCTAAAGTTTTTAGGTAAGTAGAAAAAATACTAAATATAAACCTAATAAATAAAAACTAAACTTAAGATTAACTACTATTTCTTTAATAATAATTAGGAATATTAATATCTAATTTACTTCTTCTTAAACTTCAGTCTTTAGTAGGTAATTAAAACTTTCTATATAATAGGAGGACTAGAGAATTTCTATAATCTAAATAATTTTATAAGTTATCTCAATAGAACTTACCTAAACCCTAATAACTAACTTTATATTATTATTTAGCTATAGAGCCTCAGATAGAAAGAAAATAAACACTTAACTACTTTTCTATTCTAATTTAAAAGAATTCTAACTAATATTAAAAAGTATATATAGCTAAATATAATCTAGATCTCCCTACTAGAAGCTATTTTACTTTCCTATCTTAAGAAGCTACTTATTATAATTAACTTTCCTATAGAGTATATATTTTAATTATCTAAAGTTTAGAATATAGCTTAGAAGTTTCAATATATAAAAAGGATATTAATATCCTACTAGCTACCTTACTAAAAACTTACTATATATAATATAGAAAGTAAATATTATAATAACTAAAATAGTAAAAAAGTAATAATAATACTGAAGCTTTAGTAGCTTCTCCTCTACCCCTAAAGAATACTCTAAAAACTGTTAGGATACCTACTAATATTTTAAATATAGTAAGAAAAACTATATCTATAGAAACTATAAAGCTTGAAAATATAAGAAGATTAATATAAAGGTTATAAAATCTATAGCTACTCTAAATTATACTAAGGATAACTAGGAGGATAATACTACTCTACTTAGTAATAGTAAGAATTTAGGAAAAAAGTAACTCTAGAGTAAAGTTAGACTCTAAAGCTAACTGAGGTGGAAATAATAAAATAGGAAAAATAATAAGAAAAAAAATAAGTAAGTAACTAATAGTTAGCTAATATTTAGACTAGAATTAATAAAAGTTACTTTATTAATATACTTATTAATGTAGATTATAATATTTATATTATTATTAATATCTCCCTTATAAAGAAACTTTACCTTCTATTAGTTAATAAGTTAAAAAAATAGATAAGAAGATATATTACTAAGTTATTATTTAGTAATATCTAGAGAGTAATTATCCTAATTTTAGAAGTTAGTAACTATATACAGAAAATCTATATCTATATTATAAAGAACCCATAGCTACTCTTATATCTGAAATAGCTATAAATAGAGGATAATTATATTATCTATAATATTAGAATCTAATAGATAATATACAGAAAAGATAATATAATAATATACCTAAAATACTAAGATAAACTAATATAACTTAAAGAGATCCAGTCAGCTTAACTACTTAATACTAATTTATTTATATTTATCTATCAGTATACTATATAATATACTAATAAAGTACTAAACTCCTACTAAATTATATTTATTAGTCTAGTAGATATTAAGAAAATATTAACCCTAAAAATAAAAGTAAACCTAAAGAATTATATCCCTATAAATATCTCAAAGGAATTCCTAGATCTTTTCTATCTAGATTCAGTATACTAACTACCCCCCAGCTAACTAAAGATAAACTACTGTATCCTATTAATCCCTAATAATAAAAAATAGAAACCAGACCTCCTATAGAAACCTCTTTATAGTATATTATAGGAGGAACTTCTAATACTTAAGAAAACCCTAGAGAAGTTACTTAATAAAGAATTTATTAAAATAAGTAGCTTCTCTATTAATTTTTTAATCCTCTTTATAAAAAAGCTAGATAGAAGAATATACTTGTATATAAATTATAAAATCTTTAATATAATTATAAAAAAAAACTATTACCTCCTCCTCCTTATATTAGAAACCCTCTAGAAAGTTATTACTACCTACTAATATACTAAGCTTAATATTATTATTATATTCTATAAAATCAGAATTAATAAAGTAGATCAGGAGAAAATAACTTTTTAGATATATTATAGCCTGTTTAAATAGATAATATATCCCTTCAGACTTACTAATACTCCTATTATATTTTAATAGTATATTAGTAACTATCTATAATAGTTTCTAAATAACTTTATTATAGTATATATTAATAATATCCTTATTTATATTAATAACTTATAAAAGAAGTATAAAGAGAAAATCTACTAAATACTTAGCTACCTTACTATATAAACCTTAAGTTAGATTCTAAAAAATATAAATTCTTAGTTATTATAATTAAATATATTAGGTTTATTATATTAACTAGAAAAAGTTTTTCTTATAACTCTGAAAAGTTAGAAACTATTACTAACTAACTTCCCCCCAGTTTACTAAAAAGTATCTATAATTTCCTTAAGTTTATAAACTACTATAAGATCTTTATATTTTAATATAATATTATTATAAAGTTTTTAAACTATCTAATTTAGAAATTAGTTCTTTTTAACTAGCAACTAAAGTAGTAGGAGACTTTCCTCACACTAAAATAACTTTTCACTATAAAACTAATCCTATAGATATTTAACCTTAATATTCTAATAATAGTAGAAATAGACTATTTAAAATATATTCTAAAAAGTATATTAACCTAAAATAATAAGGCTGAAGTAAAATACTTAGTAACTTTCTACTCCTAATATCTAACCCCTATAGAGTTTAATTACTTAATTTATAATAAGTGTGAAGGGCTGGATCTAGGTTTATTTAACTGGAAGGTGGCGTAAAATACTATTTATTTAGAACTAAGGAGTAAAAGAGAAACTTTCATAGGTACGTGGAAAAGTCTATATATATAATACTATATAGAGCCTACTGGGGCCCCATTCGGGCGATAAGGTTAGCTTTAGATACTTAGGTATAGTTTTAGCTGGATATCTGAGTATAACTTATAATATTACCTCCCTCCTCTCTAGCTGCTACCTAATTAGAAACCATAGGTTAGGTTTCTATTATTATCTATAATTAGTCTATATATTACCTTATATTACTCTAAAGTTACTATATCTATAATAATATTAATAAGTTTCTATATAGAGTTTATATATTCTTCCTATTTAATAAGAGTTTCTTATTAGTATCCTCTCTCCACTTAGTATATTCTTATAGTAAGAATATTTTTAACTAGCTATTTAACCTCCTTATTATTATCTACTAATAGTAGTAGCTAGTTATTAACTATAATCTATCTGGATAGTAGATTAGTAGCAGCTCTCTAAAGTAAATTTATATAGAATTATAAATAAATAGACTCTAGAGTATCCAGCTCTATAATATATAGTGAGAGGATCTTTACTATTATATATTTATAGTATAATTAGATTAGTTTTTAGTTTAACTTTAGTAACTTATAGTTAGATATATTTAACTATATCTTATTACTAACTTAATATTAATCTATAGGAAATTAAATCTTATTTATCTGAGTTTCTAACTTCTACTAGATAGTAGCTATCTCTATATAGATATATATTATTACTAACTTTATTCTCTTAATTAGCTAGTAAGTTATAATTTTACTACTATTAGATAGTTTTATATATTTCTTAGTAATTAGAATAAAGTTAATATAATATTTATAATCTATAAAGAAAGATATAGTCTCTATTATATTATATTATTAGTTATAGAAAACTAACTATATAATAGATAGTAGGTTATTCTAATTATCCTGAGACTAGTAGGTAAATATTCTTAAAACTACTTGAATCTCCTAGTTATATTATTCTATAATTCTGTCAGTCTATAAGTAGTAATTAGTATTTAATAAGTATATAATATTTATTAACCTACAGAACTCCTTTTAGAAGTAACTTACCTAATTAGACTCTTTATTACTTATAATAAAGTATAATATTCTATAGAATCTATAGTAATAACTAAGAAACTATTAGATATATATTTCTACTTCTATTATATCTATCTCTTCTAATATAGAGATCTTACCTAGTTAATTAATAATAACTTAGAGTTAATAATTATTTTATCCTTTTATAGGAGGTAAGTTAGTAATAAAGTCTATTAATAGATTAGAGTGTAACTAGTTAGATATTAGTAGAAACTTTAGGAATCCCTTTTTTGTTTACCTCTAGATATAAATATTCTTATATATATTATAGTTATATATAAATTAGTAGATACTTTATAACTATTTAGATTAGTAGAACTATCAGCTTATAATTTCTAGTATATTATTATATTCTAAGTAATATATAGGGGAGGAGTTATATAATTTCTATACTAATTTAATCCTAAATTTATTAAGGGGATTATTATTCTTTTTACTATTTAGTGTTTAAAATCTCTCTCTAAAAGTAAGTTATTTTAGTATATTAATAATATACTTAGTAATCTAGATTTTTATATAGAAGTTAGGAGGAAAATTATATTCTCTCTACTGGATTATTATAAAGATCTATTAATATAAGGAGTTTCTCTTAGTAATATAATTTTATATCTCTTATAGGTCTGGGTTTCCTTTAAAAACCTAGATACTAATAATATTTATATATCCTACCTAAAATTCCGTAGGGATAATAATATTTAGAATAATCTATATTATTTATCCCTATTGTTTTTTATTATCTTACTTTTTAGGGGTATTCTATTTCCTCTAGAAGAGGATATTAGAGGTTATTATTTAGGTATTTAGTTAGTATTTAAGATAAAAGTTATATTAAGATAATTCCTCTACTTACTAGCTTTACGTCTCTATAAGTTATTATTTCTTTATAAAATATTTAAAGTTTTTATAATTAGTAAGGATCTTAAACTTTCTAATATTCTATAGCTTCACTCTCTATACTTATAAATAAATTAATATTATAAGAAGTTCCTTATTATAGATTAGGTAATTAAATTCTATAGAAGTAAGATATTAAGAATAGAAAATTACTAAATATTTTATTTTAGCTTTATTATCTTAAGTTAATATATCTCTTAGAGTATATTCTAAATAGTTTATTTTTACTATTATTAGAGTATTAAGGTTAAATATCTGTAGAATTAATTGTATAGTGAAGAGTTATTTCAGCGTAAAGAAAGTTTCCTACTATTCTAGTCTCCAGTTAAAGGAAACTAATTTCTAAATTAGATAGTTTAAAAGCTCCATAATAGTATTATACTAAAATATAAAAATCTTATAGTAATTTATAAACTTAAGGAAACTATACATATCTTTTAGTAAACTAGGGGGAAACTAGTTAATAATAATTTCTAACTTCTCAGGATTATAAGAAAAACCTTTTCCAGCTAATATAATAAACTTAATATACTTAACTATAATAACTAAGAATTTATATTTCTTAGGATCTAACTTAAAGTCTATATCAGTAAGGTAGCTAAATATTTAATAGATTTTCTTTTTATATTCCTTTCGTAAGTTACTAATATAAATAAGGATATTATTAATATATATTATAATAAACTTATCTAGAAATTATTATAGGTAGCTATTAATATACTATTAAAATATAGTAGAGATATTACTAAATCTAAAGGGGTATACTATCTATTTAAAGAGGTTATAATATATCTAAAAAACTATTTTCTTCTGATTTATTTTATTAATTCTGATTTTATAGAATATAGTAATAATATTAAGTTTAGTATACTAATAAGTAGTAGTAACTTTCTAGAGAGTCTCTAATATAAAGAGGAGGAGGTAATAGTCTTTCTTTATAATTATATTAAAAACTTTATAATTTATATAGAAATATATTTCTCTACTTAACTTTCTTATAAAGAAGACTGAAATATTAGTAAAGAAGCTATTTATTTTAATAAATTCCTTATTAAGTAAATCCTCTAGAGTTTTTTTAAGTATTAGAAGTTCCTTCTGTAATGTATTATAGAGGAATCTCTATAGGAGGTCTAGTTTCTATTTCTTATTATTAGGGATTAATAAGATATAGTAGTCTATCCTTAGTTAGCTGGGAGGTAACTAATATACTAAATTTAGATAGAAAAAATCTGGGAATTCTTTTAAGATATTTATAGGGATATAATCTCTTAGGTTTATTTCTGCTTTTAGGGTTAATATTTTCTTAATATTTACTAGACTAATAGATATAATTTAGTAGAGGCTTAATATTTTATTAGTATACTATATAGTATACTGATAGATAAATATAAATAAATTAGTATTAAGTAGTTAAGCTAACTGGATCTCCTTAAGTTATACTAACTTATTCTGGTGTTTTAAGTATATTATTATATTATTCTTTCTGTATATTATCTATTAGGTTTTAGTATTATAGATAATATAATTATCCTCTATCTATAGCTACCTGAGATATAAGAGTAGCTATAGGCTCTCTATAATATAAATATAGATTTTGTATATATAATTACTAATTTCTAAAGTCAGGATAGCTACCCCCTAAGTATTACTAAGTAATAGTTTAGTAGTATATCTCCTTATTTATCTCTTTAACTTATTAACTAGTAGGAAGTAAAATTTCTTTATAAGAGAGATATTAATAATAGTATAAATATTATAGTCTATATTAATAAGTATATTAATAAAGTAACTTCTATTAATTCTAATCTGAATAGTAGCTAATTACTAGTTACTTATTTATTTCTTTTTCTATTATTTCCCCTATTTTATTACTTCTGCCTCAGTTAACTTTAAGGTCTAATTTTACTTTAAAGTTACTTTTTTCCTAAATTCTTACTATCATTAAGTAGGATAATATTATCCTTCTAGTTATCTCCAGTATAATCTCAAGTAACTATAGCTTTTATAACTTTTATACTAGTTTTTTTATACTTTTAGGTTTTATAGTTTCTATAAATATAGTTTTTCTTACTGTATTTAAAATATTAGTAGATATCTAAGTAATCTTTAGAGTGTTCCTTAGGGGTAGAAGAGAAGCTATTAGAACTTCAATATTATTATTACTCTTTAACCACCCTAGTTATTATAATATTACTTTCTATATTATAGGTAGCAGATCTCTAGTGAGGTAGCTAGTAATATACTAATATTCTCTTTATATATTTAAGCTTCTAAGCTATATTTTAAACTTTAGATAATTAAAATTTATACTCTATAGGAAAGTTAACTATAATAAGTAACTTCTTAAAGTAGGGGAGTAGGGTAACCTCCAGTAGGAAGATCTAGATTATATCTAGCTATATATATCCTCCAGTATCAGCTAGAATCTTTTTAAATTAAAGTAGAAAGATAATTAAGTATTTATTTTCTTTCTATTTAAAGCTTTATAGCTAAGTAATAATATAGAGTTAGCTATTAAGATCTAGGTAAATTCTATCTAAGTAACTTATAAAATTATTTAGATTATAGAAATTCTCTAGTTTTCTTACTATATAGAAGATTTTAACTACTTACTAAAGACTAAAATCTAAATAGAAGTAAATTAGATACTAGTATTCCTAATTACTATTAAAGAAATAGTAGTTAATCTTAAGCTTAATTTTTATCTATTAGGTTTATATTTAGTATTTTTTTTACTTACCTAAAAACTTTAGAGGTAAGGAAAGAAGCTTTCTCTAGTAGTTAGCTACTAGTAGAGATATAGTAATATTATTAACCTTAAAGGTTATTATCCTAATAGATATTATTCTGGAGGTTACTAAAGTATCTTAGTGTAGGCTAGAGATATCTATTATAGTAACTACCTAGAGGTTACTACTTACTATAATATCTTATTTTGCTAACTTATATAAAAGCTTATTAGTCCTCTAGTAGAGAGGGTTTAAAGTATATTATTACTGCTACTAAAGTAGTTTACTTATAGGATTACTACCTGTAGGAATATCCTGGAGGACTCTAGTACTATCTATTATTTTTTATATTAGTTACCTATTATATAGTATTATATTCTAGAAGCTACACTTAACTAGATTATATACTTAACTAGTAGGAAACTATATTCTACTTAATATTATCTATATAGTAAATAAAATTAAGTTCTAAATATATAAAAGGCTGGATTTAGGTTTATTTAACTAGAAGGTAGCGTAAAATACTGTTTATTTAGAACTAAGAAGTAAAAGAGAAGCTTTCACAGGTGCGTGGAAAAGTCTATATATATAATACTATATAGGGCCTACTCGAGTCCCACTCAGGCGAGGAGGTTAGCTTCAGATACCTAGGTATAGTCCTAGCTGGATATCCAGATATAGCCTATAATAATAAGGAGCTCCTTATAACACTAATCTATTTATAGATATAGAGAGTAGAACTACAGAATACTAAAAAGTTTAAAATCCTTACTAACTATAAGAATCTTAAATATTTTATAAAACAATAATAGCTTATAGAGAGGTAAAGTTAGTAAATAGAAAGATTATTTTAATATAATTTTTACCTTAAATACTAACTAGATACCTAAATAGTAGCTTCTAATATTCTCTCCCGGAGGAAATAGAATACCTCTAAAAAGTAGGATAATAAGAAGTAATAGAAATAAGTAATATAGATTATCCTAAATATTACTATTCCTATAGAACCCTAGGTAGAATATATAGATATTATTAGTATTTAGGTTTTTAAAAGGAAACTAAACTTATAAGAAATATAGAACTACACTACTAAGAGAGACTCCTTATATTAATAGATCTTTATAATAATCTAGCAGAGAAAGTATAACTTTCCTCCTAACTTCTATATTAAAATCCAGATTACTAAATATACTATTAATATACTAGAATAACTTACTTTTAGAGAGAGATTTTAGATACTAAATAGTAAAGAGAATAATAAGTTCCTTAATAAATTTAAAACTAAATTAGTATAAAAATTATATAACTTCTCCCCTATAAGCCACTTAAAATATAATAATATACTAAAAATTATAAACTAATAGTTTTACTAATCTAGATAATTATAAAATATCTACTAATTTATATATAACTATAATATATATAGAAATATTTATATCTTAAAGTAAGCTAAAAAGGGATTCCTAAAGTTTCTACTAATATCTAACTAATTATATTCTAATTTATTAATAGATTTTATTACTAACTTACCTCCTATAAAAAGATAAAATCATTATTACCTCTAGGTTATTATTAATTAACTAAATGAAACCTCTATATTAGAAGAGATAAATATAATAGAAGTAGAAATATATACCTAATAGTTCCTCAGTTACTACTATAAATTCTATAGAATACTATATTCTATTATAAATAATAGAAAATCTAACTAAGTAAATTACTTCCAGAAGAAATTCTATAAATTAATAAATATTATATACCTATTAAATATTAAATACTACCTACAGACTAATAGGATTATAGAATAATATAACTAGGAGATTTAAGTAGTTTTAAAGATATTTACCTACTAATCTCAGAATAACTAAAATAACCTACTACTTATTATATAATTAACTTTCTATAACTAGTAGTATGATATAATAGAAACTATATTTTTCTTTATAAATTAGAAATATTATATTAACTTTATCCTAATAACTAAGAAGTATATAAAACTACCTAATAATAGTAAAACTATAATTTACTAGGTAATTAAGAGAATATAGTTAGTAATAATATATATCTCTATAGAAATAACTACTATTTAGTAGAAATTAGAAACTTAAATAAATAAAATCTAATTCCCTATAGATTAATATTAAATTAGTAATAAAATATAATTAAATATATCTAATTATAAATTACTAAAACTAAACTAAAAACTAACTTAACTATACTATAAATATATAATAATCAAAGTCTTTTTACTATATATTATAAAGTTAGATATTTTAGAGTCTATTTACTTATAGTTTTATATAAATTTACTTTAGAAAGCTATTACTAATTTGCTACTTAGGCAGATTATAGTTAATAGCTAACTGCTACTATTAGTAGATAATAATAGGAAGGTTAAATAATTAGTTAAAAATATTCTTACTATAAGGATATACTAAATAGAGAGAGAATACTAATAAGAAGTTTTTATTAAATAGAAAGAATATATAAACTCTATATAGAAACTTATTAATATTATTATAGATATAGTTACTCTAAAGTAATATAAGGTAATATATAGGCTAATTATAGATAATAATAGAGACCTAACCTACAGCCTCTAACCGAGCGGCAGCTAGGGAGGAGGAAGGTAATATTATAAACTATATCTAGATATCTAGCTAAAACTATATCTAGGTATCTAAAATTAACTCCCTCGCCCGAGTGGAGCTCCAGTAAGCTCTATATAGTATTATATATATAGACTTTTCTACGTACTTATAAAGACTTCTCTTTTACTCCTTAGTTCTAAATGAATAGTATTTTACACCACCTTCTAGTTAAATAAACCCAGATCCAGCCCTTTATAGTATATAAACTAATAATATCCTCAGCCTCTCTAATATAATAGTTTCTTACTGAGAAAACAAGAAGCTTAAAAAAGCCTTATTTAAAGTAAAGCTAAAAATTATACTTTTAGAGATTATATTCTTTATATTTAATAGAGATATTTTATTACTCTATAGTAATTACTTTTATCTATACTAAGAATATTAAGAGTAAAAACTAACCCTTATTAATATATATATTATATCTAAAATACTAAAGAAAGTATATATTAAATAATATATATATAGAATATACCTTATCTCTATATACTAACTAGAGGCTTTATTTAACTTATTATATATAATATAAAAGTAATAACCGTTAAGTAATAATATTACTATACTTAATAAATAACTTAAGTTATAAATAAAGTATCTTAACTAAAATCTTAACTTTGTACTACTTAATCTCTCTAAGGTATATTATTATACTTTTATTAATATATCTTTTACTGATAATACTAACGTTTTATCTTAATTAGAATTTATAATAATAATAGGCTAAAACGTTATAACTAGTAATAGCTAGTTTAGCTTTTATAGTGATTTTATATATTATTTATCTACTTAAAGTAAGAAAATTACCAGAAGTATACTTACTTTAAAAGTCTATATTATAGTAGCTAATATAAATTTTACTTATATTATAGCTATATTACTTAAGAAGATTCTTAAATATTCAAAACTTCCCTAAATTCTGACTATTATATATACTAACTTATATTTACTTTATAAGTACTTTATAAAACTTAATATTACTAAAGAGAACTATCTCATAATTAATATTATAGTATTAAGATAGTTATATAAATATGATAAGTTCTATAAGATATAGTAAATTAATAGAGATAATAATATTACTAATATCTTTATAAAAGATATTCTAAATTATACCCTCAAGAAATATATTAATTTAAACTATATAATCATTTCAATAGAGAAATAAATAATTCAAGTAAAGTAGATAAATAGATATTTAGATATTATTTAGGTAAAAGAATATAGATTGCAAAAAGCACTATTTTATATATGAATAGATAGATACTAAAGTATACAGTAAAAAGAAAAATTACTAATATTAGTTATATTATGTGGTAGGGTATATAGTAACTATATATACCACTATATATATAGCAGTATACTCTCTATAGCCTACTAGCTATAAATACTTAGTATTTAGCGTCAGCTGTAGCTAAATAGTATAGTAATTAGTAAGTAATTACTATACTATAAATCTAGAGCCTTATATAATGCTATATACTATATAATATAGAAATAATAATAACCAAAAACCAAAACACTAGTTTGTATCTATATAATAAATTTACGTACGGTATGTAATAATCCTAATAATTAAACTAATGATCTTTTATACTTTTTTAGTTTAACTTCTATATACTAGTAGCTACAGCTTAAATAGTATTCTAAAGTTATAGGTTTAAGTAGTTTCTCTTAAGTTAAATATAAATATAATTCTAAACTTTTATTTCTTATAAGAAAATTAATAAATACTACTATTTTCTTATATTCTATATTATTACTACTAAACTCTTCCTCTAAGAATTAGAGTTCTATTTATTATTACTCAAGTTTTAGTATTTTAGAAAATTAGGTAACTTGACTTAAATAGTTCTAATAGTTTTAGTTAAAGTTCTATTAAACTAAGAAATATTTTAAATTATTTAAACTTTACTTAAGGTAAGCTTTTTATAAAATTATCTACTAATATCTGTTACAAACCTAAACTTTAGGGCTTATGTAGGATATAGCTATGCAGGCTCTATAAAGCTGGTACCCCTATAGTTTAGTAAAAATTTTTCACTATAGGTGTAAACTCTTTAAGTTTATTATAACACTATTTAGATATTACTGGGGTACCTTTTATAGCTAGCCTCTAATATTAATAAACTTCCTACCTAAGTCTAACCTAATAGTAAACAGTTAACTAAATAGATAATACAGAAGATAATAAAGATAATAGTAGATACTAATATTATAGAATCCTTAATAAAGGTTCTAATAGATTAATAGTAGATAAACTTAATTACAGATAAGAACTAAACCCTCTAAGAGGCTTTTATATAATTTTAATAGAATTATAAAGTAGTTTTACAGACTATACAGACCCTTTTTATAAAGAGGAAGCTCCTTCTAATTAATATTCTTTTTAATAATAATATTCTTTACTTCTCAGTATAGAAAATAACTATATAATATAAACTTAAAGTTAACTAAATGTTTATTAGAAAATTAGAGGATCTTTAGTAGTTCCTCTAAACTAACCTCTTACTAAAAGTCTAGATATAAGTTAGTAACTTCTATATAACCTAGAAACTTCTATATAGCTGGAATATTAATATCTTTCTCTAGTATCTTACTGAATACTATAAAAACTCCTACTATAGTATCTAAACCTTCGAGAAGATACAATATCTCTAATAAAAGCCTAAGTAGATATTTATAGAATTTTTTATTAAATTTAAATTAGCTATAAGTTAGGTAGGGGGGTATACCTAAATAGGGAATATTTAACTAAATTACCTATAGCTAGCCCTCTCCTACTGAATTCAGATAATTACTATTAATTATAATATTAGCTGAATAGATTACTACACTATAGTTTAATACTACTACGTAATTACTATAAACCTTAAGATCCTTAATATAGAGTTATAGAGTTATAACTAATCCTAATTCTAACTATAGATAGAACCTTCAGTTAACTAAAATAGGGATATATAAATAACTAGTGTGGACGTAATTTACGCTACTCTAATACTAATATAACACTATTATAATACTAGCTATCCTCACTAAGGGGGATTAAGTAGCTAGAGTTCTATACTAGCTAAACTTTTATTAACTACTATAGTGGATATATATAAAGCCTAGTAGGTAGATTTAGTAGTTCTACAGCCTTATATATAAACTAATACCTATATTCACTATAGTATTAAAGACTATTTTATTACTAAATATAAGCTATATCCTACCTACCCTCTTATAATTTTAAATATTAATATCTAGATCTTACAGCTAGATAAAGAGATTATAGATAATAAGGAAAAAGAATAACCTCCCAGAAGAAACTCCCTAGAGAGTAAAGTAATATAACTTCTAGTAATACTAATATAGTAGTAGATAAAACTAGAGAGATATAAAGCTGGATAGATAAACTATCCTTCCTAGTCTCTATATTAAAACATTATAAGTTTTTTATCTCTATCTAAATTAATAGCAGTTATAACTACTATAAAGTAGTTAGTAAGGAGTTTATAAAATAGTAGAATCTTACTATTATGAACCTCCTATAGTCTTACTAACTAGAAACTATTCTAGATACTAGTAAAACTATAGCTATTATCAGAATAGCTAGAATTTATATTAATCTAGATAGATAAATATATAAAACCTTATTCTATATTATTCTAAATATAGTATAACTAGCTATTCTCAGGAAACTATAGTTATAATATTAAGAAGTTATTCTTGACTCTATAAGAAATATATTAAAGATAAATATAGTTAGTAACCTTATAATACTAACTATTAGTAATATCCTAAAGAATATATATAGAGGGATTTACTAACCTTATTAAGTTATTAATAATTATATTAACTAATATAAGAGAGAGAGGTTATAAATAGATAGCTACTAACCTAATATAAATTAATATAACCCTCACTACTATATTACTAGTAACTCTAGAGTAGCTAATATTTACCTTACTGGGAATCTATACTCTCTTTACAGACCTATTTAATAAAAAAAAAGCCTCTAGCTTTCTATCCTACTGGAGGATCCTTAATTACTATATATAACTTAAGAAAACCCTAGATAGAACTAAACTAGATCTATTTTAAGGATCACTCTATAATATACTATAAAAATTTCTCCTTAAGATATAATATTAAATTACTAACTTAATAGATAAAAGCTAAATATAAGCTAACTTTTTAGCTATAGAAATATTTATCTTTCTAATTAAGAAACTAGGAGGAAAGTAGCAATTTTATATTAATTATTATACTCTTAATATTATTAGTATTTATAATTACTACCTCTTACTATTAATTAAGAAGATACTCTACTTATTATCTAAAGTGAAATAGTTTATAAAAGTTAATATTTAGGTAGCTTTCTATAAGATTTATATTATAGAGGAAGATAAATATAAAATAGCTTTCTGGATATATTTTAGCTTATTTAAGTAGCTAGTTATACCTTTTAGGTTAATTAGTATACTTATTATATTTTAGTAATATATTAATAGGATACTTTAGAATATCTTTAATAATTTTATTATAATATATCTTAATAATATCCTTATTTATAGCTGTAAGTTATAAGCTAATTATAAAGCTAAAGTTACTTAGATTTTATAGTAACTGAAGGGGGTTAGTCTATATCTAAATCTAGAGAAATATAAGTTCTTAATATAAGAGACTAAGTATCTTAGTTTTATTATTAAGGTGGGAAGGAGGATATATTATAATCTTAAGAAGATTAAAACTATTTAGAAGTAGGAGGTTCCTAAAAATATCTAGAGTATCTAGAGTTTCCTCAGGTTTATAAACTTCTACTATAACTTAGTAGATTATTTCTCTAGTCTGATAAAGTTTCTTATATAGTTAATATTAAAGAAAGTCTTATTCTAGTAAGATAAAGTTTATAAGGAGGTATTTAATATCTTTAAAATTATATTTATATTAAAGTTAGTTATAATTTAATAGGATCTAGAGAAACTTATAATAATAGAGGTAGATTATTCTGAAGTAATATTAGGAGGTTACTTATTATAGGAGGATAAAAAAAATATTCTATAGGTAGTAGCTTACTATTTAGCTTAATTAACTTCAGTTTAGTAGAATTATACTATTTATAATAAAAAGCTATTAGTAATTATATTATACTTAAAAGTATAGTTAGTAAAGCTATAGAATATAGTAGAATCTTTTACTATTCTTTTTAACTATAAAGTTTTAGAATATTTTATAAACCTAAAACTTATCTTAGAGTGATAGACTAAGTAGACTGAAACCCTATTAGAATTTAGTTTTATTCTGAAGTATTATTTAGGCTGCCTTATAGAGTATCTAGATACTCTATTAAGGTAAGGATAAAATAATATAATTAAGCTATAGCTTCTAATATAGATCCTCCACCCCCTATAGGTTAATATAGTAGATATAGTTAGATTACTCTCTATAATTTAAATCTAATAGATAGAGATAGATAGAGATAGAGAAGGATCTATATTAGTAATTAATAATTACTAGCAAAATACTACTAAACTACTAGATAGATATATAATAGTCTAGAGTACTATACTACTAATACTCTAGAACTAAAGAATTTCAGTAATACTAATATATAAAATCTACTAAGATATAGTCTAATAGGTAGTATAGATATTCCCTCTAGAGGTAGATATAAAATTATAAGTAACTAACTACTTAGTAAAGTTAGATAGTATACTATTATACTAAAGTAGAGTCTGGATTCCTAAATATAAACTACTAACTATAGTAATCCTTTAAATAGTCTATAGCTTTCCTATTCTAAATTACCCTAATATTAACTTAATATTTATAATACTTTCGTGAGACTAGTATTAGGATAGAATATTAAAGGATATTAAGCGATTCGTTAAGATATATAATATCTACCAGTATTTTCATAAAAGTTAGAAGCGCCACTAGAGACTTTTATAGTTCCTCCCAATTCCCAACGGATTCTGGTCCTAAATCTTAATTAACTTTATAACAAAGTTATCCTCCACTAAAGAGAGTAATTCCAGATTCCTAATAGTTATTATTAATTAGCTTTCTAAATATATCTAATTAGAAACTATAATATCTATATTAGCTAGAATTTATATAGAGTATTTCTAGAATATATAATAGTAGTTTTATAGTTTCCCTATATTAATTATTACTAACTAAGAGTCTAACTAAATTAGCATTTTTTAGTTTATATTATATTAATCTATAGAAGTTAAATAACTTCTTTTAATATTATTCCACCCCTAGATAGATAGTAGTATAGAATAAGTAATACTTAGAGTTCAAGTATTCCTAAAGGTATATATTACCTTTTTATAGATAGACTAACTATTATATATTACTATATACTAACTAGTATTAAATAATAGAGATTCTTTTATAATTAGATTAAATCCTAATAAGCTTCTAAATAGATTTAAGATAATATCTATCTTATATACTATAGTAGAAAAATCCTCTATAAACTTAAACTTAACGTAAAGTTTAATATTCCTTACTTACTTTAGGGAGAATATAACTTTAGCCTAAGTTATAATAATTTATATTTAGTAGTATAATAACATAGAAACTAATAGAATATAATAGATAATAGAGAAATTCTAAATTAGTAATAAAATTTAGCTTTCCTTATAATATATTAAGATAAACTAGCTAAGTAAGAAACTTAACTAAGTAATTTATAAATATTATATCATTAATATACTAAACCTACTTAATAATATATTAAATATTCCCTCTAGTATTCACCTAATATTCTATATTAACTTTATCAAATAGATTAAGAATATCTCCTTATTTTTATAATATTATATAGATACTTATTTTCATTTTATCTTTATCTTAGTGAGGGAGGATAGTAAAGCTTAGGAAAAATATAAAATTAAAGAGATTCTTATAGTAAAGAATACCTTAGAGTGGAAGTAAAACTAAAATATATTAGTTAAATAGAGAAGTTATAATATACTAACTTAGAAACTTTTAGAGAGCTTAGTTAATAATAAGATAATATTATATTTTAAATTATAATATAGGAATATTTAAAAAAATAATAAACTAATATTAATTTACTAATAATAGAAAATTATATAGGCTGTAAATAGAGTATAAAATAACCTCTAAATTATATAAATATAAAACTATAAAACTACCTCTTAACGAAAAGATTATTATCCTCCTTCCCCTTCTCCACTATATCTATAAACTTTTCCTTATTCTCCTCACTCTTCTTATTATTATTCTTAATAGAGATAAATGTAGCTAACTATTAGCTGAAGTATTATTAGTAGAAGTAGGAGGTAGTAAGAATATAGGAGTGATAAATAGGTAAACTAGTTTCAGTAAAGCTAAGGATATAGTTATAGTAGTTATAAGAGGTAATATAACTATTAGAGTATATAATAATATCCTACTAGAAAGAGATTAATAAGATAGTTTAGAAAGAAAAAGAAAGAAAAAAAAGAAAGAGAACTTACTATTATCTATATAATATTACTGAGGCTAGTAATTACTTTCTTAGAAGTGAAAATAATAATAAGTAAAATATTATTTTTAGTATAAAAGAAGGGGATAATAAGTATAGTAGTAATATAGGCAGAGGATATTTACTAAATATAATAGAAGTATTTATTATAATATTAAACTATAGTAGAAAAGTTAGGTAAAAAGATAGTAGTATAGTAGCTTTCAGAGCTACCTCCCTTATTACTAATAGAGATAGTAGAGGTAATAAAATATTTACTATAAGTAGTTAAATAATTAATTTAGTAATTAGTAGTATATAACTTAGGGTTAGTAGTAAAGAGATATAAGTTTTACTTATATTTTAATTTTATTACTAAGTATTTATAGTAGAAGTAATTCTAACTTAGAATATAACTTTAGGTAAAGTTACTTCTATTATATTTAGAGTAATAATTAAGGTAGGTAGACTTTACTATTTAGGGAGGTTAGTTTTCTTTATTATTAGAATTACTTTTAATAATATAGTTACTATAAGTATAGAAAGTAAGCTTATAGGGGGGGAAGTAGTAGTTAGGATTATTATTAGGGGGATTAGTATTAGTAGGAGGAGTAACTAATATAATAGAAGGAAGTAGTAATAATAGGGAAATAGAGGTAATATAGTAGTAAATTAGTAGTATTATAGGGAATATAGTAAGAAAGTAAATAGATTATCTAAAGAAAGGAAAAAATAGGTATAATATAGAAGGGAAAGATATATCTTATAGTTATAGAGGGGAGGGGAATTATAATATAGGATCACTTAGGAAGTAATCTGAGAGATAGTAGTATAAACTTTTCTATTAGCTAGGCTGTCTGATATTAGAGGGATATATCTTTCTATTAGCTAGATCTATATAGACTTAAAGTAAGCTTTTTATAAAGTTATCTACTAATGTCTGTTACAGACCTAAGCTTTAAGGCTTATGTGGGATATAGCTACGTAGGTTTTACAGAGCTGCTACTTCTATAGTTTAGTGAAGAGTTTTCACTATAGGTGTAAACTTTTTAAGTTTATTATAATACTATTTAGATACTACTAAAGTATCTCTTGTAGTTAGCCTCTAATAATATTAGATATATAGATATATAAATAACTTTAAAACTTTCTTTTAAGTATTTTTAGTATAAATATATTTATTATATATTTATATATTAAAGTCTAGTCGATAGATATTTACAGTTTAAAACTATTAATTTAATAATTTAGTAGTTATTATAATAGACTTTCTGGATATCTCTCAAATCTAACTTTAAATTTTAAAATAATGTCTTTAAATATATAATCTCTTTTAAGATATATTTAAGGCTAATAAATTCTATCTTAATAGTGAAAAATATAATTATATTTTATTAAGTAACCTTCTATTAAATTAGTTTTCTAAATAAAGTAATAATATAGCTATAACTAAATTATTAAGTATCTTTGTCATTTATAAAAGAAATATCTCCAGTAATTAAGAGTATTTCAGGTATTTTATATATACTCCCTACGCTTCTAGGCTAAAGTATCAGAAATCATATTTTATAAAGATATCAAATTATATAATTTCCAGTATCTTAATATACTTGTAAAGAATTTATAACATATCTTAATAAAAGAAAATAGGTATATAAAATATCTAATGATATTATAATTAATATATGGAGAATTAAACGAACTTTAGTTTAATATATATAAATCCCTTTTGATATTGCTGAATTTGGACTTATAATAAAAGATATTACTAAAAGTAATATTACTAATATTAATCTATATTTGAGATTAGAATATTCGGCAATTTTGGTAATATATATATATATATATATGTAGTATAAACTAAGTAAATCTTCCGATACTTATAATCTCTAACTACTTAAACTTCCGGAAAGTGTTCTACTGAATTGTATTTCTTAAGCTTATAAATTTACTTTATATTAGCAATAATCTTAAATACTTTCTTTTTAGCTACCTTATAGTATAAAAGAAGAATATTATCTATATAAAAAAGAATATAAATAAGTAAACTCTGGGTTTTAAATAAATAAGATTCCTCTAGGTAAGAACCAAAATCTAGAAACTTCAGTATAATATAGAAGGCTTTATACTATAGAAGGAATATGTCTTAAAATCTATCAAAAGCTTATTTAAAGTTTATATATTTTCCTGCTACCTTAAATCTATCCGGCAGTTTAACTATTATTGGAAGATTATTTAAATACCTTATAATATTAAGAAATATATTAATAATATGAAACTAAAGAGCTTTAAGGTTAAATTATATTATAAGTATTATAGCTATTTAAAAAGCTTGAGTAGTTAGTATTACTGTATATATAATCTACAGTAAATTAACCAGTTATATATCTTTATAAAATAAATTCTTACCTTATATTATTCTAAGAAACTATCAGTATCTATCTTATAAATAAAAACCCACTTTAAAGATAGAGGTTTTAATTTTGTATTCTGGTAATTCATCATTCACCAGATATATGTTTTCTTAAACCTTATGATTTTCACTTTCACTATTTTAATAAAAGATATTTAGAGGAATTTTAGTAAGTTAGTGATATTCTTTTAAGTCTTAAAAGATATTATTAGTACGTTAAAATATATTTAAATCTATATCATTAAAATCTTCTCTTTTAAAACTATATTTTAAATAATAAGGAAACCTATTAAAGGGTTAAAACTATTACTAACAAATTCCTACTGCTAATTAGATAGATAAATACTAGTAAAACCGTCCTCTTTATATTTTATAAGTTATAAGATATTACTACTATACTTTTAAGAGTATTGTATAATTATTAATATTAATTTCAGGCTTAAGGTACTATTTTTATCTACTTTTATATTATTAGCCTAACTTCTAAATTATTAACGTTCCTAAGCTTTAAGTTTAAAAGCTATACTTTAGTTTATTTTAAGTTAGCTAAACTGGAATTCTAATATAATTTAAAGTAAATTTACCCTCTTAGCTAGCTAAATTCTATACTTTAAGTATACTATCTGGTTTTCTAGTTATTAATGTACTTTCCAAATTCCAATATTTAGATATTGATATTAATCTTATTAGTTTAAAAGTTAGTTTGAATATTATTAAATCTTAATAATAACTTTTAAAACTAGTTTAGAATTTAACTTAATATTTATAGTTATCTTTAGTAATATTGAAACTATTAGTAAAAGAGAAGATTCTTAATAAGGTATTCTCTTTAATATAAAATCTCTAAATATCTTCAAAATAGAATTTTCTTTCTTCTTAGTAATTAGCTTAACTAGGAACCTTATATTCTCTTTAGTAAGTATCTTATATAAGGTTTATTTTAAGTAAAATCTTTTCTTATTAAATTTAATATTTTAGATAATAATAACATTTTAAAGATAGTAAATCTAGATTCTATAGATATTACAGATATTTGGAATATATTCCACTAGGTATTTAATATATCTCCTTCATATAACCTTCAATAACCTTTTTATAATATTCTATTTATAGTATTCCTTAAGTGGATATACTTAATATCCATAGAAATAGATTTATTCCTTAAAGAAATATAAGTTTTAATCAGAATTTAAAGTAAATTTTAGAATCTATTAATAAATATATTAGTTTAACTAAACCTTCTTAACTTTATTTAGTAATTCCCAGTCATTTCAAATATTTGGAAGTATATTATATAATATTACTACTACTTAAATTACTTTAACCTATAATTTGAATAGTAGCTTTATAGTTTTATATATCTGAGTTTCTTAGATAATAAGTTCTTCTTCTATATACTTACTTACTTTAACAAATCCTTTTATATATAAGAAAGATAATTGAAATTGATACCTTACTTTTCTATATAAGTTTAATAATCTATCTCTCCGTTAATTACTGTTACAATTTACTTAATATTATGGCAAATCTTATATATTAATAAATTCTTTTGGTATTTTATCTATCTTGTAAATATTTTAATTACTTAGTTAACTAAGTTATAGATTTTATCTATAAAAGTAAATATGAAACGTAGGCCTGAAAACGCATTCTTAACTATAAGCATCCAGAAATTATCTATATATACTTCAGGAAAATTAAATAAATTCCAGGAGATTATATAGAATAGGTAAACTAAGTATAATTTTGGTATTCTTCTTGAAATATGCTATTCAGAATAAACTTCCATATAGTAAGAATAATCTAATTACCCTAAGTCTATAACTTTTATCTTCTTAATATTAAAAACTAAATATTTAAGAGCTTTAGGGCTAAGGTTATTTATGTAGAGATATTAAGTTTAGATATTATTAAATCTGTTATTTAGTAGAGATACTAAAGGTTAAATTTGTAATAATAAAATAAAAGATAACTTTAAAACTATATTAGAAGTAATTCAATAAACTATTAGGTATTTAGAAAATAATTTATTTCTAAGAAAGATAAGGTTATACTTTCTAAGTAGCTATCTTATTATAATAAAGTAATTAAGTTACCTATATTTCAGTATATAGTTAAATTCTATATACTATATCTTCATTTTCTTAAGAAGTAAAACTTTCAAAATAACGTTAATATATAAATCTTTAATATAGATAATATTATCTAATATTAAATCAAGTATATTTTTTCCCTTTAAATTATTAAATATATTCCAAATTACTTATTTACCTCATCCAATGATTGAACAGTTAGCTAGATTACACTAAACTATATATATTTCCTAACTTAACTTAAATAATATCTTTTTAAATAATATTTTTAAGTTAGTAATATAAATTACTTTATAACTATCAAAAACTATACTCACTGAAAGTAGGTAAGATTCTTAAGTAATAGAAAGAATATCTGGAGATATATTAATATTAAATTATTTAAGAAGAGAGAAATTAATATTTACGTATATTAAGTTGAAGAAATACTAACTGCTTCTATTAGACTTTCCATTTAGAGAAGTAACTTTAACCTTAGAATTATCTAAGGATAACGTTTCAACCTTAGCAGTATATTTTTTATTAATAAGCTATTCTTTTTAAACTAGCTTCTATTACAGTTTATATAGTTGAAGGTTATTAATTCTATTAATAATAGTATTTTAAGTAGTAAGTAGTATACAAATATTAGGAAATTAACTATATATACCAGTAATAATATATTAAGTATATTTATAACTATTAGGTAGATATAGGTATTATCTAAAACTATATAAATATTTTAGTTTTAATTAACTTATATTATCCAAACCTCCTATAAGAGTAGCTAATATAAGTGGTATTTTAATTTAGCTTCTAGCTTAACTTCTATTAATATATGTTAGAAAGGTATATCTATCCTCAAATTAAGCTAAACTAATAATTGGCAAGTTAAGAATGTTATTTTTAACTACCTTCTGATAATAGATAGAAGCCTAATTAGATATAATACAATAGCTAAGTACTTAAAGTTACTTTTTAACTGTAAGTATATCCTTAATCTTAGGAGTATTAAATATAACCACTAAAAGGTAGATTATATACTACTTATTATATTAGTTTAAAGTAAAAATATTAAAGTTAACTTTACCTAGAGCTTTTTTATATTTTATTTGGACTTTCTATTATATAAGTAACGTATTTTAGATATACTCGCATTTTAATATTTTAAGAAGTACTTAAAGAAATATATTGCTATTATTAAGAAACTTTATTTAAATAGATATAAGGAGACTATTATTAATAGAGATATCTATCTATATCTAAATTGCATTATAGTATTTCTTAATATTCTTATAGTTAGATTCGCAAACTACTTAAAGCTTATAATTTATAATATAGCAGTTAAATATACCTTTAGTTTTAACTATATATAGATTTAACTAAATAAATTCTTAAACAGTGTTTTAATAAATGACTTAGTATTAAAACTTAGTAAATTAAGTTATTTTATAATATTAATAGTTCGTTTATTATTTAGATTAAGATACTTCTAAATATCTCGGCTGGTTATATATAATTAAAGAGTAATATACTACCGGTTGAACTTTATACTATTAGATAGCTTAACCTTAGTATTAAGACTACTAGTAGTTAGAAATGCTATATTGTAATAATTATAATAAATCTAAAAAGATGTTTATTTCTTGATACTAAAATAATCAACAGAAATTCAGAAAATGATGAAATAAATCTAAGCTTATAATTATAATATATAAATAGTATAGTTTATAGTCTGTATATAGGTTATTAAAAGATATAATCTCTTTAAACTAGAATAGAACACTCAAAAGTATATAAATAGACTAATTAGTTCTTATATAAGCCAGAATAGCTATACTAGAGAGTGGATATTATAGCTATTCTTATATATATATATTAAAAACTCTTTATAAACTTAATTACTAAGATTTTACTATTAGATATCTACCTTCATATTCTCTATCTGAAATCTAATTTAATCCTCTAGTTATTAAGCTAGAGATATAAAGAGAATTCTATAGAGATATATGAAATAAATAAACTAATTTAAGAAGAAATTAATATAGAAATAAACATTAATAACTATAACTAATAAAGTTGAATCTAACTATAATAGAGAAGTAATTCTAACTGAGCAAAATGAAGAATTATAAGGTAAGTATTACCTAATTATTAATTACTATAAGATTAATAGAGAGATTTCTTTTTCATTCATCTTACTTCTATAAGAAGCTTATAGTCATTTATCAAACTTATATACCTAAGGCTTTATTACTTTCAATCTAGAATATATACTTTATATTATTTAATATATCTATATTTATATTATTTTTGGATATCTAAAATATCTTAATGTCTATCTGTTTGATATAGTAATTTAACGTCTGGCTGGCTCTTACTATTTTGGCAAAAGTAGTAAGTTGAGATTCTGCAACAGGCAACCGTAACTGGTTATTATAATATATCTTTCGGTTATAAAACTAAGTATAGTAACTACTACTAGCTGGTAGTATTTACTACCAGCTATTACCAGCTGGTAACTATTAATAGCTGGTAATATAAATATAACTAGCTGGCAGTAGATATTATATAATAACTAACTAATTACGATTTTTTAAGAAGTAATTATAATAAATACAAGCTTATATCTTTATTTCCTTTATAATGAATATATCTTTTCTATTTATTAGCTATTATATTAACTAAATATATTTACTACCTCAGATTTCGTCTACTTAAATAATTTCTCAGCTTCAGCTTATTTATAGAGTTTATAAAGTAAAAGCTAACTATTAGAAACACTTATCTAGGAGAAACCCCGAGAGATATATAATTGAATTAGTAAGAAACCTTTAATATAACCATAATATCTAAATATCTATAACTTCAACTAATTAGAATACTTTAGGAATATGAAAATACTACTTACCTCTAAATTATATTTAGTTAAACTTTCCTAAGATTAATCTCTAAGATTTTATTGAAACTATCCCCCCTTATAGTATTTATACTGAATAGTATATTACTATTAGAAATATATTATAGTAGTCTATTTACTAAATTAGAGTTTTAGAAGAATAATACTTTCTTTATTAGTTGACTACCTTCTTTCTAGATTCCTTCAAACTTAAGTAAGTGTTAGTTTAATCGTTAGGGTTATTGCATACTATATATAATCTTATTATACAGATGTTAACTAGTGTAAACTAGTGTTCTGGTATTTATATATTATTCTTTCTATATTATATAGCGTATGGTGTTATATAAAGCTCTAGATATACAGTATAGTAATTACTTACTAATTACTATATTATTAGGCTATAGTAAATACTAGATACTAAGTATCTATAGCTTATAGAATATAGAGAATATACTATTTTATATATAGCAGTATATATAGTTATTAAATACTATATAGTATAGTATAACTGTATAACTGATATTGGTAACTTTTCTTTTTACTATATACTTGAATAACTATCCCTTTATATAAAGAATATCTTTAGTAATCTATATTCCTTTATCTAAATAACACTTAAATATCTTTTTATCTATTTTACTTAAGTTACCTATCTCTCTATTTAGATAATTATATAGTTGAAACTTATAAATCTCTTATAAGTACAATTCAGAATACTCTGTATAAAGAAACTAGTAATATTATTATCTCTATTAATATACTATACTTTATAGAGCTTATAGTATTTATATACGTATCTGAAACCTATAGTATTAGTTATTAGATACCTCTCTTTAATAATATTAAGGGTTATAAGGTATTTATAAAGTAAGTATATATTAGTATATATGATAGTTAGAATCTAAAGAAGTTCTTAATACTTAAGAATCTTCTTAAGTAATTAAGTTATAGTATAGATAGAATTCATACTAGCTACTATAATATAAATCTCCAAGTAAGTATACTTCTAGTAACTATTTATTTTTAGTAAATAAGGAATATATAAAGTAACTATAGATATTAAATTAGCTATTACTCGTTATAATCCCTTAGTATATAATTGTTATAAACCTTAGTTAAGATAAGAGGTTAGTATTATTAGTAAAACATCTATTAATAAAGGTATACAAATATATTTTAGAGAAGTTTAGTAGTTTAAAGTTAAGGCCTCAGTTAAGATATTCTATTTACTACTTAAGGTGTCTATTAAGTATAATAGTATTATTACTTAAGGGTTATTATTCCTATATTATATATAAGAGGTTAAAAAGAGCTTCTAGCTAGTATATATAAATATAATATATCTTATATATATTATTTAATATCTATCTTCTTAAGTATCTTAGGTATAATATAGATATTTATAAAAACTAGCTTTTACTTCTATTATCTTTAGTATAAATAGAGGTAATTACTATAGATAGATATAATATTTTAAATGTCAGAAGTCTAATCTCTAAAGATATAATCTTTACTTTTACCTTAAATAAATCTTTTTAAAGTCTTTATCCTCTCAGTAAGAAAATATGGTATTAAAGAGGCTAAGAATATTAATAGTTTATATATTAATAAAGCTAAAGAAAGTATTTTAAATATATAAGACAAGAAGGAATGAATTATATATAAATATATCTATTTATAATTACTTCTTATAATATATAAAGAAAGTTACCTATTAGTATATGTCAGCCTCAATGAGGTTATAAAGTAGCTTAATAATAATTATTATAAAGTTTAGAAGATACTATCTCTTAAGATATAAGGGTATATTAGTTATAATATATCTTATAAGGTTTATTGTAGCGTAAATATTAATCTAAGTAATACTATAAAACTATATTACTATATTTATATACTAAAGAAGAGTAAGATTTATAGCTAAAACTAACTACTAGCTACTTCATTAGAGTACTAGTAATTATATAAAAAATATAAATTTACTATAATCTTTAAAGCTTTAGATTATAAATCTTTACTTCTTATATACCTTATTATTATCTTTATTCTTAACTTTGTTAATAATATAAAATTTAAAATACTTATAAGCTTTATAGAAAATAAAGTTATATTAAATAATCTCTATAATGTTATTTTCAATAATAATCTGAACCTTCTTTTTAATTAACTTCTTAAATAGTAAGCTAGATATCATAATAATATATGTATTATAGAAAGTAAGTAAGAATACTAAATCTAACTATTCTTTACCTATAAGATATATAATAAAATAAAGCACTTAACTAAACTCTAGAGATACTAAATAAACTATATATCAATAAATTATACTACTTCTAAATAGTAAAATATTAGTAAATATATATAATTAAGATATTATATTACTAACTACTTAAAGAGAGAGGATATTATCATCTCTTAAAGTAGAAGTAGTATACAATATTAGCTATATACTTAGAAGCTTAGAGATAAATATAGATAGAATTAAGGTAGCTATTATTATAGGCTATATCTAGATATCTAGCTAAAGCTATATCTAGATATCTGAAGCTAACTTTCTCGCCTAAGTGGGGCCTTAGTAGACTTTATATAGTATTATATATACAGACCTTTCCAGGCACTCATAAAAGCTACTATTTTATATCTTAATTCTAAACAAATAGTATTTTATATTACCTTCTGGTTAAATAAATCTTAATCCAGCTTTTTATATATTTAGAGTTAAGGTTTATTTACTATATAGATAATATTCAGTAGAATATAGCTTTCTACTAGTTAAATATATTATTGAGTTGAATAAAGCGTCTAGAATATAATGTTATATAATAGGTAACTTACTAACTAATATAAATAATATTAAATAATATTAGTATCTTCTAGGTTATCCCGATAAATAGTAACTTTATAAGTAAATTATTTTAGTAGTAATTATAATATACTTTAAGCTTCCTCTACTAGAGAATTATTAAGGTTATATATAGAGTAGTAAAATAAGATATTATAGTTGGTAGTAATCTCTAAGTAGTTACTATAATAGATATTTCTAACTTATATTAAGATACATTAGTAACCTCCAGAATAATATCTATTAGAATACTAGCTTTTAGAGTTAATAAAATTATAATATCTCTATTAGTAACTTATTACTAAAGAAAGGTGTTTTTCTTATGTCCAAAGTCTTTAGATATATAGAAGAAATACTAAGTATATGTTTAATAGATAAAGGTCAAGCTTAAGATTAACTTCTGCTTTTTTGATCATAATTAGGAATATGAATATTTAATTTACTTCTATTTAGACTTTAGTTTCTAATACATATTTTAGACATTCTATATAATAGGAAAGCTAGAGAATATTTATAATTTAGAGAATATTATTAATTGCACTAAATAAAATTACCTAAATCTATATATCTAGCTTTATATTATTACTTGGCTATAAAGCTTTAGATGGAAAGAAAATAAGTATCTAATAGTCATTCTATTTTAATTTAAAAAACTTCTAATTAATACTAGAGGGAATATATAGCTAGATATAATTTCAATTTCTCTACTAGAAGCTAATTTACTCTTCTATTTTAAAAAACTACTTATTATAATCTACTTTCCTATAGAGTATAAACTCTAGTTATCTAAAGTATAGAATATAATTTAGAAGCTTAAATATATAAAAAGAATATTAGTTTACTACTAGCTACTCCACTAGAAATCTACTATTTATAATATAGAGAGTAGTTTTATAATACCTAAAGTAATAAGAAGTAATAATAATATTAAGATTTTAGTAGCCTCTCTTCTAACCCTAAGAAGTATTCTAAGAATCACTAAAATACCTACTAATGCTATAAGTATAATAAAGAAAGTTATATCTATAGAGACTATAGAATATAAAGATATATAAAAGTTAATATAAAAGTTATAATAAACAAATTGCATAGTATATAGTCTAGATATAGGTTATTGAAAGGTATAATCTATTTAAATTAGAATGAAACGCTCAAAAGTATATAAATAGGCTAGTTAGACTTTATATAAGCTAGAATAACCACACAGTAGAATAGATACTATAGCTATTCTTACACACCCTCCCAGCAGAATAACCGCTAGACAAAACCTTACATTTTAAGCTCTAAATAGTATATTTAACAAATAAAATACTATAAATAGATATGAAAAGTGATTCTTAAAATATTAAAATAAAAGAAATGATATTTCTTAAACTAACCTATTATAGTATTTTTATCTTTAAAAGAGTTATTATTAATATTCAGTAGGAGTAGTCTATTAGTGTCTTCTAAAATTATATAGTCTTAACCTTATAAGTATTATAAACTCCAGTTTTATTTATATTCATTAAGCTCTTTATCTTTCAACTAACAACCTTAACTATTATTATACTTACAAGCTATAACTATCACTATTATAGAATTTATATATTATTTTATATAATCTATTTCAGCCTTTAAGAACTCTTAACCCTCAGGCTGAATCTTCTTATAATATTATCTCTAATATTAACAGTAGTATCTTATTACGCTTTAATTTAGATATTATAGTTTTTAATCAGCCTATTTCTATTCTTACTTACTAAATTACTTTATTAAAGTAAACTCTTTATGATTCTAAGCTAACCTCCTTTTAATAAAAGAAACTTAATCTTATAACAGATATTTTTCATTATTTTTATTATTTATTTATTTCTAATGATATATCCAGAACTTAAGAACCTATTCTTTAGTCTCTTAAGAAAGTATATTATATCTAGTAACTACTTAGTTTATTTATTTATTTTACTAATACTAACACTCTATTTCTTACAGATTTAATAGTAAACTCTATTATTAAGTTTACTAATTTCATTAGAATTTACTTTATTTATATGATTTAAAAGTAAGTTAGTAATATAGAGTATTTATATCCTTTTAAAATATATTTTACTTAGTTTCCTAATCTCTAAGAATCTTTATTTAGTTTTCTTATATCTAAATTACCTAATATATCTAAATTTAGTAATATTAAGGATACTCTTATTTAGAAGTAAGCTACTTTAGCTCAAAAATTAGCTACTCTTACTCTTATTAAGTATTACTAAAGTTATCCTAAAGAAATATAAATTATCACTCCTCCTACTAATAATAAGGAAGATAATCTTACTAGT
The DNA here is from genome assembly GCA_001693025.2 of Colletotrichum lindemuthianum. Taxonomy (NCBI): domain Eukaryota; kingdom Fungi; phylum Ascomycota; class Sordariomycetes; order Glomerellales; family Glomerellaceae; genus Colletotrichum; species Colletotrichum lindemuthianum. Next base: position 243,245 of record MASP02000228.1, on the reverse strand, counting down.
AATCTATTAGTTAAGAATAAAAATAAAGAGTTTAAACTTATTAAAAAAGATACTAATAAGGTTAAATAATCTGAAGAAGAGAAAGAGAATAAAATAAAAAAAGTTATTAAATATCCTAAGAAATATTATAAAGATATACTAGTATCTATAAGAAAGTCCGCTTAAATTAAGATTATGAAGTATCTTCTAAGATTAAAAATCTGAAACACTAGCTTAAGAGTATGTAGTATTAATTAGCTACCCCTAATAAGTTAGCTAAGTCTAAGAGATCCACACCTATTAAGAAAGGTAAATTAAAATTTTAGACTTCAGAGGAGCGTAAGAATCACTTAATTAAAAATAAAATAATTAGAAATACTTAGCCTCTCTAAACTGTTATCTATACAATTTATATTTTCAGTTCTATATTTAACTATAGTTTCTATCTCTATTCTATTAAAGTTAGAAGTAGTAATATACCTACTAAGTATTATTACTAATATATAAATAGATCCTAAAGGACTCACATACCTATATCTTAAAAACCCTATAATATATTAAAATATTACATTAAAGCTATTAAGATATTTATTAATAATCCTATAAGTAATTTAATATAAATTATCAATCTAAAGCTAATTCGTACAAATGAAAAGTAAGTAAATTAGTAATATAATAAACTATATTAAAACTCATAGAAAGAATTTAAATTAATCTTTCTTAAAATCAGAAATATTCCTAATTTTACTATTTAGAAACTAGTCGCTCTAAAGTATACTATTACTAAAATACTATTAATCTTACTACTTATTTAAATACCTAGTATTACTCAGATTTCTAATTTAACTATAAATATAAGTAAGTTGCCTTTTAGCTAGAATCTTATTCCTCAGCTAGTTACTAGTAAATTTAGAGGTTATCTTAGTAGTTTAACTTTTAGCTCTATTAGATACCTCCCTACTTTAAAGCAGAGACGTTAGATACTAACCTTAGTTCCAGCAGAATTTAATATATTTATAATAACTTTTTAGCCTCATTTCCACATACTAGTAACTATATTTTAGACTTTATCCTAAAGTAATAAGTTTAAATAGTCTCTCTTAAGTTAGATATAAGCTTAATTAGAGACTTTTATTTCTTATAAGAAAGTTAATAAATTCCGCTTTTTACTTATATTCTATATTATTAATACTAAAATCTTCCCCTGAAAATTAAAATTTACATTATATGTTTATTTAAGTATTAGCTTTTAGAGAATAAGGTAATTGAGTTCAAATAATTCTCATAATATTAATTGAAAATCTATTAAGTTAAGAAATACTCTAAATTATTTAAAAGTTATTTAAATTGAGTTTTTTAGAAGCTTATCCGCTAGTATTATATCTGTAAGTATATAAATAACCTTAAAACTTCCTTTTAAGTATTTATAGTATAACTATACTTATTAAATATCTATATATTAGAGTCTGGTGGATAGATACTTACTATCTAAGACTATTAGTCTAATAGTTTAGTAGTTATTATAATAAACTCTCTAAATATCCCTAAAATTTAACTTTATATCTTAAAATAGTCTTTTCAAAACTATAGTCTCTTTTAAAATATATTTAAAACTAAAAAGGTCTATCTTAGTAATTAATATTATAATAATATTTCATTAAGTAGCTTTCTATTAAATTAATCCTCTAAATAAAGTAATAATATAATTATAATTTAATCTTTAAGTATCTTTATTATCTATAAAAGAAGTATTTCTAGTAATTAAGAGTATTTAAAATTTCTTATCTATATCCCTTAAGCTTCTAAACTAAAATACTAAAAGTCTCATTCTATAGAGATATTACATTATATAGTCTATAATATCTTAATATACCTACGAAGAATTTATAAGGTATCTTAAAAGGAGAAAGTAAGTATATAAAATATCTAATTATATTATAATAGATATATAAAGAATTAAACTAACTTTAGTCTAATATAGATAAATCTCTTTTAGTATTACTTAATTCAAATTTTTAATGAAAGATACTATTAGAAATAATATTATTAGTATTAGTTTATATTTGAGATTGCAATATTCAGTAATTTTCATAATATATATATTATAAACTAAGTTAATCTTCCGACACTTATAATATCTAACTACTTAAACTTCCAGAAAGTATTCTACTAAATTTTATACCTTAAGTTTAGAAATTTACTTTATATTAGTAATAAAATTAAATACTTCTTTTGTAGCTACTTTATAGTGTAAGAGTAAAATATCATCTATATGAAAGAGAATATAAATAGTTAAACTCTAGTTTTTAAATAGATAAGATTCCTCTAAGTAAGAAATAAGATCTAGAGACTTCAGTATTATACAGAAAGCTTTATACTATAGGAGGAATATATCTTAACGTCTGTAAAAAGCCTATTTAAGTTCTATATATCTTCCTACTACCTTAAATCTATCTGGTAGTTTAACTATTATTAGAAAGCTATTCAGATCCCTTATAATATTAAGAAATATATTAATAATATTAAACTAAAGAACTTAAAAGTTAAATTATACTATAATTATTATAGCTACTTAAAAGATTTAAGTAGCTAATATTACTATATATATAGTTTACAGCAGATTAACTAGTTATATATCTCTATATATATAAATTCTGACTTTATATTATTCTAAAAAACTATTAGTATCTATCTTATAGGTAAAAACTTACTTTAAAAATAGAAACTCTAATTTTATATTCTAGCGATCTATTTCTCGCTAGATATATTTTTCCTTTAACCTTCTAATTTCAGCTTTTACTATTTTAATAAAGAATATTTAGAGAGATTCTAATAAATTAGTAATATCTCTCTATATCTTAGGAGGTACTACTAGCTAGCTAAAATATGTTTAAATTTATATAGTTAGATTTCTGTTTTTTAGAGTTATATTTTAAATAATAAGGAAAACTGTTAAAAAGTTAAAATTATCACTATTAAGCTTCTACTCCTAATTAGATAAGTAAATACTAGTGAAACTATCTTATTGATACTCTATAAGATATAGAATATTATTATTATATTCTTTTAAAAGTATTATATAGTTATTAATATTAAGTTTAAGCTTAAGTTACTATTATTATTTACTTTTATATTATTAGCCTAATTTCTAAGCTATTAAAACCTTAGGGTTTTAAGGCTAAAAGCTGTATTTTAGTTTTTTTTAAGTTAGCTAAGCTAGGATTCTATTATAATTATCTCTAGCTTCTTAGTTTAAAGTAGGTTTATCCTCTTAGTTAGCTAAATTATAGATTTTAAATATACTATCTGGTTTTTTAGTTTCTAGTATATTTTCTAAGTTCTAATATTTAGATATCTATACTGATTCTATTAATTTAGAGGTTAGTTTAGATATTATTAAACCTCTCTTATTAGTTTTTAGGATTAAGCTAAAACTTAATCTATTATTTTAGGTTACTTCTAATATTATAGAGATTATGAGTAAAAGACAGACTTCTCTATTAAGTATTCTCTCTAGTTTAAACTCTCTAAATATCTTAAGAATAGATTCTTCTTTCTTCTTAGTAATTAGCTTAATTAGAAGGTTTATAACCTCTCTAGTAAGTATTTTAAGTAAGTTTTATTTTAAGTAGAATTCTTTCTTATTAAATTTAATATTTTAGGTAATAATAATTTTATGAAGGTAGGGAATCTAGATTCTATAGAGATTATAAATATTTAGAATATATCCTACTAAGTATCTAATATATTTCTTTAGTTTAATTTTCAATAACGTTTTTCAAATATTTTATTTATAGTGTTTCTTAAGTGGATATACTTAATATCTATAAATAAAGATTTATCCTTAATGTGGGTGTAAGTTTTAGAATAGATTTAGACTATATTCTGAAACCTACTAATAAAATACTATCTAAATTAGGTTTCTTTAATTTTATATAGTAATTTCTAGTAATTCAAAGTATTTAGAAATATATTATATAATCCTACTACTGCTTAAATTACTTCTATCCATAGTTTAGATAGTAACTATATAGTTTCTTTTATCTTAATATTTTAAGTGATAAGGTTTTTCCCTATATACTTATTTACTCAAATTAGGTTTTTTATATATAAGGCAGATAGACTAAGATTTATTCCTTACTTTTTTATTTAGATTCAATAATCTGTTCTTTTGTTAATTATTATTATAACTTACTTAATATTCTGGCGAATCTTATAAATTAAGAGATCTCTCTGGCATTTAACCTACTTTTTAAATACTATAATTACTTAATAAACTAAGTTATAGGTTTTATTGATAAGAGTAAATATAAAGATTAGGTTTAAAATTTATTCTCAACTATAAGTATCTAGGAATTACTTATATATATTTAAGGAAAGTTAAATAAGTTCCAGAAGATTCTGTAAAATAGGTAAATTAAATGTAATTTAGATAGTTATTTAGAAATAATATATTAATAATAGGTTTCTATATAATATAAATAGTCTAATTATTTTAGGTTTATAGCTTTTACTTTCTAAATATTAAAAACTAAATACTTAAGAGTATTAAAGCTAAGGTAGTCTACATAAAGATACTAAGTTAGAATATTATTAGATCTATTATTTAGTAGAGATACTAAATATTAAAACTATTATAGTAGAATATAAAGTGATTCTGAGACTATATTGGAAGTATTTTAATAGACTATTAAGTAGTTAGAAAGTAGTTTATATTTAAGAAAAATAAGATAATATTTTCTAAGTAGCTATTTTATTATAATAAAGTAGTTAAGTAGCTTATATCTAAGTATATAATTAAGTTCTATATATTAGAGTTTAGTTTTCTTAAGGAGTAGAGTTTCTAAAATAATATTAGTATGAAAATCTTTCATACAAGTAATATTATCTAATATTAAATTAAGTATATTTATTCTTTTTAGACTGTTAAGAATATTCTAAATTATATACTTACTTTATCTGATAATTAAGAGGTTAGCTAAGTTATACTAAACTATATCTATCTTCTAACTTAACTTTAAAGATTTCTCTTGAAATAATATTATTAAGTTAGTAATATAAACTACTTTATAATTATTTAAAGTTATATTTACTGAAAGTAGGTAAGGTTCTTAAGTACTACAAAGAATATTTAGAGGTATATTAGTATTTAACTATTTAAAAAGAGAGGGATTAATATTCATATATATTAAGTTTAATAGATATTAATTATTTCTACTGGATTTACTACCTAAGGGAGTTATTTTAGCTTTGGATCTATCTGAGGATAGCTTTTTAGCTTTAGCTATATAAGTTTTATTATTAAGTTTATTTCTTTTAACTAGCGTTTAGTGGAATCTATATAGTTTAAAGTTATTAATTCTATTCATTACTATATTTTGAATAGTAAGTAATATATAAATATTAGGAAATTAACTGTAAGTTTTAGTAATAATATACTTAATGTATTTATAATTCTCAGGTAAGTATAGATACTACCCCTAGTTATATAGATATTTAGGTTTTAATTAAGTTATATTATCTGATTCTTCTATAAGTATAGCTTAAATTAATAGTATTTAAGTTTAGCTTTTAGCTGAATTTCTATTAATATATATTAGGGAGGTCAAAATCTCTCTATATTAGGCTAAACTAATAATTAGCAGGTTGAGAATTTTATTTTTAATTACTTTCTGGTAATATCTAGAAGTTTAACTTGAAGTAATATAATAGCTGGAAATTTAAAGTTATTTTTTAACTGTAAGTATACTTTTAATCTCTATAATATTAAATATAATTACTTAAAGGTACATTATATACTACTTATTATATTAGGCTGAAATAGACATATTTAAGTTAGTTCTTTCTAGAATTATTTTATATTCTACTTAGACTCCCTATTATATAACTTACTTATTCTAAGTATATTAATATTTTAAACTTTTAAGGAATATTTAGAGAGATATATCTCTATTATTAAAAAGCTTTATTTAAGCTAGTATAAGGAGATTATTATGAATAGTTATATTTACTTATATCTAAATTATATTGTAGTATTTCTTAATATCTTTATAGTTAGATTTATAAACTACTTGAAGCTTAAAATCTATAAAGTAGTAGTTAAAAAGACTTATAATCTTAACTGTATATAGCTTTTAGTTTTTAGTTTATTAAGTAATATTCTCTATAGATAGCTAAATATTAAAATTTAGTAGATTAAGTAGTTTTATAATATTAATAGTAAGTTTAATATCTAGATTAAGGTATTTCTAAATATCTTAACTAGTTATATAAAGTTGAAGAGTAATATATTATTAGTTAAAATTAATACTATTAGATAGCTTTATCTTAATATTAAGTAATAGTTTTAAATATTATATTAGAATAGTTATAATAGATCTGAAAAGATATTTATTTCTTTATACTGAAATAATTAATAGGAGTTTAGGGGATAATTAAACACGTTTAAGCTTATAACTGTAATAAATAATCAGTATAGTATATAGTCTGGAAATAGATTATTAAAGGGTATAATCTATTTAAACTAGAATAGAACGCTCGAAAGTATATAAATAGGCTAGTTAGACTTTATATAAGCCAGAATGGCTTTTTAGCAGAATAGATACTGTAGCTATTCTCACAAAGATTATAAACGCTATAGCTACTTTAGATTATACTGAAAATAACTAGAGAGATAATATTACTCTATTTAGTAATAGTGAGAATTTAGGAAAAATGTAACTTTAAAGTAAAGTTAGACTCTAAAGCTAACTGAGGTAGAAATAATAAGATAGAGAAAGTAATAGAAAACAGAATAGATAAGTAATTAGTAATTAGTTATTATTTAGATTACAATTAATAGAAATTACATTATCAATATATTTATCAATATAAACTATAATATTTATACTATTATTCATATTCTTTATATAAAGAAAATTTACTTTCTATTAGTTAGTAAGTTCAAGAAAGAGATAAGGAGATATATTACTAGCTTACTACCTAATAATATCTAGGGGGTAATAATTTTATTATTAGAAGTTAGTAGATATATATAGAAAATCTATATTTATATTACAGAGAATCTCCAGTTACTTCTATATTTTGGGTAGTTATTGATAGGGTATTAGGAATAACATATAGTATATTACAAATATATAATATACTATATATTATATATTATAAATACAAATATATTACATATATTTATAATATATTAGGATTTATATTTGGTTACTTTTGCTCTACACCTACCTATAGTGGTATCTAAGCTCTTCACCCTATATATAGTTCTAACTGTATAATATATCCGGCAATAGTATATATATTAATACTAGCCTATAAATGATTTGAATAGTAATAAAACTACCGATTATTATAGATAATTATACTTCCGGTTATAACATTTAACCTTATAGTGAAAGAAAGCCTTATAATAATAGTTTATATAGTAAAAGCCTAAGTAAAACTAAAGCTTAATATATATAGCTGGAAGTAACTACTAAGATTATAAAGTTAAGGATTTTTATAAACTTCTTCAAAATAGAATACAATAAAGAGCTAAAAGCTAAGTATTCTATAGTTTTTTAGTTCTTTATATTCTTTATAATAAAATTGGAATTTCCCTTAAACTTATATATTTACTTATAACTAGGAAAATATAATAGTGGAAACTAAATATTCTATCATAATTTTTATAAATGAGAATATTAATACCTTCTAGAGGATTTAGGTAGTATTATAATACTAATATTAATAGGTAAACTCCAGATATTTGGAAGAAAATTGTCTAGCTATTTTATAATATACTATATGAAACTAATAATTTTCAAAACCAGTTATTAATTAGATAGTATTCTAATATTAATTTATTATACCAGTTACTAGATAGTTGAGAGTATTATAGTATTATAATTACTGGAGTTTTAGATATTATATAACTACATTAAATATATCCATATTTATGCTATTATTATTTATATATTAGTTATATTTAATCTATTTAAAGTATTAAGATTATTTGCTAATAAAAGTAAACTAAGTTCCACTATACTTATATTAAGATGATAAGTTAGCTTATATTAGTAGCGGAAAACCTTTATATTAGGGGTATAAAGTTTCATCTTGGGGGTAAGTAGGGTATAGTCTGGAGAATATTAAGATTACGGATATTAAGATTATAATAAGTATTTAAATAAAGTAAAGTTAGTAGTAATTAAATCTCTCAAGATATTTAAATTATATATAGATAGCGTCAGGATATATGGATATAAGGGTATAAGGTTAATATAGAAGACGTTATTAGTTATTTATTATCAAAAAGATTAATATAGGTTAAATATACTCACTGCTATAGCCGCAAGGAATTTAAATTTAAATTAACTTAAGGCTGGCTATAGTAATTAGTAGAGGGGTAGAAAAGCTAAAGTTATACTTTAGGGGATAATATATTCACTGATAGAAAAAGTAAGTATTAGTTTACCTATTAGGGTTATTGTATGCCGTATATAATCTCGTTATATGAGTGCAAACTGGTGTTCTGGTATTTGGTTATTATTATTTCTAAGTTACGTTATATAGCCGCAGAGGCTATATATACAGTACTAAGACTATAGCCATATAGCTATATAGACTATATAGCTATACAGGCTAAATATTTACCTAACGTAGCTATGATAAAATAGGCTATAAGGTAGCCTAGCGGCTATAATAGTTGAACTGAATAGTCAAACTGATACTAGCAACTTTTCTTTATATTATAGCGATATTATCTAAATATAAAAAGAGTCTAAATAGCTAACTACTAAAAACTATATTTTTTGATATTTTCCTTTTAATACTAAACCTATTGCCTATCTATACCTCTATATAATTATAGTGGTTATATTAATTACTGGAATCTCTTTAAGTAAATATTAGAGATTTGAGGAATATAGGGTTTTGTTCGAAACTTAAGGCTATAGAGTTATATAGCTGTAAGGCTATAAACCTATAAAACTATAAGGGCTATAAAACCTATATAGCTATATAGCTATATAGCTGGCTATAAGGCCTATAGTGCTACCTTAAGAGGGTAGTAACGCTATAAGATATAGGGCTATAAGGTCGTAAAGCTATAAGGCTGTAAGATATTATTACCTCAAGAGGTTAGTAATATTATATATCTTCTAGCAGTCTTTAAGATTATTACTATTAGAGGCTATAGGAGAGAGCTTTTACTATATAAATCTCTTGAAGCTGTAAAGGCTGTGGGAGAAAGCTTTTATTATATAGGCTATAAATATAGGGCGGATATCGAAAGGTTTCGAGAAGCTATAAAGCTGTAAGGCTATAAGGCTATATAGCTACAAAGACTCTTAAATATATTTACTAAATATAGTTCCGTAAGTAACTATTGTGGGTATATAGTTAACCTTTTAATAATACCGCGGAAAGTATTTTATTTTAAACTAAAAGTAAGGATATATAGTTAACTTCTTAATAATAGCTTCCATAAGGGGTTAGTATATAATTTAGAGGCTCTTCAGAGGCTTCTAGTAAGACTTTAATAAGGATTTAAGGTATCTAAAGGAAATTAAAGATACTATAAATTCCAGTACCTAAGTAGTAAGGATTATAAGGCTTAAAAGGGTTATTATTATATTTACTAAATATACTTTAGTAAGTAACTATTTTAGGTATATAGTTACCTTTTTAATAATGCTGCAGGAAGTATCTTAAGTTAACTGCCGTAAGGGGGGGTGTATTTTAGGACATTAATTTCTACCTAAACATACCTCCTTAATAGTAGTCTCCTTAAGGGGTTTAATATATAGTTTAAAGGCTTCTGGCAAGATTTTAGGGTGGAAGGAATCTAAAGTATCTAAGTAATAAATAACTATTATAATCTTTTTTACTTTATATAAACCTTATTGTTAGTTTTACTAGGGGAAGGTATATTATATATATTATTATATATAGTATGCCGATAGGGTTAAAAGTGTTAATATTGATAATATATAGCCTATAGGCTATATATAGGCTAGATTTAGATACCCTAGGTAATTAGTTACTAATTACCTAGCAGCTAGTAATAACTAGTAGTTAGTTATTACTAATAGTGGTAGTTTTTACTATTATATTATATTATATTATTAGTATATTATAAAACTCTAATAGCTTTATAGCTATTATACTACTAATCCTAATAAACTTTCTTTTTACCTTGTAATTATAACATATTATATTTTATATATAAAAGGAAATTGATTAAATAATCTATATCTTTTAACTAAATAACCTTCTACATTTCTTCTTTTTATTCTAAATAAGTAATTTATCTTTTTATATAAACTAATATATTATTTATATTATTAAATCGCTCTAGAATATAATTTAGAGATTCTTTAGTAAAGATATTAGTAAGATTATTTTTACTATTAGTTTACTGTATTTCATAGAGTTTCTAATATTTATATAATTACCTTAATATTATAGTATTAATTATAAGTTTCTTCTCTTTTATAATACTAAGCATTATAAGGTATTTATATAATAAGTATATGTTAGTATAAATAATTGTAGAAGTAAAAGGAAGATTATGATAAGTTATAATATTTTGTAAATATATAGTAATAATATATATAAAGTTTATATTAGTAACTATAATATAAATCTCTAAGGTAAATATACTTCTAGTTACTTTTGTATTTTTAGTTAAAGAATAATAAACTAAATTACCTTAAATTATAAACTTACCTTTACTAATAGGTCTTCTTTAGCTTAGAGTTATTATAAATTCCAATTCAAATAATAAGTTAATATTATTCGTAAAGAAGTTATTTATAAAAGTATAAAAATATATTTTAGAGAGGTTAAGAGGAATAAAAATTAACTTTTAATTTTAGTATTCTATTTACCATTTAATATACTTATGAAGAGCCGTAATATTATTACTAGAAAGTTATTATTATTACACTATATATAAGAAATTAAAGAATACCTTAAACTGGTAGATTAAAATAATATTTAGTTACGTTTGCTTTATACTTATAGTAGTATCTAATCTCTTCACCCTATATATAATTCTAACTGTAAAATTTACCTAGTAATAATATTTATATTAATACTAGCTTATAACTAGTTTAAATAGTAATATAATTACCTATTACTATAGATAATTATACTTCCAGTTATAATATTTAACCTTATAGCGGAGGAAGACCTTATAGTAATAATCTATATAGTAAGAGCCTCAGTAAAGCTAAAGCTTAATATATATAGCTAAAAATAACTACTAAGGTTATAAAGTTAAGAATCTTTATAAACCTCTTAAAGATAAAATAAAATAAAGAGCCTGTAAGAGCTAAATATTTTATAATTTATCATTCTTCTATACTTTAATAATAAAATTAAAATCTCCTCAGAATCTATATAGCCACCTATAACTAAAGAAATATACAATAGGTAAAGAGATATCTAGCCATAACTATTATAATTAAGGCTATTAGTTTATTAAACTAGATTTCACTAAAATTATCCTAAATACTATAATTAACAGGCAGCTTATAGATATTTAAAAGAGAATTATATAGTTATTCTATAATTTAGTATATTAAGCTAACTATTTTAGAAACTAGTTATTGATTAGATAATATCCTCATATTAATATATTATAGTAATATTAGTTACTAAATACCTTACAGTATTATAGTAATATAATTATATAAATTTTAAAAGCTATTTAGCTATATCAGAAATATCTATATTTATATAAATATTATTTATATATTAGCTATATATATTATATTAAGATTATTTACTAATAAAAGCAGGCTAAACTCTACTATACTTATATAAAGCTTATAAGTTAGCTTATATTAATAGTAAAACACCTTTATATTAGAAGCGTAAAGGTTTTTCTTAGGAATAGATAAAATATAATCTAGAGGATATTAAGGTTATAGATATTAAGGTTATAATAAGTATTTAAATAGAGTAGCTATAGTGAGTAGTAATTAAATCTCTCAAGATATTTAAGTTATATATAATATGAGGGTATAAGAGTGTAAGGGCGTAAGGTTAATATAGAAGAAGTTATTAGTTATTTATTATTGAAAAAGTTAATATAAGGTAGATATGCTAACTGCTATAGCTGTAAGTAGCTTAACCTTAAATTAACTTAATATTAGCTGTAGTAGTTAGCAGGAGGATAGAAAGGTTAAAATTATACTTTAGGGGGTAATATATTTACTAATAGTTATAATAGAAAGTAAACTATTAGCCCCTCCCAATTAAACTAATATATAATTATTAATATATTGTTTAATATAGCTTTTTTTAAAGTATTTCAGAATTTATCAGAATATTAATAATAGTAAGCTTATAGCTTTAGTTTGTTTACTTTAAAAGAAGATTTTTATCTCAGAGGGAGAATATACTACTATTAAATACTAATAGTATAACTTTGTAAGGAAAGCTTTAAGCTTTACTATAAGGAAAGCTTTCGCGGGCTTTTTATTTTCTTATTAAGTAAAAATAGTATAAAGAAAACTAAAGATATTATTAATTTATATACTAATTACGCTAAATACCTTATTATTAGGTTAAGAGATAAGAAGGTAAGAATTATAAATAAATATCTCTATATATACCTATTCTTTATAATATTTTAAGTATATTATCCACTAGTAAATATCAGCTTCAGCTAAGTTATAAAGTAGTTTAATAATTATTATTATAAATTCTGGAGAATATTCATTCTTAAAGGTATGTAGGTAACTTAACTATAATATATCTTATAAGTCTAATTCTATTAGATATCTTCTAATATCTAAGAATATTAAGAGTACTTTATCTATATCAATTCTCATTCCAGTTATAGATAATATACTAATATTCTATTACGAATAAAGTGTATAATAAACGCTCTTTAGATATATATAACTTTCATCTTTTTACCTTCAGTGGTTTATAAGTAAAAGTAATAGCTGTATAAAGAGTTTACTAGTTTACTCCAGATTATTTATACTGTAACGTATATGCTGCAGTTACAGTACCCTATATGCTGTAACAGATACTGTAGCGTACCCTATACTATAGTCCGTACGCTGTAGTTACAGCGTCCTATACGCTATAATAGATACTGTAGCGTGCGTTACGCTATAGTCTGTACGCTATAGTTACAGAGCCCTACACGCTGTAGTTACAGTAGCCTATACGCTGTAGCTACAGCCGGAGGTCCGCCGGAGGTCTACCGGAGATTCCCTACGGCAACAGCCGAAGGTCCAGAATAACCCTTCTATAAAGAACCCTCTATATCTCTATAAATAACAGTTAGATATTACTAATAATACTTTTAGTATAATTACCGAGAATGTCTCTATTTCACTATTATTATTAGTACCTTTTTTATAAAGTCTTCACGTTAAGAAAATGACTTTTATCTAATAACGTTTCTCCTGAAATATTGATTATTTACTATATCTATTTTCCTACCTAATCTAATAGGTTATCAGTCCAGCTCTTCTTAACTTAAAGACTTTTTATTCTATTACTTTAAGTATTATCCTTCCTATTTTTATAATAGTACAATTCTACAGAAATTCCTACCTTTATTTAGTTTTACAAAGACCTAACTATATTAATTTATATCTTAACTTAAACTTCAAACGACCTTATAAGGAAGAAGAGAATATAAGTTAAATTCATTTAACTTGAAAAATATAGAAATATATCGAGATTCAGATCTCTAATTTTTAGATTTACTCTTTAAGTTATATCTTTATCTTAAATAGAAAAAAGAAGATTTAGATTTCTAATTTTTCGATTTACTCTTTAAGTTATATCTTTATCTTAAACAGAAGAAAGAGGATTTAGATCTCTGATTCTTAGTTAATTCTATAAATCATATCTCTATTAGTAATTAAAGAACCTAGAAAGAATAAGAAGATTCTTAGATATCCAAAGAATTAAAACAAAAGAGATATAAATATTAATACCTTTTCTGAAAGTCAACTTTCTGAAAATAAGAGAATAATTTAGAAATCACAAAAAAACAATATAATGATAATAGAACTCTAAGTCTGTTAATACATTAACAGATTTCTGGAATTTCTAGTACCAAGGTTGAAATTAAGAATTATAAAAACATTAGTTTTTGTTTAAATACTGCAGCTATAGTTCATATAGTAAAAGAAAAATCTATTTTATTTAATATAAAACCATTTATAAAACAGATTAAGTGGGAAAATGGTATATACCGTATAGCAAGAACCATAGGAGATTTAAAAATATCTCTAAAAACTAAGCTTTTATATTAAAAGACGTTTTTTATATTCCAGAATTAGAAGTTAATTTATTCTCTCAAACAAGACTTAATGTAATAGGTATTACATTAATACTATAGAAAACCCTTATATTTTATAAGATAAAAAGTAATATTACTTCATTTGTAGAATTTGAAAGAAATAACTTATATAAAATTTATATTCCTATTTTACAAAATAGATACTATTCTTTATACTACTATATTAGAAGATATTCAGCTTTTATATACCTATTTAGGTTATATTAATATAAAAGCTATAAATAGTCTGAAAGATAATATATTAGACTTATCTTATAATATAAATAAAATAAATACTCTTTCTGTATATAAAGTTTATATCAAAGGAAGCTTTACTAATAACGTTCATAAAAGAAATAAAATAGAAACTTAGAACCTTTAATACTTAGATCATATTAATTCAGATCTATATAAGCCTATAACTCTAATAACCTATAACGGGTTTAATAAATTTATTCTATTCATAGATAAATCTACTAAATTTACTTAGGAATTCTTATTGAAATACAAGTTTACTGAAGAAGTTTCAAAAGTCTTTCTTAAATTTAAAGAGTTAGTAAATAATAATAATAATAAAAGAAAAATAAAAGAATTTAATATAGATGGTAGTAAAGAATTTACTAACAAAGAAATAAAAGATATTTATTCTTATTCTGATATTATTTATAATATTAAACTATTATATACTTATAAACCTAACAGTTTGGTTAAACAAAATAATACAAACTATAGTAAATAAAATTAGAATTTTAATTTATCATTCAAATTTACCTTATTATTTCTAGGGAGATACTTCAATAGCTTCTATTTATATATACAACAGGACTCCTCATAGTTCTAGAAACTTTAAAACTCCCTATAAGTTAAAAATTAAGCTAAAACCTAATATAAATAATATTAAGGTTTAGGAACGTCTTTATTATTACAAGAATAAAGATCCTAATACTACAAAACTAAATATAAAAGCTTATAAAGAAGCTATTATAACTTATGGAAATAATACCTATAAAATTTAGAATCTTAAGAAGAAAAGATCTATTTAGGTAAAGAATGTATAAATCCTGGAAAATATCTTTTATATTTCAGAAAAAGAGTTACTTTTATCTATTAATTTAGAAAAGAATTCTAATATCAGCAAATTTAGTCAACCTAATATTAATCTTAATTTAAATCTAGATAATTTTATTTCTTTCGGTATAAATCTAAATACTGAAAAAGGTAATAATAACTCTTTATTAAATCCAAATACTGAAGCTCAGAAAACAAAATAAATAAATTCAGAAGTAAATCCATGAAGTATAAATACTAGTTTATCTGAAAAAGGAATTATTAGATATAAATATAGAGAATAATGATAATATTTAGGGAAAATCTAACCTATATATTAATTTACCTGATTTAATGGATAAAGCTTAAAGAAACTATATAATTTATGAGGAAAGTATTCTATTTACTATTTCAGACTATCCTAGTTTAAAACGTTATATAGAACTATATAAAAGTACTAATAAAAGTAATAAAGCTTCTTATAATTCATTAGTAAATGAGATTAAAGAACCTACCTATTTTATTTGAGTATTGAAATTACCTAAATATAGAAATTAGATTCTAGCCATAATAAAAGAAATATAATAAATAAAATATATAAATTATTGAAAAAAGACATCTTTATCCGCTATTAATATATAATATATTAATATACAAAGTGGTAGATAGATTTATAAACTAAAACTAAATAGTATAATAAAAGAAACTATATATAAAGTCAGATAGGTAACTCAAGGCTATAATTAATATTTAGATATTAACTATTTAGAAACCTTTAGTACTACCTATAAGCCTGAAAGTTAGAAATATATTATTATTCTATCTATTTACTTAGGTTGGACTTTAATTTAATATAATAAAACTATAGCCTTCATTTATACTGATGTTAATAAATCTATATATATTTATCTACTTACTAGGTTTTACTTTAATATATAAATTAACTCTCTAGAATTTATTCTAAATATAAATATAAATATATATACAAATAATAAAACCTATACCTTTATCTATCTATTCAATAAGATTTTATATAGTTTAAAATAGAATTCTAAACTCTAATATAATTACTTAAAAGATATTCTTTATTCTATAGAATATATTATTTCTTCTTATAATTAAGTTATTTTTATACTAGATAATAATCTTCAAATGGCTATTTTAGCTTACTATATAGATAATATTCTACTAGCAGTAAATAATCAAAAAACGGCTAATTATATCTATACCTATTGAAAGAGTAAAAGAAACGTATAAAACTTAGGAGAATCCTCTACCTTCCCCAGTTAAATTTGTCTATAAACTAAAAGGAATAAATAGTAACTATAAATGAAAATAAATATACCAAGAAGATACCTAAGAAATATAATAAAGAAACTATTTATAAACTTTAAACTCCTATAGATAATAATCTTAAATTACTTCCTAATGAAGAAAAAGCTTTTAAAACTAAAATATTAAATTTTAAAAAAGAAATAAAAGCTTTATTATATTTAGCTCTAAAAGCAAAACCTGATATTACTTTTATAGTAACAGTCTATTTAAAATCTACCTATAATCTAAATGAAAAATATTTTATAGCTTTTAACTATATATAATGTTATCTAAATAATAATAAAGAATATAAATTTACTTATAACTATAAACATATATATTTTATTAAATATATTATAGAATATACTATTTCAGACTAGGTAAGAAGTTCAAATAATAGAAAATCTATTTCTACTTATATTTTCTATTTAAGTAAGAATAGTAATATTATTAGTTATTTTACTATAAAATAAAAAATGGTAGCTTTATTAACTTATAACGCAAAATATATAGCTTTATTAGACACCTATAAGAAAGCTGGATATTTGTTTTATAATTATAACCTTATAAATTTAAAATTGGATTTATTAAAAGTTGAGAAACCTAATATCTTTATAAATAATAAAGTAGCTAAAAAGCAAGCTAAAAATCCTAAAGTTATAGAAAAGCAAAATATACAAATATAGGATCTTATTATATAAAAACTCTATTAAGAGATAAAAAGATATTTCTATTTTATATATATATATATATATAGAGAATAATATTGTAGATATTCCAACTAAACCTTTAGGTTCAGTTAAACTTAAGTATATTTTATTTAAAATTTCAGATTAGAATATCTATATAGAAAATCTTCTCTTTTTAGCTTTATAGTTTTAGATTTTCTAACCTTCTTCTCTATTTTTAACTTATTATTAAGCCTTTAGAGTTTTTATATTATAATTAAGCTATATACTAGTAATATACCTTATGGGGGGATATTAGATTTATTTTAGTATCTAAAAATATGAAGAATACTTTATCTCTATTAATTCTCATTCAATTGATAGATATTATACTAATATTCCTATATAAAAAAGTTACAAAAAAAACGCTCTTTAGATATATATAATCTTTATTTTTTTACCTTTAGTAAATTATAGGTAAAAGTAATAACTATATAAAGAGTTTACTAGTTTACTTCAGAGTGTTTATGCTGTAATATATACGCTATAGTTACAGTGCTTTATACGCTATAATAGATACCATGGCGTACGCTATACTGTAGTCTGTATGCTGCAGTTATAGTATTCTATATATTATAATAGATACTATAGTATATATTATACTATAGCCTATACGCTGTAGTTACTAAGCTTTATATACTATAATTACAGTAGCCTATATACTATAGCTACAGCTGGAGGTTTATATTATATATTATTAGGGGGTAAAATCTGGTATATATTGTGTGTAACCAAACGTAGCTATACGTACCGCATAAGGTTTTATTGCAACTGGTTTAAGTAGGGTGAAGCCTATAGGGATATTATAAGTACCTAAAGCTTAAATTATACAAACTCTGCCGCTTAAATATATTATTTCTAATATATTCCTCTAACCTTAAAGGCTACACCTATAAGCTAGCCTTTCTAAATAATGTTGGTTTAAATATTTTATTTATATTATACAAGAGACTTGTTTTACAGCCGTATTATCCTTATTAAACCTCTACTTCTATAGTAGAAAAAGTAATACTATTTATAGACTATTTAGATATTCCTTATAAGTTAAGCTAAAGATACCTTATAGTATTTTAGGTATTTTAAATACCTCTAAATCCTTTTTTAACTATATTATTATTAAAGTTAGAATCTATAAATTCTAACCAATAGTTGAAAGCTTTATTGAGATCTTTGAATATTAGTATAAATAGCCTCTCTTAAATTTCCTTCTCTTACTATACTTTCAGGTAATTTAACTAATTTATTATATTAATCTAAGTAACAAAAATACTAAACTAGTAGCTTTAGAGAGCCTTTATAAGACTATTAGCTATAAGATCTTGTAAGAGTATATATTTAACTTTAAAATATCCTCACTAAGGTTCTTATTATAGCTAATAGTTATAAATATCTATATACTGCATCTTTATATATAGTTATACGAACTTAGTAGTTATAAGGTATATTATTTACTAAATATTATACTAAATTCAGACTGCTAAATAAAGCTTATCTATCTTACCTCCACTAAATATATTTATTATAAGATTTACTTATAGTATAGTAATAAGGTAGCTAGTAAAAATAACTTTTTATATTACTTATAATAATATTAAAAGCTTTACTTTAGTTATTAAAATAATAATGATAATATCTTATTTATTAACTGACTTTACTGTAAGGTTACTAAAGAAGTATATAATATAAACCTAAAAGATTTTTCAGTTCTTACTATTATCTATAAAACTGGTATATATAGTAATAATAAGATTATTCTATAGATTACTAAACTTATAGCTAAACTTAAGATAAAGATCTTTAATTTAACTAAAATACTATATTATTTATTCAGTCTTAACGTAATAATTATCTTTAGAATTCTAAATAAAATAAAATAATTAGCTACCTATATAGATAATATTTAGTTTTATTATAACTGCAGTATAATTAATAAAGCTAATATTTCATTAGTAGTATTGAATTTCTATATAGGAAGCTTAATTATACTATAAAAAAAGTTCTTTAGATCTGAGGAAACTATTAAACTATTTAATATATTATATATATTTTATAAGATACTTAAGAAGCTTTTTAATAGAAACGACTTGGAAAAGCTATAGCTATTATATTGTTAAATTTTAAATAACCTTGATATTAAGAAACTACTATAAATTCTTACCTCCCTTGAGATAATATTTCTTTTAGAGATTTACTAATAGTATAAATATTTTAGATATATCTTCTAAGAAAAAGGAAAATATATAATTATCAATATAAAAGAACAAAATAATATACCCCTTAAGTTAGTAATATAACTTTCCTATAGTAAACTTAAAACTAAAGTATATAAAATCTACCTCTAAATAATACTACCAGAGGAAAGAAAACTTTTAAAAACTATAAGGTAATTTATTTAGATAGTAGATCTTTCTAAGTTTGTAATAACCAGATAGTATCTCTATATAAACTACCTTAACAAGTATTACTTAAATAAAGATATTAACTATATTATACTAAAGTAACTTAAGATTAAAGTAGTTAGTAATTACTATAAGGATTCAAAGAAATATACTTACTAAAATAGCTATATAAGTTTTATAGTTATCTTGTAACTATTAGTCTCTATAAATAATAAGTTAAGCTTTTATTTTAGGAAAATATTAATATTTATTAAACTTATAAATATAAACTTAATAGTAACCTAGAACTTTCAAGCTTCTTATAAAAGCTTTACTACTCTCACTATAAAAGTATAATTTAATATAACTTCTAAAATAAATTCTTTTAGCTGCTATTATAACCTTGATATATAAATAAATAAATACTACTAAGTAAAATATAGATAATAATAATAATCTTTATTACAAAACTACTGAAATAGAAGCTTCTACTTTTCTATATTCTAAATACTTTCTAGTATCTTATTTACCTTACAGCTAAAATTTATCTTCCAGACTTATAATAACCTTTTAGAATTCTCTTAAAATTTAAACTTTAGAAACTTCCTCTAGTTAATAACTTATATGATTCTATAGTGATTAATAAAAATATTTAAAAGTATCCTAAAATAACTAAAGAATGCAAGCTAAAAAGGTAATTTTCAATAAAAGTCTTCTAGCTACTTTAATATAATATCTTATTTATTCCTTATACTTAACTCTCTCTAGAAGTATCTAATCTTCTTAACCTCCTATAACTTTATTTAAATAAATAGAATTATAGAAGAATATAGTAAGTAACTCTAGAGAGGTTAATAATATAAGCTTTATAGTTTTATATAAAGCCTCAGAAAGCTTAAAGCTAGCTATAATATAGATATAAAACCTTAAGTTTTCAAAGCTACTCTCTATATCTTCAGTACAAATAATTTTATTAGATTCTTTACTTAAACTTTAGTAAGTATTTAAGTTAACTCTATATAGTTTTATTATAGCTTATTATTTTTATAACTAATAAGAAACCTTATTAAATTAAACCTCTTAGAAATATCGTATAGAGAAGCTAAATTACTATTAAAAATATTATCTTATTAAAAGAAATATTATAAGTTATAATAATCTTATTTTTTAAAGAATTCCATATTTAAAACTAATTAGTTAAAATATAGCTAACTAAGAAAGCTAATATGAATATATTTCTTAAGGTAAGTAAGGTAGTTATATTTAAGTTTTATATTTATAGTAAAAATAAAATACTTATAGTTATATATATAAAGGTAAGTTAAATTTAACCATATAGTATTATTTCTTTAAGAAACCTTATAAAGCTTCTTATATAGTATCTGCTAACCTAAAAGGTTTATTAATATATAGTTATAAGGAACTATTACTACTTAGAAGGTTTCAGACTAGAAATTATAAGGTAATTTACTATCTTACCTTATAACTTTTATATAAACTTTAGTAATAGCTTTAATATATTTTATATTATTATTTCAACCTCATATATATAGTATAAATAGCTTAAGGTAAATACCTTAAGTAGTTAGAATAACTTTCAGCTTCTTATTTCTAGAAATCTTATTATTATACTTTAAATCTCAATATTGATATTATATTAATACTTAAGAAGTAAAATAAAGTTATTAAACATTATAATTATAATAACTTTAATATAGTTTATAAAATAAAAGTTCTATAAGTAATTCGTAATTTTATCTTTAAATATTAAGAAAGAGATATAACTACTATAGTTTTAGTAGTAAGGGTAAAAGTGAAATATAATATACTCTCTAGAGGTAGTATATAAGATATTCTTATATTTTATAGAGTAAATAATTTATTTTACCTTACTAATACTGTAAGGTTTATATATTCTTTAAGTAAGTTAGTATTAATTATATTATAAGTAATTATTAGTAATATAAATCTTATATCTAGTTCAGATAAAATAGTTAAGAAACTTTCTTTTAGAATATTCTAGCTATTAATATTAAAACTATCTATTACTTTTTATAGGTTTTTAAATAATCTCTATAATATATCTCTAGTATTAATAATATTTAGAAGAGAGCTTATATTATACTAACTATACTACTGAAGTATTTAACCTTTTGTAAGATATATAGTATTTAAGAACTTATTAGCTTTATTAAACGTTAATAGCTATAATTTCTAAGTAATTACTTCTCTGTAGTTAAGAGGGATAATTTAACTTAATATCTTACTAGTAACCTTA
The DNA here is from genome assembly GCA_001693025.2 of Colletotrichum lindemuthianum. Taxonomy (NCBI): domain Eukaryota; kingdom Fungi; phylum Ascomycota; class Sordariomycetes; order Glomerellales; family Glomerellaceae; genus Colletotrichum; species Colletotrichum lindemuthianum. The sequence goes on along the minus strand of MASP02000228.1, from coordinate 221,216 downwards.
TTTTTATAACTACTAAAAGAAAATAAAACTTATAGCTAGATAGAGATAAAAAGTAATATTATATAAATATAACTTAGTTTCTTTACTTTTTAAAGTTATAATATAAATCCTGGTATCTCTATAGCTTTTGATAAATACTAACCTAATATTATACTAAATATAATCTCCAGAGGAAACTTCTTGGGGGGTTAGAAAATACTTAATATCTTAAAACATATAAACTAAAGTATCTAAATTTAAAATAAATAGATTTTAGAGAGAATACTACTAAAACTCCTCTATATAGTAAATATACTATAGAATATTATAGTTATTTCAGCTGGAAGGCTAACTATATAGTTACTATTACCTAAAACCTTAATTTCTCTTTAAGAAGTTTAAATTTAAAGTTATTTACTATTTAATTCTCTTCTTTATTATAGTATTTAGTATCCAGCTTTTATATATAAGTAATAAGTATATATAATAATAACGTAAAAGGAGGTAGTTTCTACTGTATTTAAGAGAATATAGGAGTTTATTGAAGTTATTTAAGTATTTCTTACTATCTTAAAAGTTTAAGCTGCTATTTATAGCCTCTAAGGTAATATTAAATATTTTATAGTTAGTTTTACCAAAATAGAAAACTTCAGGAAACTACTATATATCTTTTATAATAGCTAAAATAATTTAATTTAGTAATATTATATCTAATAATTATAAACTATTATTATATAATCTTAAGTATATAACTTAATTAGTAAATATATTAGTAATAATATATAACTATTAACCTTAAATACCTTTATAATAGTGGGAATATAGCTAATTATTTAAACTTTATATATAATATCTTACTATTTCTAAAATTATATTTTAGTTAATATCTTTATAGTAAAATATCTAAGCTTAGGAAACTAAAATATATTATAGTATATAATAGCTACTTACTAAAGATAAAGATTATCTTTAATATTAAACTAATTATAAAGGTTTTTTAACTATATAGCAAAACTTTCCTCTAAATTATAATATTAATATTCAAGTATATTACTAATATATTTAAGAATTTAAAATTATATATAAGTTATTTTAACTATTTATATTTATACTTTTAAATTCTTACGTTATAAAGATTATAAATAGCTATATAAACGTTCAGATTATTCTTTATAAGATTTATAATATTCTAAATATAAATCTATTTAGAAATGTCGGTTATGCTATACTATAGGGTATGCAGTAACCGTACGCAACGCCACGTACATACCCTCCAGAGCCCACTGGCCACGGGTGCCAGGCACCCGGCGCCAGCCGTAGCCGAATAGCGTGGCAATTAGTAAGCAATTACCACGCTGTAGATCTAGAGCCTTACGTGGCGCCACACGCTACGTAACGTAAAAAGTATTACGGAGGGATACTAGGAATTTCCCGTGGAAATCCCGGGGATTTCCTGGGGATTTCCCCAGGAAATCTAGTTCCAGAAAGTTCCAGGAAACCACTATAAAACTATAGCGAAATAGACGTAATAGCTTAAACTCCAGTAATAAATATAGAATAAATAGCTATAAAGGTACGGAATATTTCTATTGAGATTATATTATATAAATATATAAGTAGGAAGCTTACCTTCTATATATAGTATTCAATAGAATATATCTATTATATACTTTATTATTTTAGATCTCTAATTTCTATTTATAGTCTTTATTATATAGTAATATAACTAGCTATTTAAAGTAGTAATAATAGTTTACTATAACTAATATTATAGTAAATTATCTATAAAATACTTATGAAATATTAATTAATTACTATAAGAATATGTTTAGAAGATATTCACCTAATTAAGGAATATATAAGTAATAATAATAATAAGCTTATAATAGATAAGCTAATTAAGAAACTCTAAATACTTAAAATAGTTATTAAGTTACAGAGAAATAAGATTACCTTATATAAGTAATATTAGACTAAGTTTAGAATATTAGTAAATAAGAATAATATTATATTAAAGTTATATAGAATTGTACTATAAATACCTTAGGTAGAGATAGTTTTATTAACTAGTATAATCTATTTTGAATTTATTATTAGTTATAATATTTCTATATTACTAACCTAATTAGATATTATAATAAAGGAAGTTTTAATAATTATTAAGGATAATATATACTATCCTGAAAACCAGGAAACCCCTAAGAATTAGTTTAAGAATTTCCAGTTAAAAATATCTAAGAAACGCTTTCTTTAAGGTAATTTAAATTAGTTTCTATAATCTATATAAGTAACTTTCAAACTAAAAACTTATAATTGTACTATAGGAAGCTAAATTAGTAAAACTAATAATATATATATATAGATACCTAACTAAAAAATAATATTTTAACTATATTAATAATATTAATTATCTATATTAATAAAAAAATAAACATTTAGGAAATCTTCTTATAATTTATATAGAAATAGAAATTATCCTGAGAGGTTAAATTAGGAATTAGCTTTACTTACTAATATTTAAAGAATCTAACCTCATAAGTTATATTATAAAATTTAATAAACTTACTTATTACCTCTAAAATAGTAGAGAAGGAATTATAAATAAAAATATTATCTACTTATTTATATATAAAATAAACTTCTAATATTAAAATGAAACTACTAAGATAAAATTAGAAAGTTAATATAAAGATATAGTAAACTTAGATATATTATAGTTAGATTTTATGGATAAATTTCACCTTTATAGTAAGAAACTACTTATTACTTAGTCCACTATAATATAGATAAGTAAAAATAAAATTTAAACTATATTCTTTAAGAAAAGTAAATCTACCTACTATAATTATAGAAAGGTTAAATATTTTACCTAAGACTGCTACTCTAAAAAAAAGAAAAATACTAAACTAAAAACGCCAGAAGAGACTCTAGAAATAAAGTAATTTATAACTAAAGTAGTTAAGAAGAAGTTATAGTTTTATTGAGCTTATATTAATCTCTATAATCTCTATATTTTCCAGGAAGATTATAATAAAGAGATTAAATATTAGTCCTACTAAAAGAATAATATAAAAATAATAAAGTCTTTAAATAAAAGCTAGCTATAGAATTCTGAAGCTAATATCTATATTATTAATAACTTATTATAGTATAATAACTATACTTTAATAATAATAGTTTAACTTATTATAATTAATACTGAAATAGTTTATTCTAATTATATTAGAATAGTTACACTATCATTTAATGATAAATTAAGAATTTAACTTAGCAATATTCTATATATAGAAGAATTCCCTATAAATATATTTGGTAGTAAGTAATTCTACTTTAGAGAACGATATCTTTAAGGAAATAATATTATAGATTTAGATAAAGTAATTTTTACTAATTTAAATATACTAAAATGGAAGTTTAATCTTACTATAAAAAGCCAGTAAATTGCCGCTACTATGATAATATTATTCTGAGTCTAATAGAAAATAAATTTAAAGCTATAATATTAAAAGTTAGGCTATTCTGAATATTAGAAAATAAAGTAAATAATATAATTTATATAAGAATATTTATTATAACCAGAAGATATTATTCTAATACTATATAAAATATGTAATTAATTAAAAAGTTTATATTATTCTCTATAAATACCCTAAGAAGAAGCTATAATAGCTAGCTATATTATCTATATTAATATTAAAAAGGTGAAACTAATAGGATAGTGAAAGTACTTCCTATTAGTAATAAATAATAAGTTAAGATTTAAGTTATTAATATTTAATAATATAAAGAATAGATTAGCTTATCATATATAAACCTTTATTATTAAATAAAAGAACCACTTTAAATTCCCTATATAATTAATTTATACTAATAATACTAAAGAATTTATAGCTACCTTTCTAGTAATAATATTAAGAAATAATAATATTAAAATTAAAACCTTATTGCTATATATCTAAAAATAAAATAGAATATTAAAATAAGTAATCTAAACTATTCTAAATAAGGCTAGAGTACTGGCAGTTAATATAAATATTCCAGAATATCTATAAATATAGTTAGTAATAACTACTATTTATCTTATAAACTAATTATATATAATAGTAATATTAAATAAATTCCCATTTAGATATTAACTAAGAATCTGAAACTAGGGTGGAATTTAATTCCTAAGATAAGCTAACTTCAGATTATTAAAAGTATCTATTTCACTAATATTAATCTAGAAATCCAGATAAATTCTAAGAAAATAAAGCTTTATATAGAGAAAGGTATTCCAATTAGGTATAAGCTTAAAAAGACCTATAGAGTATAGATTAAGTTATAATATAAAGTTATTATTATCTCTATTATTATATTCTATATTCTAATAAATAATAAGGTTAGTAAGTTACAGATTTTACCACCCAGTTAGAAACTAGAATCTTAAAGATACGCTAGAATTATCTTATTTACTCTAAAAACTCTTTACTTATAACTGGAATTACTTAAGAAAATACTAAAAGATAATAATACTACTTAGGAGAGATAATTTTTATATATAATTATACAGAATAATATACTTTTTCAGGAGAGAATCTAGCTATATACTAATTTAGCTATAATAGCTAAGATATATAATAAGTTTATAAATAACTAACTTCTTTAGAAAGAAATTTATTTCAATAAAATAATAATATTAATTAAAAAGGAAACTCTATAGTTTATACTAACCTCAGAGATCCTCTAAAGTATAAACCTAATAGTAAAATAAATACTTAAGTATAAGAAAGTATATTATAAGTTATTAAAAAGAAAGATCTAAGTTATTATATAAAAATTCCTCTAAGTTTACAGAAGGAATTCTATATATATATATATATATTTTAATATCTTAAATAGTATTATAGAGGATCTTAATTACTTACGTATAATAAAGGGGATATACTATTAGGTAGTGGGATTTTATTAGAATATACTTTAATAGTATCTTTAAGGAGGATATCTATATATAAGTATTCCTACTTCTTAATACTTATTTTATAAACTTATAATATTTCTATTATATTAAAATTACAGAATATATTATAAATCTAGCTTAAATTATCTAGTTATTATAAACTTTATATAGTTTTAGGTAGGAAAGTTAATAATAGTAATAGAAACTTAAAGAAAGTCTAATATAAATAGATTTTAAGACCTTACTGCCAGATAATACTATCTACTGTAATATTAAACTAAAGGTTATAATAGCTATCTATATTAATAATATACTAGTTATTAAACTAAATAATAATATTACTATAATTGTCTTATAGATTAAATAGAATATTAAGATTGATAACTTAGAAATACTAAACTTCTTCTTAAGTATCTACTTAAGTTTTAATAATAATAAGATAATAATCTTACAGAAAGATTACCTAAAGGAAATATTTAAGGAATTTGGAAAATTCCTCTATCTAGCTGCCACTCTAGTAAAATCTAAAGTTAGGAACTTTATTATTCTAGTAGAAAGTTTAATTAATAAGGAATGATAATAGTAGTATTACTAAATATTTTGAAAGCTTCAGTTTACCACTCAGATAATATAAGTAGATTTATTATTTAGTTATAGATTTTAAGTAAACTTCTTATATTATTCTAGAGAGTTTTATAAGAAGGAAGTATTATATCTTCTTTAGTATACTAAGATATAAAGTAAATATTATTTCAGCTATACTATAAAGAAGGATAGAAATAATAATTTAGAATTTTATAGTTATATAAATAGTAATTCTACTAACTGTAAAATTATATTAAAATTAATAACTAGATAGATATTCTTTATAGCTAAAAGGTTAATTTTATAGAGATTATATCAATAGATAGTTATAGTAAAATTATTTATAGAAACTAAATATTATATAGAATCCGGCGTAACCTTAGAGGCTATATAGATTTAAAACTTACTTAGTAAACTGGAAAAGATAATTACTAAGTTTATACTAATATAGATAAATAATATTAAATTAAATATTCTTATAAAAGGCGAAAGTTTAAATAATTAGGCTAAATATATTAAGGTTTATAATCATTTTGTAAGGGAAGTAGTAAGCTGAAATAAAATAATCTTTAAGTATATAGAGACTGCTAATAATATGACTAATAGCCTTATAAAACTACTAGTAAGACTATTATTTAAATATATTAGAAACCTTATAGGAATTAAATACTATACAACTAACAAAAAGCTATAAAATAATACTGAAATGAAGTAAATGCTACTTCAGTAAAGAGGGATATTACGGAGGAATACTAGGGATTTCCTATAGAAATCCTGGGGATTTCCTGGGGATTTCCCTAGGAAATCTGGTTCCAGAAAGTTCCAGGAAACCACTATAAAACTATAGTAAATTAGACGTAATAGCTTAAACTCTAGTAATAAATATAGGATAAATAGTTATAAGAGTGTAGAATATTTCTATCAAGATTATATTATATAAATACATAAGTAGGAAGCTTACCTCCTATATATAGTATTAAATAGAATATACTTATTATATACCCTACTACTTCATATTCCTGATTCCTGTTTGTAGCCTCTGTTACAAAAAGATTAATAACCGAATACCAGAACACCAGTTTGCATCTATACAACGAGATTACGTATAGCATGCAATTACCCTGACGATTAAACTAATACGAAACTTAAAGTGGAAGTTAGAACTTCTTAAAATAGATTAAATTTATAGAGATAAATTTATTAAGAATACCTAAGATAGTTAAGATCTCTAGAATAGTAATTTTAAATAATATAGTAGATATTTTATTTTTCTTTACTTTACGAAAAGTATATATAAGAAGCTCTTAAGAGGCTACTAAAAACGCTTTTTTAAATATTTAATTTAAAGTTAAGATAATTCTATAAGTCATAAAACTTTACTTTTACCTTAAAGAAGTTATACCAAATAATCTAGTAATTAGCTTTCTTAAATATTAAAATAAAGATATTTTCAGTGGATATTTATAGTATTCAGAATATATAAAATTATTATAATATATATTTTTAGCCTGGTAGCTTTTTAGTATTATAAGACTCTTAATTATTGCATATTATTAAGAGGCAAAATCTAGTATATATTATATATAACTAAATATAGCTATATATATTACGTAAGGCTTTATTTTAACTGGTTCAAGTTGGGCGAAGCTTATAGAGATACTATAAGTGCCTAAGGCTTAAATGGTGCAAACTCTACCGCTCGAACGTATTATTTCTGACAGTCTACCGGAGGTCCACTAGAGATTCCCTACAGCAACAACCGGAGGTTCAGAATAATCCTTCTATAAAGAATCCTCTATATCTCTATAAATAACAGTTAGATATTACCAACAATGCTATTAATATAATTACCGAGAATTCCTCTATTTTACTATCATTATTGTTACCTTTTTCATAAAGCTTTCACATTAAGAAAACTACTTTTATCTAATAACGTTTCTCCTGAAATACAGATTATTTACCATACCTATTTTCCTACCCATTCCAACAAATTTTAGCCTAAATATAAATCTAAATAATATCTTTTAGCTAAAAAAGAAAGTTTACCTTTTTTTAATATATAGATAATAATTATAATTAATCCTTAACTACTTCTCTAAATTATAAGAAAATCAAGTAAATGTTATAGGCTTTTCATTATCTTTAAAACCTTAAATTATAAGCCTTAATGTTTTATATATTTAGTTGCTATTTGTACTCTGAATCTTATGAATAATTTAAAATTTTAAAATAATATAGTTTTCATGGAGAATAGAACTATACTGAATAATCTTAACTATATTATTATTAATAATATTTTCCACTTTCTTCTTTATTAACTTTTTAAAGGGGAGGCTAGAAATAATATAATTTCTTTTTAGTGGAGGAATCTAGAGAGAATTTAATTAGCTTCTTTCTTAGCTATAAGGAAGATTATAAATTAGTTTTCTTAGTTACTTTCTTATTAAGAGAGGTTTTTCTAATTAAATATAGCTTTTAAGGGTTTAAGAAATAGGTTTATAGCTTTCTGATATTAAGTATATTTACTTTTATTAGAAAGTAATAATATATCACCTTTAATATAAGAAGGAAGAATATCATTATCTTTGAGTATCTCTAGAGTATTTAGAGGGTTAGTTACCTTTGCTTTATATCTGATGTGATATTTAAGCTCTTTACCCTATGTATAATTTTAACTATAAAATTTATCTTGTAACAGTATTTGTGTTAATGCTACCTTATAACTGGTTTAAATGGTAATAAAATTACCTATTATTGTAGATAATTATACCTCCAGTTATAATATTTAATTCTGTAGTAGAGGAAGACCTTATAGTAATAATTAGTAAAAGCTTTAGTAAGGCTAGAATTTAATATATATAACTGAAAGTAACTATTAAGATTATAGGGTTGAGAATTTTTGTCAACCTCTTAAAGTTAGAATAAAATAAAAGACTGAAAGCTAAATATTCTATATTTTATTACTTTTCTATATTCTTTATAATAAAATTAAAATTCCCCTCAAATTTATATAGCTACCTGTAACTAAGGAAATATAATAGTAGATTCTAAATATTCTATTATAATTCCTATAACTGGGAATATTAATATTTCCTAAAGAGCCTAAGTAATATTATAAGTATTAATATTAACAGGTAGACTTTGAATATTCAGAAAAAGATTATCTAGCTATTCTATAATCTGCTATATAAAGTTAATAATTTTGAAGACTAGTTATTAATTAAATACTATACTAATGTTAATATATTATATTAGTTACTAAATACTTTGAAATATTATAATATTATAATTATTAGAACTTTAGATACTATATAGCTATATTAAATATATTTATATTTATATTAATATTCTTTATATATTAGCTATATTTAATATATTAAGATTATTTACTAATAAGAGTAGGCTGAATTCTGCTATAGTTATATAGAGATTATAAGTTAGATTATATTAATAATGGAGTATATTTATACTAGTAATAGAGAACTTTTATATTAGAAATATAAAGTTTTATCTGGAGGATAAGAATATTAAGGTTGCAGATATTAAGATTATAATAAATATTTAAATAAAGTAGCTATAGTTAACAGTAATTAAATCTCTTAAGATATTTAGATTTTATATAGTATAAGGGCGTAAGGATATAACATTAATATAGAAGAAATTATTAGTTATTTATTATCTGTAAAAAGGTTAATATAGAGTGGGTATACTAGCTATAGCTATAAGGGGTTTAGCTTTAAATTAACTTAGGGCCAGCTGCAGTAGTTAGCAGAAGTGGAAGGGCTAAAATTATTCTTCAGGGGGTATTATACTTACTAATAGTTATAATAGAAAGTAAGTTATTAACTCCTTTTATATTCAGAGGTTTAAGAATGATAGCAAAGAAAATTAGAATAGGTGAAATTCCTTAAGAGGAATCTTTAGCCTTATTAGTAATATTATTATTATACTTATAATTAAAATATATTTATTTTTCTACTGAAGTATATAGTTAAAAAGAAGTATTATTACTTTCATAGTATATCTTAATAGTAGTTAAATAGAACTTTTACAGAGTATCAGGAAAGTTCATAATATATATTTTACTATAAATAGTAAGTAGATAGAAGGAATTCTATTAATATTTCTTCATTTACTATATATATATAAAAGACTGCAATAGAAGATTTGCAATTTAAGAAATATTAAGCTTATTATAAGGAGCTGTAATATTATTAACTATCTACTTTATATACTTATAATAAATAGCTTTAGTTACTTTTCAAATTATCTATATTGATAAGATCATCTCTAGGAATAAAATAAAATCTTTAGTAAGCTAGAGGTAAGCTTTAAAAATAAGAAATATAAATATAAAACTATTTAGGCTGGTAATATTATTTATTAACTTATAAGCAGCCTAAGGATAGTACTCTTAGCATAATAATAAATATTCTTCGTAGTAAACTCTATATATATATAATAAAGAAGAATATAGTAATATTCTACCTTATCTATATTATTATATAACCCTATAGATATAACCTTAATAGTTAAGCTTATTACTTTAGCTTCTAAGTAAAAGTCTTTAGATTAGAAGTTTATTTCAGTATTAGCAGAAATAGAATCAGGTGAATCTAGGTAAGTATTCATTTAGTATATCTTAAAGGCTTTTTATATTAATCTTACTGAAACATTAGGTAGAAATTAAAGAATATTAAAGGTTATAATTATATTAATAATATAGAGAATAGGATAGTTATTTTTAAGGCAAGAATATTAATAATACCTTCTTAGTTGAAATTAATATTATTATAGAGAATAAACTTAAATTAGAAGGAGGTAGTATTATATATTTAATACTAATGGCAGTATTTTATAAAAGCTTCTTAATTAACTAGATATTAATCTCTATATAAAGCTTCTTAAATCTATATAATAAATAGATAGCTAAAGTAATAATAAACCTTTAAATTTTAATTTCTATTACATATAATAAAGTAAGTATCTTCTTCTTATTTAATATTATTTATAAGTATTCCTATCTATAAATAATAAATATAACTTACTTATTTTAATATAACTAGTAATAGATACTATTAAAAGAATTATTAAGGTAATTTATATTAGTAAAATATAAAAGAAATAGAATTTTGCAAGAAGTTATATAGACTATTATTATACTAAATAGTATAGATATATTAATTATATTTATTACTTTTATAAATTTACATTCTTTAGAGTAAATAAATATTAATTCCTCCCTGGAAGGTTTTAAGAAAATAGAGGAAAGAATAGTTTATATTAAAATATTCAACTGAAAGTAGGTAGCTATAAAGTAGCTAGTAGTATCTAAGTTAGGTAAACTTCCTTGGAATATTATATCTAAATAGTATTCTTGAAGAATAAATATAGATACTAAAATAGTAATCTTCTTAATTATATTTTTGCTTTTTACTAAGATATAAATTACTATTTAATTTCAGAGAATTCTTATAATCTTTTAACTATTTAGAGATATAAATTATTCTTTAAAGTAGAAAGTTATAAAGTTATTTAAAAAAGTATTTGATGAATTTAATATTTAAGGTTATTTCTTAAGTTAATAATTCTAAAGGTAATATGCTACTATATTATCTTTAATAGTAATTTTATAAATATCTCTAGAGTTATTATTTAAACTTTCTACTTTCTTATACTATATAAGAAAGTAGTAGTAGGTAGATATTAATATATTTACTATATAGAAATTAAATTTATATTAATTATAGAAATGTCTTCTCTTCTTAAGGAAATATCTTATTAATTAGTAATTAAGTTTATTATATATATAGTATTATTTATTAAATTAGTAATATAGAAATATTGAAATTAAGTAATATTCTTTTCTAAATAAAACTTAGAAGTGCTTTTAATTACTATATTTATATTCTTTAGTAATAACTTTAAGGTAAGCTATATATTCAGTTAGTTTAGTATTAATTTATACTAAATAATAAGGATTCCTTAGAATTATTAATATTATTAAGTATATATTAAGATATTATAGAAGGAAAGCTTATACTAATATTAATAGTATATTATAATTAATTATAAACTTTCTAGTATATTATTATAAGGCTAAAGAGAGCTAATTAATAATCTAACACTTTTTAGTATATACTTAAGAGGTAGTTTGAGAGGCTAAAATTAATATACTATTTAAGAGGAAAGATATTCTAAATATATATTAGCTTGGTGAAAAGAATCTTAAATATCTTCTTTCTTATTTTAATTTGGGTATTAGTAAAAATACTTCTGAATATTATATTATGCTAGTTAGTGAGGTAAATTTATTAATTTCTGTTATTTTTAAAGTGATTCTTTATACATAAAGTTATATTATAAAATATTATGGAATTAGGGAAATTGCTAAGATAGTTAAAATAGTATCTAAGGATTTAGTCTTCTAATATAATTAAAAGAGCTTTAGTTTATATATAGTTGGAAATATCTAATTTTAGATAATAGTCTCTAAAGAAATAAATTATTAATTTAAAAGTATTATAGAAAGCTTCTTTATATTTTATCTTAAAGTTATATATCTTTATAGAAATAATTATATTTTTACCTGTTAGTATATTAATAGAGAGGAATTTAGTTTCTTAGTAATTATTTATAAAGTTAATATAGAGAAAAGAAGCTATAAAAGGTGAAATAGGAAATCTATACTATTAATTCTAATTATAAGGAGGTTATTAACTTTATTAATCTTAAAAACTTATTATTTAAGTTATTTGTATTATTAAGGAGTTACATTTATTATTAATAATAATAGAAATATTATAGGTTTCTTTACTTCTTAAGATATTATTTCAGATTAATTTCTTAGAGTAGCTAAATAAATATTAAGTTTTATAAGGTTTTAATAAGTTACCTTTTATTATTACTTTTAGATAATATGATAAATTTATTAAGTAAAGATAATATCTTTAAGGAAACCTAATTAGTTATTAATAAGTATTTTAAAGTTGTATAATTTTATTCTTATGTTTTACACTTATTTCTTAGTTTATAGGATAAACTTATTTTACTTTATTAAATTTATAAGAATCTAATAAATATATTTATCTTTTGTATTAACTTTAATATTATAAGTTAGTTTATATTAGTAGTAGAGAAGTTTTATATTAGTAGCGGAAAACTTTTATATTAGGGATATAAAGTTTTATCTTAACGGTAAGTAAAATACAGTCTGGAGGATGTTAAAATTACAGATATAGAGGTTATAATAAGTATTTAAATAGAGTAGCTATAGTTAGTAGTAATTAAATCTCTGAAGATATTTAAATTATATATAGATAGGATAAGGGTGTAAGGATATAAGGGCGTAAGGGCGTGAGGTTAATATAGAAGGAGTTATCAGTTATTTATTGATAAAAAGGTTAATATAGAGTAAGTATACTAGCTACTGTAGCTGTAAGGGATTCAGGCCTGAATTAACTTGAGGCTAACTGCAGTAAGTTAGTATACCCCCCACTCGGCCACCACCCCCTACTCAGCCACTTCTCCACCTAAGATTTCATCTTTAAACAGCAATATCTCGCTTACTAATAGACATAAAATACAATATATTTTACTTTAGAGTAGATACTAAGTAAAATTACTTTTATAAATTTTATATACTATTTTTAGAACTGCTATATTGAAAGAAATTGAGTTTTAATATATATGCTAATTTATAAGACTATATAGCAGGAATAAAAGAAAATAAGGAATACTATATATTAATATAGTATATTTATAGCTAAATACTAATACTTTAATAGAAGAAACTAGTTATAAATAGAAAATAGAAACATTATTCTAATAGTTAAAATAAAATGAAATAATATTAATAAATATTAGGTATATAGGTATATTTCCTAGCAGTTAGTATTAAATAAATATAATACTAAGGAAATTAAATATTAATATTCTATTAAGTAAAATAGTTTTTCTAATGATATATTATCTTATAAATAGCTTACTTACTATTATATATACTATTTTTAGTAATATATACTTATAATTATAAAGGGTCAGATCTGGGTTTATTTAACTGGAAGGTGGCGTAAAATACTATTTATTTAGAACTAAGGAGTAAAAGAGAAACATTTATAAGTATATAGAAAGATCTTTATATATAATATTATATAGAGCCTACTAGGGCCCTATCTGGGTGAGGGGGTTAGCTTTAAATATCTAAATATAGCTTTAGCTGGATATCTAGATATAGTTTATAATATTATCATCTTACTCCCCAGCTGCTACTTAGCTAGAGGCGATAAGCTAGATTATTATTACTTTCAATAATAAATTTATATTTCTCCTTATACTATTCTAATACTACTATATCTATAATAATATTAACTAACTTCGATACTAAGTTTATATATCTTTCCTATTTAATAAGAACCTCCTATTAATATTCTCTCTCTATTTAATTTATTCTTATAGTGAGAATATTCTTAACTAACTATTTAGCCTTCCTATTGTTATCTACTAATAGTAGCAGCTAGCTATTAACTATAATCTACCTAAATAGTAAATTAGTAGTAACCCTCTAGAGTAAGTTTATATAGAATTATAAGTAAATAGATTCTAATATATATAACTTTATAATATATAGTGAGAGAATCTTTACTATTATATACTTATAATATAATTAAGCTAGTTTCTAGTTTAGCTTTAGTAACTTATAGTTAGATATATTTAATTATATTTCATTACTAATTTAGTATTCATCTACAGGGAACTAGGTTTTATTTACCTAAGCTTCTTACTTCTACTAGATAGTAGCTATCTCTATATAAATATATATTATTACTAATTATATTCTCTGAACTAGTTAGTAAGCAGTAATCTTATTACTACTAGGTGGATTTATATACTTCTTAGTAACTAGAATAAGGTTAATATAATACTTATAATTTACAAAAAAAGGTATAGTCTTTATTAAATTATACTACTAATTACGGAAAGTTAATTATATAATAAATAGTAAGTTACTTTAGTTATCCTAAGATTAGTATATAAATACCCTCAGAACTACTTAGATCTCTTAGTTATACTATTCTATAATTCTGTTAGTTTATAAATAGTAATTAGTATTTAATAGGTATATAATATTTATAAGTTTATAAAACTCCTTCTAGAAGTAACTTACTTAGTTAGACTTTTTATTATTTATAATAGAATATAGTATTCTATAAAACCTATAGTAGTAACTAAGGAACTACTAAGTATATATTTCTATCTCTATTATATTTATTCCTTCTAATATAGAAGCTTTACCTAGTTAATCTATAATAACCTAGAGGTAATAACTACTTTATCCTTTTATAGGGAGTAAGTTAGTAATAAAGTCTATTAATAAATTAGAATATAACTAGTTAGATACTAATAGAAGCTTTAGGAACTTCTTTTTAGCTTACTTCTAAATATAAATACTTCTGTATATATTATAATTATATATAAATTAGTAGATATTCTGTAATTATTTAAGCTAGAAGAACTAATAACTTATAATTTCTAGTATACTATTATACTCTAAATAGTCTATAGGGAAGAAGTTATATATTTTCTATATTAACTTAATCTCAAGTTTATTAAGAGGATTATTACCATCTTTACTATTTAGTATTTAAAGCCTCTCTCTGAAAGTAAACTACCTTAGTATATTAATAGTATATTTAGTAATCTGGATCTTAATATAGAGGTTAGAGGGAAAGTTATACTCCTCCTACTGGATTATTATAAAGGTTTATTAGTATAAAGAGTTCCTTTTAGTAATATAGTTTTATATCTCTTATAAATCTAGTTTTCCCTTAAAAGCTTAAATATTAATAATATTTATATATTCTACTTAAAGCTATATAGAGATAATAGTATTTAGAATAATTATATTATCTATCCTTACTATTTCTTATTATTCTATTTCTTAAGAGTATTCTATTCTCTCCTGAAGAGAGTATTAGAAGCTACTATCTAGATATCTAGTTAGTATTTAAGGTAAAAGTTATACTCAAATAGTTCTTCTACTTATTAGCTTTACTTCTCTATAAGTTACTATTTCTTTATAAAGTATTTAAAATCCTTATAGATAGTAAGGATTTTAAACTTCCTTATATTTTATAATTTTACTCTCTATATTTATAAATAAGTTAATATTATAAAGGTTTCTTATTATAAATTAGGTAGTTAAACTCTATAGAGGTTAGGTATAAGGAGTAGAAAGCTACTAAATACCTTATTCTAACCTTATTATTCTATATTAATATACCTCTCAGGGTAAATCTAAAACAGTTAGTCTTTATTATGATTAGAATATTAAGGTTAAATATCTATAATATTAACTCTGTAGTAAAGAGGTATTTTAATATAAAGAAAGCTTCTTACTATTTTAGTTTCTAGTGGAAGGAAATAAGTTTCTAAGTTAGATAGTTTAGAAGCTCTGGAATAATATTATACTATAATATAAAAACTTTATCATAATTTATAAACCTAAAGAAACTAAAAATACTCTTTAGTAAGCTAGAAGAAAGCTAGTTAGTAATAGGTTCTAACTTCTCTAGATTATAAGAGAGACTCTTTCTAACTAATATAATAAATTTAATATATTTAACTATAATAATAGAGAATTTATATTTCTTAGAATCTAACTTTAGATTTATATTAGTAAAGTAGCTAAATATTTAGTAAACTTTCTCTTTATATTCTTTTTATAAGCTATTAGTATAAATAAGAATATTATTAAAATATACTGTAATGGACCTATCTAGAAACTATTATAAGTAGCTATTAATATACTATTAGAATATATTAGATATATTAGTAAGTCTAAAGGGATATACTATCTATTTAAGAAGATTATAATATATCTAAAAAGCTATTTTCTTCTAGTTTATTTTATTAATCTTAATTTTATAAAATATAGTAGTAATATTAAGTTTAGTATACTAATAAGCTATAGTAACTTTCTAGAGAGTTTCTAATATAAGAAGGAGAAAGTAATAATCCTTCTTTATAATTATATTAAAAGCTTTATAATTTATATAGAAGTATATCTCTCTATCTAATTTCCTTATAAAGAGAATTAGGATACTAATAGAAAAGCTTTTATCTTAATAAATTTCTTATAAAGTAAATCCTTTAGGATCTTCTTGAATATTAGGAGCTTCTCTTATAATATATTATAGAGAGGTTTCTATAGAAAGTCTAGTTTCTATTCCTTATTATTAGGAATTAGTAGAATATAGTAATTTATTTCTAATTAGCTGGAAGGTAGTTAGTATACTAAATCTGGATAAAAGAAACCTAGAAATTCCTTTAAGATATTTATAAGGATATAATCCCTTAGGTTTATCTTTATTTTTAAAGCTAATATTTTCTTAATATTTATAAGACTAATAGATATAACTTAGTAGAAGCTTAGTATATTACTAGTATACTATATAATATATTAGTAGATAAATATATATAAATTAATATTAAGTAGACAGACTGACTAGATCTCCTTAAGCTATACTAATTTATTTTAATACTCTAAATAGGCTATTATACTATTTTTTCTATAGGTTATTGATTAGGCCTTAATGTTATAGATAATATAATTATCCTCTATCTATAGCTACTTAAGGTATAGAAGTAGCTAGACGCTTTTTATAACATACATATAGATTTTCTATATATAATTCCTAATTTCTAAAGTTAGAATAGTTACCCCCTGGGTATTACTAAATATTAACTTAGTAGTATATTTTCTTATCTATCTCTTTAACTTATTAATTAGTAGAAAGTAAAGTTTCTTTATAAGGGAGATATTAATAATAGTATAGATATTATAGTTAATATTAATAAGTATAGTAATAAAGTAATCTTTATTAATTCTAGTCTAAATAATAGCTAACTACTAGTTACTTACCTATTTCTTTCTCTATTATTTTCTTTATTTTATTACTTTTATTTCTATTAGTTTTAGAGTTTAACTTTACTCCAGAGTTACCTTTTTCCTAAGTTCTTACTATTACTAAATAGGGGAATACTATCTCTCTAGTTATCTTTAGTGTAAGCTGAAGTAACTATAGTTTTAATAATCTTTATAGTAGCTTTCTTATATTTCTATACTATATAATTTCTATATATATAGTTTTTCTTACTATAATTAAAATATTAGTAGGTATTATAATAATCCTTAGAATATTCCTTAGGGGTAGAAGAGAAACTATTAGAGTTTCAGTATTATTATTATTTCTGAATTACTTTAGTTATTATAATATTACTTTCTATATTATAAGTAGTAGGTCTCTAGTGGAATAATTAGTAGTAAGTTAATATTCTCTTTATATATTTAAGCTTCTAAGCTATATTCTGGATTTTAGATAGCTAGAGTCTATATTCTATAAGAAGATTAATTATAATAAGAAGTTCTTTAAGATAGAAAAATAAAGTAGCTTCTAGAAGGGAAGTCTAGATTATATTTAGCTATATATACTCTCTCATATTAGTTAGAATCTTTTTAAATTAGAATAACAAAGAAGTTAAATACTTATTTTCCTTCTATCTGAAACTTTATAGCTAGATAATAGTATAAAGCTACCTATTTAGATTTAGGTAAGTTTGATTTAGAAAATTTATAAAATTATCTAGATTATAAGAGTTTTCTAACTCTTCTACTATATAGAAGATTTTAACTACTTACTAGGAACTAAAGTCTAAATAGAAGTAAATTAAATACTAATTTTCCTAATTACTATTACAGAAATAGTAGTTAATTTTAAATTCAATTTTTATCTATTAAGCTTATATTTAATATTCTTTCTACTTACTTAAGAACTTTAAGGGAAAGAAAAGAAACTTCCTCTAGTAGTTAGTTACTAATAGAGATATAATAATAGTATTAATCCTAAAAGTTAGTATTCTAATAGATATTATTCTGGAAGTTACTAAAGTATTCTAATATAAGCTAGAGATATTTATTATAATAACTACCTAAAAATTACTACTTATTATAATATCTTATCTTACTAATTTCTATATAAGTTTATTAATTCTCTAGTAGAGGAAGTTTAAGAAATATTATAATTACTACTGAAGTAGTTTACTTATAAGGTTACTACTTATAGGAATATTCTGGGGGGTTTCAATACTCTCTATTATTTTTTATATTAGTTAGTTAGTTACTTATTATATAATATTATACTCTAGAAGTTATACTTAACTGAATTCAATATTTAACTAGTAGGAAGCTATATTCTACTTAATATTATCTATATAGTAAATAAAACTAAATTCTAAACATATAAAAAACTAAATCTAAACTTATTTAACTGGAAGGTAGCATAAAATACTATTTATTTAGAACTAAGAAGTAAAAGAGAAACTTTTATAAATATATAGAAAAGTCTATATATAAAATATTGTATAGAGCCTACTGAGGCCCCACTCAGGCGAGAGGGTTAGCTTTAGATACCTAGGCATAGCTCTAGCTGGATATCTAGACGTAATCTATAATATAACTAGAGAAATAAAGAAATAAAAATAAGTAGAAATTTATTCTAAGTTAGATTATAAGACTATTAATAATATAGAATAGTAAGGTCTTTTCTATATACTATATTTGTCTTATTAAGAAACTAACCTAACTAGTAAACTAGAGAGTTTTAGTAGTTTTTAGTAATTAAATAAATATTTCAATCTGTTAAGACAATACTACTATTTATCTGGTAACTCTTAACAATATACTTTATAAATACTTCTAATATTAAATAGAATAAATATTTAGCCTTTACTAGGTTTACTACTTTTTAAATATAGTAATATATCTTGAAATAGTTTACCAGCTAAGGTTTACTAGTAATACTACTTATTAATCTAAAGTCCTTAGCTAATTTTATATACTCTTTATTTTGAGTTATACTAAGTATATAAATATTATAAAAGTGCTATTAAATAAATAGTACTATAAATATCTTCTGTATAAAGTCTTATCTTTTTATGTCTATTAGCAAGCGAGATATTGCTGTTTAAAGATGAAATCTTAGGTGGAGAAGTGGCCGAGTAGGGGGTGGTGGCCGAGTGGGTGGTGTGCTGACTTAGTTAGTAGGGGAGTGGGAGGACTGAAATTATACTTCAGGGGGTAATATATCTACTAATAGTCGTAATAGAGAGCAAGCTATTAGTCCCTCCTATAATCAATTTGACAAACCTAACGTAATATTAATTTAGCTGTAGCTTTATAATATATTATAAATATAGCTATAATAATCTTATTTTTATTAATAGGTAGTTTAACTGTAACTTTATTACTTATAATAGATAATATTAATTTTACTACTAATTATTATAGAATAAGTAGTTACAGTTGGTTAGTACTGCCTATTTAGAAGGCTGAACTTACCTAAAATAGTCTATAATAGCTAAAATATAGTTTTTATTATAATAAATAAAGATATAGAGGAAAGAAGGCCTCCGCGTGACTACCATTACAGGATTTATAGTGACGGGATAGCTAGTTACATAGCTGTACGTATATAAGTAACTACCAGAGCCACTAGAGTTAATATATAACAGAAAGCAACAGAATATTAAGCTATAGTTGAGGGTAATAGGGTTTTTAAGCTTTTCAGTATTTATATAAAAGTAATAATTCTAAATCGTCTCCACTATCTGAAAACAGCCTCCCCCGGTTCTTTCGAATATTTAGATAATCTAAAAGAAGGGAGATTCTGAATATAGCCCTTAAGTATCTCTAATACTTTTAGTGCCACCGCCTTTGTTTATTATTTAGAGATATATAGCTGCTTGAGATTAAAGTAAAGACTTAAAAGTATATTATATAAAATATAGCCTTCCAGCTAATAAGATTATTAGAGATATCCTCTTTAGAGTAACTTCTATATATTATAATCCTTATATTTATATATTGTATCCTACTAACAGTAATAGTAATTTCATTCTGGATGTTTTTCATTTCCAATAGGAATTAAAATCTAGCTACTGGATATTCCTACTACCTTTTGTATATAAAATCTAGTTTTATAATAATCCAGAAGGTATACTTAGGTATTACTTAGTTATTAAACTATTAACTATTCACTAAAGATATTATAAACGAGAAGAATTCTTAAATTCTTTTCAGGCTATTAGAACTACCTCTTAAGGTGAGTATTTTAACTACCCTGAATATATAGCCTAGATAATATTATGATAAATATTAACTTTACTTTATAGCCTAGCTATATAAAACTAGGGCCCCTTATTTAGGCTTTTAAGTTTTCTTTACCCCCCAGATATATTAAATACTTCGGATATGAGGTATATCTGAAAAGAAACATTCAGAATAACTGCTGTAGGCTAAGTTTATTAAATCACTGAAGAAATATCCTTTTATAAAAAGCTAGTTTAAGTATAATAGAGGTAGAAGGATAAAAAGTAAACTAAAGTTAAAAGAGAAAGAGGTAGCTAGTTGAAATAATATAGTAAGAATACCTAAAACATATTCTTAAGAGATTAATTATAATATTAAGTGGTAGTATAGAAATACCTTAAGATATGTGGTATTTACGTATATTTAAAATTAATAATATAAGGATGCCTCAAGATGAGTGGCATTATATATATATTGAAAGGAAGAATTAAAAGAAGGTTCTTATAAGTATAGGCTGCATGTAAATTAATAGTAAAATGGTAAAAGAGGGGTATATATATCTGAAAGTACTAAGGGTTAGGCTGATTTGGGCTTATAACTATAAGAATATAGTTGAGGCTTTGATGGAGGCTTTTTTATATTATATAGAGGGTTTATAAGAAAGCAAAATAGCTTATATTATTACGGCTGAAATGCAAGATATATGAGGTATTTAAACACTCGAAACGTGGCCTTTAGGCTATAGTATATACTACTGTTTATATGGTCTATATATTTTCATAATATCTTAATAGAAATAATATTAATTATTACTTTTATAAGTTTTATTCATAATGTAAGGTTTTGAAATTAAACAGGTATATTTCTATTAGTAGTAATATAAGTAAAATAGCTTTAATATATATTAATCTAATATACTTGAAAACTCTTCTATAGTATCTTTACTAATATATTAGGTACAATACATATAATATTCAATACTAAAATAATATCAATAATGTAGAGTATATATAGTATTTAATGTATGTAATATTAATAGTAACTTTAAAGTTAAAGTTAATATCACTCTAAATGATAAATTAAAAGTATAAAGAAGTAGTATTATATATTTCACAGTAGTAGTAGTAGTATCTCTTAAGAACCTTAGGACTATATTATTAAACTAGATATCTTACGTTATTAAGAATATTATAGAGATATATTATAGCTACATACTTAAAAAAGCAGTATAGTTTCTATACTTGTATCTCTATAAAGTATATAGAGGTAATTAGTATCCTCTTATTAAGAAGTATCTATAGATACTTCTATTTTTAAATTATAAATATAATCATTTTACCTTAGTGGAACTGATTATAGATGTTATTAAATATAATACTAGAATGGTCTATCTCTATTAAATAGAAGAGAGAAATATATTATATAGAACTATATTAATTAAAACAATATTAAGTAATATAAATATATTAACTACTCTAAATATTATAATAGAAATAGCATCTCTGAGATATATTATAACTAATTTATCTTATAGAGATATAATAGTAATAAAGGATATAACTAACTACTTTAATATAGTAAACTTTAAATACCTAATACTTAAAAAGCTAATAATATATAAATTATATAAAATACCTCAAAAGATTATACTTAAGTAGTAGTCCTTAAGTATTAATATATATATAGAGATAATAATACTATCTATAAGCATACTACTAATAGTAATATTCTGAGTGAGGATATAAACTACTATCTGATCTTAGAGGTTTCTAGTAATTCTATTTCTATTTAAAATAATAGGTTTCTTACTATAAAAGAATATAAAGAATATGTTAGATGTAGATTCAATTAAGTTATCCTCCTTAAGATTAACCTATATTTATATTATATCATAATATTATTATTAAGATTATTAATATCTTTATAGCTTATAGGGGAAGTATAATATACAACTATAGAGTATACTATAGAGTTGGTAGTTAATATATATATATATTACATAAGATATATATCTCCTAAAGGGAGGGGCTAATAGTTTACTTTCTATTATAACTATTAGTGGATATATTACTCCCTAAAGTATAACTTTAGCATCCCCACTTCTACTAACTACTATAGCTAGCTTCATTTTAATCTAAAGCTAAATCCTTAATAGCTATAGTAACTAGTATATTTACCCTAAATTAACCTTTTTAATATTAAATAACTAATAACTTCTTCTATATTAACCTTACACTCTCCCCTTATATTCTTATATTATTATACTATATATAATTCAAATATCTTAAGATATTTAATTACTACTAACTATAGCTACTTTATTTAAATATCTATTATAACCTTAATATCTGTAACTTTAATATCCTCTAGACTATACTTTACTTACCTCTAAGATAAAGCTTTATTCTTTCATACAAAGGTTTTCTACTATAAATATAGAGGCTTTCTGCTATTAATATTATAATACTAACTTATAGTCTCTATATAAATATAATAGAATTTAGCTTACTTTTATTAGAAAGTAATCTTAAGATATTAATTAAGTAAAACTAATATATAAATAATATTAATATAAACATAAATATATTTAGTATAATTATGTAATATCTAAAACCCCAGTAATCTATAAGGATATATACCCTATAGTCTGTGTGGAAAGCCGGAATAGCTAGAATTATATAACCTATAGGGTCTGAGGTTACCAGACTTTCTATAAGAAAAAAGCTTTCTTATAGCTACTATTAGTTAGCCTACTAAGTTAAAATCTTATAATTTATAGAAATCTACCTTTTGCTACTTTCCCTTTCCTTACCTAAACCTTTAGCTATACTTTTATAATTTTTCAACTTTTACCTCTCTAACTACAAGTAGGTAAAACCAGGGTTTTAGTAATAGCTTTATAATAAATATCCACTAACTAATTAGCGTCTATATAAAGAATAACTATATCTGCCGACCGCTTAGTATCTATATTAAGAATATCTATAGCCTCCGAAAATATAGCCTCTGAAAATATATCTTCCGAAAATATATCCTCTGAAAATACGCCCCCTACGGGTAAGTATATAGTGATATCTACGCCGGCTATATTAATATAAACTGCTGAAGTAAGTAATATAGCTGCCAGTAACTTAAGCAATATGGCCGCCAGTGATAGAGTAATAGCAACTATAATAGCATTTATATACCTTCTTGAATAACAATCTTTATTTATGGAGGTTATAGTAGAATATCTATCTAGTGGTTTACCTATAGTAAGCCTAATACTATCAATTTCATTTATTACTCCTAACTATAAAGATTATTTGAGGCCCCCCAGTAATCTATATAATATACTTTATAGGAGTACTATACTATATAAAATTAAGAATTAACTAATAGTAGTTTCATATAGTTATATATTATAGCTATAAACCTCTAAAGTCTAGAAAATCCAGTAAGCTATTATAAAGTGATTATATAGCCTCCAGATATTACAGTATAACTATCGTTATACATCTTTACTAAATTATATATAGGCTAATTTTATAGTATTTACTTACTATTTACTAACTAACCCTACCCTATAAGAGTTATATCTCTATAGTATACTTTATATCCTTTAGCATAAAGGCTGCTTTCCAGTGAAATTCTATACTAAATAGTTAGCTATTTATAAAACCCTAGATATATTATATTTAGAGACTTTAAGAACTAATACTTTTACCTTCTTTTATTACCTTAAGGTTAAAATGTAAAAGTTTTTATAATGCCAGAAGTTTAATAACTGGTAACCTAAGATAGTAGTTCTAGCAGCTAAGTATCTATAGAAGACTTTATATAACTTCCATAAAAAGCCTTATAAGGAGGGCTTTAATAATATTAGAAATATTACTACTAAAAGCTTAGTAAGCTATAGGATAACTAATACTCTAGAAAGCTTTCTAGCTAAAAGGTTTCACCTTAAAAGCCAGCTAATATCTAAAATATACGGCAAGTTAGATTATACTATAGCTATTTGCTACTATAATGAAATCTATATAAAATATAGTTAAAAAGGATATTTAGTAAGGTTTTACTACTTTAAGGATATTACTAAGAATATATTTAGAATATCCTAAGGATGCCCTTATTAGAGGTTAATACTATAATATAATAAAGTTATATTACTAGTATATATACTAGTATCCTGCTGTTAGAGAGACCTTATAAAGCCTCCAGTATAGTAGAAAGAGGTTAAATACTTTAGTAATATCTAAAGAATTAATTTACCCTAATTAGCTTAATTTACTATTAGGTACCTTGCAGCCTCATTAGCTATAGGATAAGGTTAGATACTTTAGCTTTACCTAAAGAGTTTTTGATTCTATTTTCAACTATTATTTCAATTATATTTAAATAAGTTTTTAACTGTCATTCACCCGTTATTATATTCTTTTTAAATATCAAAACTATTAGCGAACGTATAGCGAAGCTATATATTAAAATAAGCGGCTATATAGTATTTATAGGATTTGAAGCCTAAGACTTTGAAAGAAGGGGGATAATTATTAGGATATATACCCTATAGTCTGTATAGAAAGCCGGAATAGCTAGGATTATATAACCTAAAGAGTCTGAGGCTACCAGGTTTTCTATAGGATAAACGCTTTCTTATAGCCACTTTTAGTAGCTTATTAAGTTGAAATCTTACAATCTACAGAGATCTACTTTTTGCTGCTTTTCCTTCCCTTATCTAGACTTTTAGCTACACTCTTATAAATTATAATATTATAATATTCTGAAATATCTAGTAACTAATATAGTATATTAATACTAAGATACTATCTAATTAATACCTAATTTCTAAAGGTATTAGCTTAATTTAGTAGATTATAGAATAACTAGATAACATTCGTCTAAATATTTAGAGTCTATTTACTAATATTTATATCCATAATATTATTTAGGTTGTTTTAGAAGATATTAGTATTTCTAGTTATAAAGGTTATAATAAAGTATTTAGTATTAATTATTATATCTCTTTAGTTATAACTAGCTATAAAGATTTAAGAATTATTCTAGTTTTAGTATCACAAATACAGAAAAGTAATAGATTATAGAATACTTAATTTTTATAAGCTTTTTATTTTATTCTATTTTTAAGACGTTTATAAAGATTCTTAACTTTATAACCTTAGTAGTTACTTTCAGCTATATATATAAAGCTTTAGCCTTACTAAGCTTTTACTAACTATTACTATATGGTTTTTCTTTACTATAGGGTTAAATATTATAACCAAAAGTATAATTATTTATAATAATAGGCAATTCTCTTACCATTTAACCAGCTATAAGCTAGTATTATTATAAATACTATTATTAAATATAATTTACAGTTAGAACTATATATAGAGTAAAGAGCTTAGATATCACTATATGTATAGAGTAAAAGTAACTAAATATCTCTCCTTAAGAATGAACTTCATAGACGAGTGACTGAATTTACTATATATATAGTATTTCTAATTAATATAGCTATATATAGATGTCAGACGTGAGTAATAGCTAGTTTAAGTGGAAAGTTAAATATATATATATATATATATATATATATATACTACTATAACCTTAAGGATTACCTTAAAGTAAGTTATATATATAATTACTTTAAATTAATCTCTAGCTACCTTCTGGTAATTATTTCTATTATTCTAGAAATATCATACTTTTTAGATTAATATAGTAGTACTTGTGGTAGATTATAACTAGTTATAGAGTTTCTAGAAGATTACTAAAAGATTAAAAAAGCTAACTACTATTTTAGTATACTATAGTATATATTTATAAGCTAGGAGTAGACGGTATTATCTATTTAGATATTTAATGGGAAGGCTTATTAGATATATATAAGTTTTAATATTAGAATCTTAAAGATCTTCTTTTTACTTTTTTAAAGATTCCTAATTATAATACCTTAGAAAATAGTATTTTACTAATTAGAGAGATAAAGCTATTAAGTCTTACTATATTTAAAATAATCTTCAACTTCCTAGACTATTTAGTTAAATTAAAAGTTAATACTTAAGTTATTTAAGTAGTTAAAGTAACACTTAAGAGTATTATTTTTAAGTATAATTTAGAAATCCTATTTATATATAATATAAGCTATCAAACTTAAAGTAGTAATTATAAAAGATATAGATTTTTAACTTCAAGATTTTCTAAAAGCTTCTACTATAGTTTATACTTATATTATAGAACTATAATAAAACGTGGGGCTATATTAGCCATATGTAGCTATAGCTTGAAAGTTATATTTCAAGAGTTTAAATACTTCGTATATTCCGCATTTCAGCTGTAGGAATATAAACTATTTTGCTTCCTTATAAACCCTCTATATAGTATAAAAAGGCTCCTACTAGAAGCCTCTACTATATTCTTACAGTTATAAGCTCAGTTTAGCTAAGTTCTTTAGGTATTTTAAATACTTTTAATAACTTTACTTTCTTTTATTATTAATTATATATAGTCTATATTTATAAGAAATCCTTTTTGATCTTTTTTAATAATATATATATAATATTATCTATCTTAAGGTATCTCTATATTATTAATTTTAGTATATAAATAATATTACTTATCTTAAGGTATCTCTATATATCTCTTTTAGAATATATATAATATTATCTATCTTAAAGTATCTCTATGTTACTTTTTTAATATTATAGTTAACTTCTTGAAGATAGTTTTATAGTATTTTTATATTTTTTATACTATTCTTACTTAGTTAATTCTTCTTTTTTTAACTTTATTCTACTTTCTAAGCTTCTCTATCTTTATTATACTTAGATTAGTTACTTTTAAAAAAGTATTTCTTTATTAAATAAGAAATAGATTCAGCTTGTAGTAATTATATCTAAAAACTCTCATTTTAGATATATTTTATATCTTAAGTATTTAACATATCTAGAAAAGTAGAGAAAACTTAAAAGTCTAAATAAGAAGCCCTAATTTAATAAAGTTAAATTATAAAGTAAAGTTAATATTTAAAGTTTAAAATAATATTATTTCGATTATATATTTAAGGTAATTAAAATACTAACCTTAAAAGTAACTATTTCTAATAGTTTAGAAAAGGTTTAAAAATCCTTCTTTTTTATAATAATTCTAATAAATAGTTATTTTAACTAAGTAATATTTAAGTATATTTTCTAGGTTATTATAAGAAAAAGCTTTATATATAAAATATAAAGATATCTAATAGTAAAGTTTTAGTTTCTATTAGTAATTATATTTAAAAGAGTATCTTTATTACTATAAGTAAAATAGAATATATAAATATAAAGATTATAGTAAATAGAAGCTACTCTAAGGAGGGTATATTTAGTAATTTTATTTAGCTTAGAAAGTTATATTTTATATAATATATCTTTAAATTTTTAATTTTTAGTAATTATTTATCTCTTAATAATAATATGAGAATAGTAATATTAAGAATATTAAAAATACTTAAGGATTATATTTAAAGTCTCTCTACTTTTAAGAATATTTAAAAAAGCTAAAAGAAGTTATTTTTAGATAATAGAAACTATTTAGAATTATTACTTTTATATAAATACTAAAAACTTAAAAACTTTATTATTCTTATTTGTAACTGTGAAGGGCTGGATTTAAGCTTATTTAACTGGAAGGTGGTATAAAATACTATTTATTTAGAACCAAGGAGTAAAAGAGAAGCCTTTATAGATGTATAGAAAAGTCTGTATATATAATATTATATAGGGTCCATTAGGGCTCTATTTAGGCGAGGGAGTTAGCTTTGGATACTTAGGTATAACTCTAGCTGGATATCTAGGTATAACCTATAATATTACTCTCCTCCTCCCTAGCTGCTGCCCAGCTGGGGGCTATAGGCTGGGTCTGTATTATTATCTGTAATTAGCCTATATGTTACTTTATATTACTTTAGGGCTGCTATATCTATAATAGCGTCGATAGGCTTCTATATAGAGTTTATATACTTTTTCTATTTAATAAAAGCTTCTTATTAGTATTCTCTCCCTACTTAGTATATCCTCACAGTAAAAATATTTTTAACTAGCTATTTAACCTCCTTATTATTATTTACTAGTAGTAGCAGCTAGCTATTAACTATAACCTGCTTAGGTAGTAAATTAGTAATAGTTCTCTAGAGTAAATTTATATAGAACTGTAGGTAAATAAACTCTAGAGTATCCAGCTTTATAATATATAGTAAGAAGATTTTTACTATTATATACTTATAATATAGCTAAGCTAGTTTTTAGCTTAGTTTTAGTAACTTATAGTTAGATATATTTAACTATATTTTATTACTAACTTAATATTAATCTATAGGGGATTAGATTCTATTTACCTAAGCTTCTAACTTCTACTAGATAGTAACTATCTTTATATAAATATATATTATTATTAACTATATTCTTTTAACTAGTTAGTAGGTTATAGTTTTATTATTATTAGGTAGTTTTATATACTCTTTAGTAATTAGGATAGAGTTAATATAATATCTATAATTTATAAAGAAAAATATAATCTTTATTATACTATACTGCTAGTTATAGAAAGCTAACTATATAATAAGTAGTAAGTTATTTTAGTTATCTTAAAATTAGTAAGTAAATATCCCTAAAACTACTTAGATTTTCTAGTTATATTATTCTATAATCCTATCAGTCTGTAAGTAGTAATTAGTATTTAATAAGCGTATAATATCTATTAATCTATAGAACTTCTTCTAGAAGTAACTTACTTAGTTAGACTCTCTATTACTTATAATAGAATATAATATTCTATAGAACCTATAGTAGTAACTAAAGAATTATTAAGTATATACTTCTATCTCTATTATATCTATCTCCTCTAATATAAAAACTTTACTTAGTTAATTAATAATAATTTAGAAGTAATAACTATCTTATTTTTTTATAAGGAGTAAGTTAGTAATAAAATCTATTAATAGATTAGAATATAATTAGTTAGGTATTAGTAAGAATTTTAGAAATTCCTTCTTAGCTTACTTCTAGATATAAATATTTTTATATATATTATAATTATATATAAATTAGTAGATACTTTATAACTATCCAGACTAGTAAAACTATTAGTTTATAATCATTAGTATATTATTATACCCTAAGTAGCCTATAGGGAAGGAGTTATATAATTTTTATATTAATTTAATCCTAAGCTTATTAAAGAAGT
The DNA here is from genome assembly GCA_001693025.2 of Colletotrichum lindemuthianum. Classification (NCBI taxonomy): domain Eukaryota; kingdom Fungi; phylum Ascomycota; class Sordariomycetes; order Glomerellales; family Glomerellaceae; genus Colletotrichum; species Colletotrichum lindemuthianum. The sequence goes on along the minus strand of MASP02000228.1, from coordinate 191,361 downwards.
TATTACTCTCTTTACTATTTAGTATCTAAAGTCTCTCTCTAAAAGTAAATTATCTTAATATATTAATAGTATATTTAGTAATCTAGACTTTAATATAGAAGTTAGAAGAGAAGTTATACTCTCTCTACTAGACTACTATAAAGATCTATTAATATAAAGAGTCTCTCTTAGTAGTATAATCTTATATCTCTTACAGGTCTGGTCTTCCTTTAAAAACCTAGGTATTAATAATATCTATATATTCTACTTAGAATTCCGTAGAGATAATAGTATTTAGAATAATCTATATTATTTATCCCTATTACTTCTTATTATTCTACCTTTTAGGATTATCTTATTCCCTCTAGAAGAGGATATTAGGGGTTACTATTTAGATACCTAGCTGGTACTTAAGGTAAAAATTATACTAAGATAACTTCTCTACTTACTAATTTTACCTCTCTATAAGCTATTATTTCTTTATAAAGTATTTAAGATCCTTATAGTTAGTAAGAATCTTAAACTTCTTAGTACTTTATAGTTTTACCCTCTATACTTATAAATATTCTAGTATTATAAGGAGTTCCTTATTATAGATTAGGTAATTAAACTCTACAGGGGTTAAATATTAAAAGTGGAAAGCTATTAGGTACCTTACTCCAGCCTTATCAGCTTAAGTTAATATACCTCCTAGAGTATATTCTAAATAGTTTATCTTTACTATTATTAGAATATTAAAGTTAAATATTTACAGGATTAGTTCTATAGTGAAAAGTTATTTCAGTATAAGGAAAGCTTCCTACTATTTTAGTCTCTAGTTAAAAGGAACTAACTTCTAAGTTAGATAGTTTAAAAGCTTTATAATAATATTATACTGAAATATAAAAACCTTATAGTAATTTATAAACTTAAGGAAACTATAGATACTCTTTAGTAAGCTAGAGGGAAGCTAGTTAGTAATAGCTTCTAATTTCTTAGGATTATAAAAGAAACTCTTTCTAGCTGTTATAATATACCTAATATACTTAACTATAGTAACTAAGAATTTATACTTCTTAGGATCTAATTTATAGTCTGTATTAGTAAGGTAGCTAGGTATTTAGTAGACTTTCTCCTTATACTCTTTTTGTAAGTTACTAATGTAAATAAGAATATTATTAATATATACTGTAATAAATTTATCTAGAAACTATTATAGATAGCTATTAATATACTATTAAAATATAGTAGGAGTATTAGTAAGTCTAAAAGGGTATACTATCTATTCAAAGAGGCTATAATATATCTAAAAAGCTATTTTCTCCTAATTTACTTTATTAATTCTGATTTTATAGAATATAGTAATAATATTAAACTTAATATACTAGTAGGTAGTAGTAACCCTCTAGAAGGTTTCTAATATAAGGGGAAGGAAGTAATAATTTTTCTTTATAATTATATTAAAAACTTTATAATTTATATAGAAGTATATTCCTCTATCTAACTTTCTTATAAAGAAGATCAAGATACTAGTAGAGAAGTTACTTACTTTAATAAATTCCTTATTAAGTAAATCCTCCAGGATCTTCTTAAATACTAAAAGCTCCTCTTATAATATATTATAGAGAGGTTCCTATAAGAAATCTAGTTCCTATTCCTTATTATTAAGGATTAATAGGATATAGTAATCTATTTTTAGTTAGCTGGGAGGTAGTTAGTATACTAAATCTAAATAGAAAAAATCTAGGAATTCCTTTAAGATATTTGTAGGGATATAATCCCAGAGGTCTACTTCTACCTTCAAAACTAATATTTTCTTAATATCTGTTAAACTAATAGATATAACCTAGTAGGAGTTTAATATTTTACTAATATACTATATAGTATACTAATAGATAAATATAAATAAATTAGTATTAAGTAGCTAAGCTAACTAGATCTCCTTAAGCTATACTAACTTATCTTAATATTCTAGGTATACTATTATACTACCTTTCCTATATATTATCTATTAAGTTTCAATATTATAAATAATATAATTATCCTCTATTTATAGTTACTTAAAATATAAGAGTAACTATAAGCTCTCTATAATTTAGATATAAATCTTCTATATATAGTTACTAACTTCTAAAGTTAGAATAACTACCCTCTAGATATTACTAAATAATAATTTAGTAATATATCTCCTTATTTATCTCTTTAACTTATTAACTGGTAAGAAGTAAAATTTCTTTATAAAAAAGATATTAATAATAATATAAATATTATAATTTATATTAATAAGTATATTAATAAAATAATCTCTATTAATTCTAGTCTGAATAGTAGCTAACTACTAGTTATTTACTTATTTTTTTTCCTATTATTTTCCCTATTCTGTTACTTCCACCTCAGTTAGCTCTAAGGTTTAACTTTACTCTAGAGTTACTCTTTTCCTAAATCCTCACTATCACTAGGTAGAGTAGTATTATCCTCCTAATTATCCCCAGTATAATCTAGAGTAATTATAGCTTTTATAACCTTTATATTAATCTTCTTATATTCTTAGGCTTTATAATTCCTATAGATATAACTTTTCTTACTATATTTAAAATATTAATAAGTATCCTAATAATCTTTAGAGTGTTCCTTAGGAGTAGAGAAGAAGCTACTAAAACTTTAGTATTATTATTACTTCTTAACTACTTTAGTTATTATAATATTACCCTCTATATTATAGATAGTAGGTCTCCAGTAGGGTAGTTAGTAGTATACTAATAACCTCTTTATATATTTAAGCTTCTAAGCTATATTTTAAACTTTAAATAACTAAAGTCTATATTCTATAGGAAAGTTAACTATAATAAATAGCTTCTTAAAGTGGGGAAATAGAGTAGCCTCCAGTAGGGAGATCTAGATTATATCTAGCTATATATATTCTCTAGTATTAGCTAGAATCTTTTTAAATTAAAGTAGAAAGATAGTTAAATATTTATTTTCCTTCTATCTGAAACTCTATAGCTAAATAATAGTATAAAGCTAACTATTAGGATCTAGGTAAGTTCTATCTAAATAACCTATAAAATCATTTAGATTATAAAAGTTCTCTAGCCTTCCTACTATATAGAAAATTTTAACTATCTACTAAAAACTAAAATTTAAATAGAAGTAAATTAGATATTAGTATTCTTAATTACTATTACAAAAATAGTAGTTAATCTTAAGTTTAACTTTTATTTATTAGGTTTATATTTAGTATTCTTTCTATTTACTGAAAAACTTTAGAGATAGGGGAAGAAGCTTCCTCTAGTAGTTAGCTACCAGTAGGGATATAGTAATATTATTAACCCTAAGGGCTATTATCCTAATAGATATTATTCTGGGGGTTACTAGAGTATCCTAATGTAAGCTAGAAATATCTATTATAGTAGCCACCTAGGGGTTACTACCTACTATAATATCTTATTTTACTAACTTATATAAAAGCTTATTAATCCTCTAGTAGAGAAAGCTTAAAATATACTATAATTACTACTGAAGTAATTTACTTATAGAGTTACTATCTATAGGGGTATCCTGGGAGGCTTTAATACTCTCTATTATTCTTTATATTAATTACCTATTATATAGTGTTATATCCTAGAAGCTATACTTAACTAGATTATATACTTAACTGGTGGAGAGCTATACTCTACTTAATATTTTCTATATAGTAAATAAAACTGAATTCTAAATATATAAAAAGCTGGACTTAAGTTTATTTAACTAGAAAGTAGCGTAAAATACTATTTATTTAGAACTAAGAAGTAAAAGAGAAGCTTTCACAAGTGTATAGAAAAGTCTGTATATATAGTGTTATATGGGGCCCACTGGGGCTCCACCCGGATGAGGGGGTTGGTTTCGGATGCCTGGGCACAGCCCTAGCCGGACATCTAAGTATAGCCTGTAATAGTAACTTAATATTTTATTATTTTTACTTTAAAAATAAGTATTTAGATACTTTTATATTTAGATAAACTACTAAAAATATTAATATCTAGATATGAAATAGCTTTTATATTAAAAGAAGTATATAATAAAATATAAAACTATATTTACTATACATAGCTAAAATCTAAAAGTTATATTTTAAGAGTTTAAATATTCTATATATTTTATATTTTAACTGTAAGAATATAAGTTATTTTACTTCTTTATAAATTCTCTATCTAATATAAAAAAGTTTCTACTAAAAGCCTCTACTATATTCTTATATATAAAGAAGTAAAATAACTTATATTCTTACAGCTAAAATATAAAGTATATAGAATATTTAAACTCTTAAAATATAACCTTCAGATTATAGCTATATATAGTTAATATAATTCTATATTTTATTTTATATCTTTCCAGATGTAAAAAGTATTTAATATTTAGATAAGGATATTCCGAGTAGTTTATCTAAATATAAAAATATCTAAATAACTACCTTTTAAGTAAAAATAATAAAATATTAAGCTATAAGTAAGAGCAATAAAGTTATTAAGCTTTTAGTATTTACATAAAAATAATAATTCTAAATAGTTTCTACTATCTGAAAATAGCTTTCTTTAGTTTTTTGAAATATCTTAAAAAGTAGAGGGACTCTAAATATAATTCTTAAGTATCTCTAATATTCTTAATATTACTATTTTCTTATTATTACTTAGAGATATATAGCTACTTAAAATTAGATATTTAAGAGTATATTATATAAAATATAACTTTCTAAGTTAAATAAAATTACTAAATATATTCTCTTTAGAGTAACGTTCATTAATTATAATCTTTATATTTATATACTTTATGCTACTAATAGTAGTTAAAATACTATGTTATGTATAGATTCTAATAGAGACTAAAGTTTTTCTTAAGTATACTAAAATACTATAAACTATATAATTTAATATCTCTATAAGATAAGATTCTTAGTATTTTAGTTTAGAAACTTAGGAAGTATAAATAAGATACTTTAGATACTCTAAATTACTAGAGACGTTTCTTTTATAGATAATGAAAATACTTAAAGATTAAGTTATAACTATATTATTACTCTATTTAGAGGATTAATCTAATAGAAAGCTACTTAATAAAATATTATTATAATATTAACTACTAAAGTAGAACTTCTCAGTTTTAAATATATTTTAAAAGAAGCTATAACTCTAAAACGACTATTTTAAGATATAAAGTTAGACTTTAGAGATATTTAGAAAGTCTATTATAATAACTACTAAACTATCAGACTAATAGTCTTAAATAGTAAGTACTTATCTATTAGACTTTAATATATAGATATTTAATAAATATAGCTATACTAAGAATACTTAAAAAGAAGTTTCAAGATTATCTATATACTTATAAATATAATACTAATAGATGGACTTACGAAAAACTTAACTTAAATAAAATTTAAATAATTCAGAATACTTCTTAATCTAATAAATCTTTAATTAATACTATTAGGACTATTTAAACTAAACTACCTAGTCCCCTAAAAGCTAGAACTTAAATAATCATAAATAAAACTCTAATTCTCAGAGGAAGATCTTAGCAGTATTAATATAGAGTGTAAGTAAACAGTAGAATTTATCTACTCTCTCATAGGGAATAAAGATCTCTAGTTAAGTCTATATCTAACTTAAGAGAGACTATTTAAACTTTCTACTTTAAGATAAAATCTATATTCTAACTATTAGTATATGGAAATTAGGCTAAAGAGGTATTAAAAATATATTAAATCCTACTGGAACTAAGGTTAGTATCTAATAACTCTAGCCTAAAGTAGAAGGATATCTAATAAAACTAAAAGTGAAACTACTAAAATAACTTTTAAAACTACTAATAACTAACTGAGAGATAGAATTCTAGTTAAAAAGTAATTTAGTTATACTTACAGTTAGATTAGAGATCTAGTTAACTATAAGTAGTTAAATAAATAGTAAGAATAATAATATTTTAGTAATAATATTCTTTAGAGTAACTAGTATCTAAATAGTAAAACTAGGAATATTTCTATTCTTAATAAAAATTAATTTAAATTCTTTCAGTTAGTTTAAATATAGTTTAAGTTAAACTATAATTTTTATATTACTAACTTACTTACTTTTTATCTATAAGAATTAGCTTTAAATTAGTAATTTAGAATAAGCTACTTACAGGATTATTATTAGATATCCTAATAGCTTTAATATAGTATTTAAATATATTATAAATCTTTTAGAATATAGAGATATAGGTTTTTTAGGATCTATTTATATACTAGGAATAATATTTAGTAGATATATTACTATTCCTAATTTTAATTAAGTAGAGATAGAAATTATAATTAAGAATAAAACTTAAAATATAAATAATATAGAAAATAGTTTAGAGAGGCTAAGTCTCTCTAATTATCTTATTTTTAATTAAGTGATTTTTATATTCCTCTGAAGTCTTAATTTTTAACTTACGTTTCTTAATAGATATAAACTTATTAGAATTAGCAGACTTATTAGAATTAGCTAATTAATATTTTATACTCTTAAGTTAGTATTTTCAATTTTTAATCTTAGAAGATACTTCTTAATTCTTAGTTTAAGCAGACTTTCTTATAAATACTAATATATTCTTATAATATTTCTTTAAATATTTAATAATCTTTTTAATTTTATCTTCTTCCTCTTTATTAAGTTATTTAACTTTATTATTATCCTCTTTAATAAGTTCAGACTCCTTATTCTTATCCTTAACTAATAGATTACCTATAAAATTATCTTCCTTATTATTAGTAGGAGGAGTAATAATCTATATTTTCTTAGGATAACTATAATAATATTTAATAATAGTGAGAGTAGCTAACTTCTTAATAGAAGTAGCTAAATTCTAAATAGTAATATTCCTAATACTACTAAATTTAGATATATTAGGTAATTTAGATATATGAAGATTAAGTAAGAATTCTTAAATATTAGGGAATTTAGTATAATATACTTTACTAAAAGCTTTCAATTTGAAAACCTTAATCTCAGACTGCTACTTAATAGTAAAATATACTTTAAAGGAATATAAATATTCTATATCACTAACTTACTTTTAAATTATATAAATACTTTAAATCCTAATTAAATTTATAAGTTTAATAATAGAGTTTACTATTATATCTATAAGAAATAAAAAGTTAGTATTAGTAAAATAAATAAATAAACTAAGTAGTTACTAGATATAGTATACTTCCTTGAGAGAATAGAGAATAAGTTCTTAAGTTCCAGATATATTATTAGGAGTGAGGGAATAATGAAAATAATAAAAAGGACCTATTATAAGGTTAAGTTCTATTTATTAAAGAAACTTAAAGTTAATTTTAGAAAGTATTTTTTTAATAAAGAAATTTACTAGGTGAGAATAAGAATAAGCTAATTGAAAATTACAGTATCTAGAATAAAGTATAATAGAATTATATTATTAACCTTAGTGATAATATTATAAGTTACTTCAGTCTAAATTAAACGTTAGTAATAGTTAAAATAATTTATATAAAATAATATATAAAATCTATAGTAGTAATATTTACAGTTAATAAGTATAATAATAGTCGAAGTTATTAGTAAAGAAAATAAGAAAGTTTAGTAAGTGTAAATAAAGCTAAAGCTTATAATATTTATAGGGCTAAGATTATATAATCTTGGAAGGAACTAACAGGTTACTCCTACTAAATATTAATAATAACTATTTTAAAGATAAATATTATAATAAGTTAGTTAAGAAACATTATTTCTTTAATTTTAATATTTAAAGAATAATTTTTAATATCTATTTACAGTATTTTATTTGTTAAATATACTATTTAGAGTTTAAAGTATAAGATTTCATCTAGTAATTATTCCACTAGGGGGGTGTGTGAGAATAGCTACAGTATCTATTCTGCTGTATAGCTATTCTAGCTTATATAAAGCCTGATTAGCCTATTTATATATATTTAAGCATTCTATTCTAGGTTAAATAGATCATACCTTTCAACAACCTATATTCAGACTGTATACTATACTATTTACTTATTATATAATAATATAAATATTATAGCCTATATTAATAAGTATATTAATAAAATAATCTTTATGAATTCTAGTCTAAATAATATCTAACTACTAGTTACTTATGTATTTCTTTTCTTTTTATTTATTCTATTCTATTATTTCTATTTTTATTAACTTTAAAGTCTAACTTTACTTTAAAGTTACTTTTTTCCTAAATTCTTACTATTACTAGGTGGGGAAATATTATCCTTCTGGTTATTTTTAATATAGTTTAAAGAAACTATAGCTTTTATAACTTTTATATTTAGTATATTATATTTTTATATTATATAGTTTCTGTAAATGTAGCTTTCCTTACTATATTCATAATAATAGTAAGTATTTTAGTAATTCTTAAAGTATTTGTTAGAGATAAAAAAGAAGCTACTAGAACTTCAGTATTATTATTACTTCTTAATTACTTTAGACATTAAAATATTACCTTCTATATTATAAATAGTAAATCTCCAGTAGGATAGTTACTAGTACATTGATATTCCTTTTATATACTTAAGCTTCCAAGCAATACTCTAAATTATAAATATCTAAAGTTTATATTTTATAGAAAGACTAACTTTAATAAGTAAATTCCTAATATAGGAAAGTTACATAGCCTCTAGGGGAAAACTCTAAATTATATTTAACTATATATATTCTTTAGTATTAAGTAGAACTTTCTTAAATTAAGATAGACAAATTAATAAATATTTATTTCATTTCTATTAGAAGCTTTACAGCTCGATAATAATATAAAGCTGGCTATTTAAATTTAAATATATTCTATTAAGATTATTTATAGAATTATTTAGATTATTAAGATTCTTTAGCCTTCTAGTTATACAAAAGATTTAAACTATCTACAGGAAATTAGAATTTAAGTAAAAGTGAACTAAATTCTAGTATTTCTAATTACAATTAAAGAAATAGTAGTTAATTTTAGATTGAGCCTTTATTTATTAAACTTATACTTAATATTTTATTTATTTACCTATAGACTTTAGAAATAGAAAAGATAGCTTTCTTCAGTAGTTAGTTACCAGTAAAGATATAATAATACTATTAACTGTAAAGGTTAATATTCTAATAAATATAATTCCAGAGGTTATTAAGATATTTTAATATGAATTAAAAATACCTATTATAGTAATTATCTAGAGGTTACTATTTACTATAATATTTTATCTTACTAATTCATATATAAGCTTATTAATTCTCTAGTAAAGGAAACTTAAGATATATTATAATTACTACTAAAGTAGTTTACTCATAAAGTTACTATTTATAAATATATTCTCGAAAATATTAGTATTCTTTATTATTTTTTATATTAGTTAGTTAGTAACCTATTATATAATATTATATTCTAGAAGGAATATTTAACCAAATTATATACTTAACTAATAGGAAGTTGTAGTTTACCGAATATTATCTATATAGTAAAGAAAACTAAATTCTAAATATATAAAAGGCTGAATTTAGATTTATTTAACTGGAAGGTAATATAAAATACTATTTATTTAGAACTAAGAAGTAAAAGAGACGTTTTTATAAGTATCTGGAAACGTCTATATATATAATACTATCTGGAGCCTACTAGGGCCCCACTCGGGCGAGAGGGTTAATATTAAATATCTAAATATAGTTTTAGCTGGTTATCCAGATATAGCCTATAATACTAAGCCTTCTATAGACTAAAAGCCCTCTTATAGCTACTGCTAGCTCGCTTACTAAATTAAACTCTTATAATCTATAGAAACCTATCTTTTAATATTATATACCATTCTCTTATTAGTTTATTAATAATAGAAAGCTATTTAGATAGAAAACTGAATATATTATTTCTTTTAAAATAAACAAATATATACTATTAATACTAACTCTAAAAGCTATAACTAAACTAACTCTTAAAACGAAATTATCCTTCTACTCTCTTTCCTCTATAATAATAAACTTATTATTCTTCTTTCTCTCTTCCACCTTATTATTCTTAATAGAAATAAGTATACTTAACTATTAGCTAAAGTATTAGTAAAGAAAGTAGGAAGTAATAAGGATATAAAGATAGGGTGGTTATATTAAAGGACTCTAATCTGTTGCTAAATTATATACCTCTTGGGGTTCCATTTAGGTAGTTATACGTAACAGTTAGCTTTTATCTTATAAACCCTATAAATCAGCTAAAGCTGAGAAACTATTTAAATAGAGGAAACCTCAGGCGGCAGATATAGTTAATTAATATAATAGCTAATAAATATGAAAGGTATATATTATAAAGAGAAGATATAAGCTTATATTTATTATAGTTACTTTTTAAGGATTATAATTAGATATTATATAATATTAGCTGCCAGCTGGCTATACCTATCGCTAGCTATACTTATTACTAGCTATTAATAGTTGCTAGCTATTAATAGCTATTAGTAGGTATATCAGCTGGTGGTAGTTACTATATTTAGTTTTATAGCTGAAAGGTACGCTATAACTACTAGTTGCAGTTACTTTTTATAGGATTTAAACCTACTGCACTTACCAAAATAGTTAATACCAGCCAGACGTTAAACCACTATATCAAACGGGAAAGAATATAAAGATAATAAGTAGGTAAATTAATATTAATAAAGTTAAGAATATAATTATAAGAATTATAGAATATAGTATAACTATACAAATGTATCATAGTATCCTACTAAAAAGAGGTTAGTAAGGTAATTTATAAGAAAGAGAAAAAGAAAACTTACTATTATCTATATAATACTACTAAAGCTAGTAATAGCCCACTCAGAAGTAAAAGAAATAGTAAGTAAGAAACTACTCTTAATATCAAAAGAGAAAATAATAAGTATACTTAAAGCTACCTTCCTAGTTACTAGTAAATTCAGAAGAAATCGTAAAGTATCTACTGTAAGTAATATAATAGTTAACTTAGTAATTAGTAGTAAATAACTTACAGCCAGTAGTAAAATAAATATAAGTTCTATTTGTATTTACTTTTTAATATTAAGTACTTATAGTAAAAGCAGGTTTAACCTAAAGTATAACTCTAAGTAAAGCTACTTCTATTATATTAAGAATAATAGTCAAAATAGGTAGATCTAACTACTTAGGGAGATTGGTGTTTATTATTATTAAAGTTACCTTTGATAATATAGCTATTATAAGTATAGAAAGTAAACTGACTAGGGAGAAAGTAGCAGAAGTAATTATTATTAGAAAGATTAATATTAAAAGAAGTAGTAACTAATATAATAAGAAAGAAAGTTACAATAAAGAAATAGAGATAAAGTAGTAGTAAAATAGTAATAATATAATAGAGGTAGGAAGGAGGTAGGTAAGTTATTTACTAGAAGAAAAGAGGAGTTATAGTATAGAAGGAAAGAATATATCTTATAGTTATAGGATGGAGGTAGAATATAATATAGAATTACTAAGAAAGTAATCTTGAGAAAAGTAATATATATTTCCCTTATTCGCTTAATTTACGTAAGTAATTAGGTTAATAGTAATATAGGTATAAAGCTACTAATAATTACTATTACTATAGTAACAGAGAGAGAGTGAATAGAAAGTATATTATAAATCCAAACCTTAGAGCTTGTATAGAATACTACTACATAGACTCCAAAGAACTACTACCCCTTTAGTTTAGTAAAGGGCTTTTGCTATAAATATAAACTTTGAAAATTTCTTATAATACTATTTAGATACTACTAGATTACCTCTTATAACTAGCCTCTAATATTATATTCTATTATTATTCTTTATGATAAAAAGCAAAAAGCTTTACTATTGAAGAAAATATTAATTATACGAAATTGTCTTTTTATGTCAAAAGTCTATATTATTTATAAAACTACTTTATTATCCTATTGAAGCTATATAGAAGTCTATTAAAAAATATAGTTTGTATCTATAATTAGATTAGTCTATTATTAGTTTCTTAGAGTCTCTACTATAAATTCTATACTTTAATTCCTTTAACTCTATATCTATAGTAGTATCTAAGTTCTTTATATTATATATAATTTAAACTGTAACTAATATCTTATAATAATATTTATATTAATACTCATTTATAGCTAATTTAAGTAATAAGAAACTTATTTATTATTATAGATAATTATGTTTCTAAATTTTAATATTTTACCTTATAGTAATAGAAGATATTATAGTAATAATATATTGTGATAAATAAATGGTATGGTATATAGTCTGAATGTAGGTTGTTGAAAGGTATAATCTATTTACCCTAGAATAGAATACTTGAATGTATATAAATAGGCTGGTTAGGCCTTATATAAGCTAGAATAGCTATACAGCAGAATAGATACTATAGCTATTCTCATACACCCCCCCAGTGGAATAACTACTGAATGAAATCTTATATTTCAAGCTCTAAATAGTATGTTTTTAATAAATAAAATACTGTAAATAGATATTAAAAGTTGTTTTTTAAATATTAAAATAAAGGAATAATATTTCTTAACTAACTTATTATAATATTTATTTTTAATATAATTGTTATTAATATTTAGCAGGAGCAACCTATTAGTTCCTTCTGAGATTATGTGATTTTAGCCTTATAGGTGTTACAAGTTTTAGTTTTATTTATACTTACTAAGCTTTTTTATCTTCTTAACTAATAATCTTAATTATTATTATACTTATTAGCTGTGAGTATCACTAGTATAGATTTTATATATCTTTTTATATAAAATATTTTAACTATTACTAATACTTAATTTAAACTAAAGTAACTTATAATACTATTATTAAGGTTAATAGTGTAATTCTATTATACTTTATTCTGAATACTATAGTTTTTAATTAGCCTATTTCTATTCTTACCTAGTAAATTCCTTTATTAAAAGAGATAGTCTCTAATATTAACCTTACGTCTCTTCAATAAATAGAACTTAACCTTATAATAGGCGTTTTTCGTTGTTTTTATTATTTTCTCGCTCCTAATAATATATCTAGAATTTAAAAACTGATTCTTTATTTTCTTAAGGAAGTATATTATATCTAGTGACTATTTAGTTTATTTATTTATTTTATTAATACTGATTCTTTATTTCTTATAGATATAATAGTAAACTCTATTATTAAACTTATAAATTTTATTAAGATTTAGTTTATTTATATAATTTAAAAGTAGGTTAGTAATATAGAGTATTTATATCCCTTTAAAATATATTTTACTATTAAGTAGTAGTTTGAGATTAAGGTTTTCCAACTGAAAGTTTTTATTAAAATATATTTTACTGCATTTCCTAATCTCTAAGAATCTTTACCTAGTTTTCTTATATCTAAGTTACTTAATATACTTAAATTTAATAATATTAAAGATATTATTATTTAGAAGTTAGCTATTTCTATTAAGAAGTTAGCTACTCTTACTATTATTAAATGTTATTATAGTTATCCTAAGAAAGTATAGATTATTATCCCTCCTACTGATAATAAGGAAGATAACCTTATAGGTAATCTGTTAATGAAGAATAAAAATAAAGAGTCTGAATTTATTAAAGAGGATAATAATAAGGTTAAATAACTTGAAGAAGAAGAAGAAGATAAAGTTAAAGAGATTATTAAATATCTAAAGAAATATTATAAGAATATATTAATATTTATAAGAAAGTCCACTCAGATTAAGAATTAAGAAATATCTTCCAAAATTAAGGATCTGAAATACCAGCTTGAGAGTATATAATATTGATTAGCTAATTTTAATATATTTATTAATTCTAAGAAGTTTATACTTATTAAGAAGGATAAGTTAAAAATTAAGATTTTAGAGGAATATAAAAGTTATTTAGTTAAAAATAAGATAATTAGAGGAGTTTAGTCTCTCTAAATTATTCTCTATATTATTTATATTTTAAGTTTTATTTTTAACTGTAGTTCCTATTTCTATTAAAATAAAGTTAGGAGTAGTAATATATTTACTAAGTATTATTTCTAGTGTGTAAATAGGTTCCAAAAAGTCTATATCTCTATATCCTAAAAGATTTATAATATATTTAAATATTATATTAAAGCTGTTAAGATATTTAATAATAATACTGTAAGTAACTTATTATAAGTTACTAACTTAAAACTAACTTTTATAGATAAGAAATAAGTAAGTTAGTAATATAAAAGTTATAATCTAATTTAAGCTGTATTTAAACTAATAGAAAGAATTTAAATTAGTTTTTATTAAGAATAAAACTATTTCTAATTTTATTATTTAGATATTAGTTATTCTGAAAAATACTATTACTAAAATATTATTATCTTTACTATCTATTTAACTATCTATAGTTAATTAGATTTCTAGCCTAACTGTGAGTATAACTAAGTTGCTTTTTAGTTAGAATTCTATCTCTCAGCTAGTTACTAGTAGTTTTAGAGGTTATCTTAGTAGTTTAATTTTTAGCTTTATTAGATACTCTCCTACTTTAGGTTAGAGCTATTAGATACTAACTTCAGTTTTAATAAAGTTTAATATATTTTTAATATTTCTTTAGTCTAATTTCTTTATATTAGTAGCTATAGCTTAGGTTTTATTTTAGAGTAATAAGTTCAAATAGTTTCTCTTAAGTTAGATATAAGTTTAACTAGAGACTTTTATTTCCTGCGAGAGAGTAGATAAATTCTACTATTTACTTATATTTTATATTAATATTATTAAGACTTTCTTCTGAGAATTAGAGTTTTATTTATTAACATTTAAATTTTAGCTTTTAGGGGATTAGGTAGTTTAGTTTAGATAGTTCTAATAATATTAATTAAAAATCTATTAGGTTAAGAAATACTCTAAATTATTTAAATTTTATTTATGTTAAGTTTTTTATAAGTCTATCTACTAGTATTATATCTATAGGTATATAAATAACCTTAAAACCCCTTTTTAAATATTCTTAGTATAGTTATATTCATTAAATATCTATATATTAAAGTTTAGTAGATAGATACTTACTATCTAAGATTATTAGTTTAATAATTTAGTAGTTATTATAATAGACTCTCTAAATATCTCTAAAGTTTAACTCTATATTTTAAAAAAGTCTCTTTAGAGTTATAGCCTCTTTTAAAATATATTTAAGATTAAAAAGTTCTACTTTAGTAGTTAATATTATAATAATATTTTATTAAGTAACTTTCTAATAGATTAGTTCTCTAAATAGAGTAATAATATAGCTATAACTTAATTTGTAAGTATTTTTATTATCTATAAAAAAAGTATCTCTAGTAATTAAGAATATCTAAAATATTTTATCTATACTCTTTAAGCTTCTAAATTAAAATACTATGAATCTTATCTTATAGAGATATTAAATTATATAGTCTATAGTATCTTAGTGTGTTTAAGAAGAATTTATAAAGTATCTTAATAGGAGACAGTAGGTATATAACATATCTGGTTATATTATAATTAATATATAGAGAATTGAATCGACTTTTGTCTAATATATATAAATTTCTTTTAATGTTACTTAATCTGAATTTGTAATAAAAGATACTATTGAAAGTGATGTTATTAGTATTAGTTTATATTTAAGATTGAAATATTTAGCGATTTTGGTAATATATATATTGTAAATTAAGTAAATCTTCCGATGCTTAGTTTATAGTGTTTCTTAAGTGGGTATATTTAATATCCATAGGTATAGATTTATTCCTAATAGGGGCGTAAGTTTTAATATGGATTTAGAGTATATTCTGAAACTTACTAATGAAAGTATTGTTTAAATTAAGTTTCTTTAATCTTATATGATACTTTCTAGTTATTTTAAGTGTTTAGAGATATATTACATAAGACTGCTACTACTTAAATTACTTCTACCTATAGTTTGGGTGGTAGTTCTGTAGCTTTTTATATTTTAATATTTTAAGTTACTAGTTTTTTTTCTATATACTTACTTGTTCTAACTGGTTTTTTTATATATGAGGGAGATAACTTAAAATTAATATTTTATTTTTTTACCTAGGTTTAATAATCTATTTTACTGTTAATTACTATTATAGTTTATTTAATATTCTAGTGAATTTTGTAAATTGAGAGACCTCTCTGGCGTTTAATCTATTTTTTGAATATTATAATTACTTAATAAACTGAGTTGTAAGTTTTATCTATAAGAGTAAATATGAAGAGTAGGTTTGAGAATTTATTCTTAATAGTAAGTGCCTATAAATTACCTATATATATTCTGGGAAAGTTGAATAAGTTCCAGTAGATTCTATAAAATAGGTAAACTGAATATAATTTAGATAGTTATCTAGAAATAACTTATTAAGAATAAGTTTCTATATAGTATAAATAATCTAATTATCTTAAGTTTGTAATTTTTACTTTCTAAATATTAAGTATTAGATACTTAAGAGTATTAAAATTAAGGTAGCCTATATAAAGATACTAAGTTAGGATATTATTAGACTTATTATCTAGTAGAGATACTAAAAGTTAAAATTATAATAGTAGAATATAAGGTAATTCTGAGATTATGCTAGAAGTATTTAAATAGACTGTTAAGTAGTTAGAAAGTAGTTTATATTTGAGAAAGATAAAGTTATACTTTCTAAGTAGCTATCTTATTATAATAGAGTAGTTAAGTAGTCTATATTAAAGTGTATAGTTAAGTTCTATATATTAGATTTTGGTTTTTTCGAGGAGTAGAGCTTCTAAAATAATATTAGTATGAAAATTTTTAATATAGGTAATATTATCTAACGTTAAATTGAGTGTATTTTTCCCTTTTAGATTATTAAGAATATTCTGAATTATATACTTATTTTATCTGATAATTGGAAAGTTAGCTAAGTTATACTAAACTGTGTCTGTCTCCTGACTTAACTTAAAAGATTCTTTTTTAAATAATATTATAGAATTAGTAATATAAACTACTTTATAATTATTAAAGACTATATTTACTGAAAGTAAGTAAGGTTCTTAAATAGTAGAAAAAATACCTAGAGGTATATTAATATTTAACTATTTGAGAAGAGAGAGATTAATATTAATATATATTAAGTTTGAGGGGTACTAACTATTTCTACTGGATTTACTGCCTAAGGAAGTTATTTTAACCTTAGAATTATCCAAAGATAGCTTTTTAGTTTTAGCTATATAATTTTTATTATTAAGTTATTTTTTTTAACTAACTTCTAGTGGAGTCTATATAGTTTAAAGTTATTAATTCTATTAATTATTATATTTTAAATAGTAAGTAATATATAAATATTAGGAAATTAACTATAAATATCAATAATAGTATATTTAATATATCTATAATCCTCAAGTAAATATAGATACTATCTCTAGTTATATAGATATTTTAGTTTTAATTAAATTATATTATCTAATCTCTCTATGAGAGTAGCTAATATAAATAATATTTTAATTTAACCTTTAGCTGAATTTTTATTAATATATATTAGAGAGGTGAAAAAGTTTTTATATTAAGTTAGATTAATAATTAGTAGGTTAAGAATCTTATTCTTAATTACTTTCTAGTAATATCTAGAAGCTTAATGAAGTGTAATATAGTAGCTAAGCATTTAAACCTACTTCTTAACTATAAGTATACTCTTAATCTTAAGGATATTAAACATACTTACTTAAAAGTAAATTATATACTACTTATTATATTAAGTTAAAATAGAGATATTTAAATTAGTTCTTTCTAGGATTCTCTTATATTCTATTTAGACTCTCTGTTATGTAACTGATTTGTTTTAAGTGTATTAATATTTTAAAATTTTGAGGAGTGCTTAAAGAGATATATTATTATTATTGAGAAGTTCTATTTAAGTTAGTGTGAGAAGACTATTATTAATAGTTATATTTATTTATATCTGAATTACGTTATAGTATTTCTTAATATTTGTATAGTTAGATTTATAAACTATTTAAAGCTTAAGATCTATATAATAATAGTTAAAAATACTTATAATCTTAATTATATATAAGTCTAAACTTTTAGTTTCTTAAGTAGTATTTTCTATAGATAGCTAAATATCGAAACTTAGTAGATTAAGTGGTTTTATAATATTAATAGTTAATTTATTATCTAGATTGAGATACTTCTAAATATCTTAGCTAGTTATATAAAATTAAAGAGTAATATACTACTGGTTGAAATTAGTACTGTTAGACAGCTTGATTTTGGTGTTGAGGCTACTGGCGGTTGAAAGTACTATATTGGAATAGTTATAATAGATCTGAAAAAGTATTTATTTCTTTATGCTAAAATGATTAATAGGAGTTTAGAGGATAATTAAATAAAATTGGGTTTATAATTATAATAAATAAATAGTATAGTATATAGTCTGAATATAGGTTGTTAAAAAGTATGATTTATTTAACCTAGAATAGAACGCTCGAATATATATAAATAGGCTGGTTGGGCCTTATATAAGCTAGAATGGCTATATGGCAGAATAGGTGCTGTAGCTATTCTTATATATATATAGTAAGAACTTAAGTAAAGTTACAATATAATATATATAGCTAAAGGTAACTATTAAAGTTATAAAGTTTAGTATCTTTATAAATTTCTTGAAGAAAGATAGAATAAACTATAAGGATTGATAAAAGTGAAGTATTCTATAATTTATTATGGTTTTATTTCTAAACTATTTTTAGTGGAGAAGCTGATAGCTTACTCTCTAGTATAAGTATTAGTAGATATATTAGTCTCTAAAGTATAACTTTAGTTTTCCTACTTCTATTAAATACTATAGCTAGCTTTAAGTTTATTAAAGTCTGAATTCCCTATAGTTATAGTTAGTATATATACTTGATATTAATTTATTTAATTATAAATAACTAATAGCTTCTTTAATATTAACTTTATATTCTGTCTTTATATCCTTATATATTTATACTATATATTATTTAATTATCTAAAGAGATTTAATTACTACTAATTATAGTTATTTGCTTTAAATATCTACTATAACTTTAATATCTATAACGTTAATATTTATAAGTTTTATTTAGTTACTTTTACTTTATATCCGTAGTGGTACTTAAGCTCTTCACTCTATATATAGTTCTAACTGTAGAATTTACTTAGTAATAGTATTTATACTAATACTAGCTTATAACTAGTTAAAATAGTAATAAAGTTACTCATTATTGTGGATAATTATACTTCTGGTTATAATATTTAACCTTATAGTGGAGGAAGACCTTATAGTAATAATCTATATAGTGAAAGCTTCAGTAAGGCTAAAACTTAATATATAACTGAAAGTAACTACTAGAGTTATAAGGTTAAAAATCTTTATAAACCTCTTAAAAGTAAAGTAAAATAAAAAGCTGAAAGCTAAGTATTCTATAATTTATTACTTTTCTATATCTTTATAATAAAGTTAAAATCCCTTTGAAATCTATATAGCTACCTGTAACTAAAGAAGTATAGAATAGGTAAAAGAATATCTAGCTATAAGTTTAATAATTAAGATTATTAGTTTATTAAACTAGATTTTACTAAACCTATTCTAAATATTATAATTAATAGGCAGCCGATAGATATTTAAAAGAAATTTATGTAGCTATTCTGTAATTTACTATATTAAGCTAACTATTTTGAATATTAGTTATTAATTAGATAATATTCTAATATTAATATACTATAATAATATTAGTTACTAGATACTTTATAGTATTATAGTAACGTAATTATAGAGATTCCAAAGGCTATCTAGCTATATTAGAAGTATTTATATTTATATAAATATTGTTAATATATTAGCTGTATATAACATATTAAGATCATTTGCTAATAAAAGCAGATTAAGTTTTGCTATACTTATATAAAGCTAATAAATTAGCTTATATTAGTAGCGGAGAATCTTTATATTAATAGTGGAGAATATTTATATTAGAGGTATAAAGCTTTATCTAGAGGGTCTAAAGGATATTGAGGTTATAGATATTAAGGTTATAAAGTATCTAAATAAAGTAGCTATAGTTAGTAGTAATTAAATCCCTTAAGATATTTAAGTTATATATAACGTAAGAATATAAGGACGTAAGGTTAATATAGAAGAAGTTATTAGTTATATATTATTAAAAGGATTAATATAGAGTAAATATACTAGCTGCTATAGCTATAAAGAATTTAGCCTTAAATTAACTTAAGGCTGGCTGCAGCAGTTAGTAGGAATAGAAAGGCTGAAGTTAAACTTCAGGGGGTAATATATCTACTAATAGTTACAATAGAAAGCAAGCTATTAGCCCCTTCTATATTTATAATATATATATTCTCTACTATGAACATAAATTATCTTATAAGTTTTATATAAATATAGTAAAGGTTAATATAAGAGTATATTAGATTTATTTTAATATCTAAGAATATTAACAATACTTTATCTCTATTAATTCTCATGGATTTTATAGATAATATATCAATATTCTCATATAAATGAATTATATAAAAAACGCTCTTTAGAATATATATAACGTTTATCTTTTTACCTTCAGTGGTATATAAGTAAAAGTAATAACTATATAAAGAGTTTACTAGTTTACTTTAGATTATTTATACTGTAACGTATATACTGCAGTTACAGTATTCTATATGCTGTAATGAGTACTTTAGCGTACGCTATACTATAGCCTATACGCTGCAGTTATAGCGTCCTATACCTTATAATAGATACTGTAGCGTACGCTACACTATAGCCTGTACGCTGTAGTTACAGTGGCCTATACGCTGTGGCTACAGCCGGAGGTCCGCCGGAGGTCCACTGGAGATCCCCTACGCCAACAGCCGGAGGTTCAGAATAATCCTTCTATAAAAAGCCCTCTATATCTCCATGAATAACAGTAAAGTTTTATCAACAATACTATCAATATAATCACCGAGAATCCCTCTATTTCACCATTATTATTAGAACCCTTTTTATAAAGCCTTCACATTAAGAAAACTACTTTTATCTAATAACGTTTCTCCTGAAATACGAATTATTTACTATACCTATTTTCCTACCTATTCTAACAGAGTGTAGCTAAAGGCCTAAGTAAGGGAAAGGTAAATAAGAATAAAAGTAGGTCTCTATAAGTTATAAGATTTCAACTTATATAAGCTAACTGGTAGTAGCTATAAGAGAGTTTTATCTTATAGAGGCCTAATAGCCCCAGGCCTCTATTAATTATATAATTCTAGCTATTCCAGCTTTCTATATAAACTATAGGGAACTATATCCTTATAATTATCTCCCCCTTCAAAAGCCTTACTAAGCCTCTAAGGCCTGTAAATACTATATAACTACTTTTAATATATAGCTTCACTAATCGTTCGATAGCAACTAAGAGTTTTTAATAAAGATAGAATAATAGAAATAATAGTTGAAATAATACTTAAGATAATAGTTAGAATAGTAAAAATAACAGTTAATATACAAAGAAACTCTTTAGGTATAAACTAAGGTATCTAACCTCTTTCGATTATACTGGAGGTTTTTATAAAGCCTCTCTAATAGTAACATACTAATATATACTAATAATATCGCTCTTTAGGTAACTTAAAGTATCTAATCTTATCTTATTATACCGGAGACTTTTTGAAATCTTCTAATAGTAGCGTATCAGTATATATGCTAATAATATTATTATACTATAGTGTCAATCTCTAGTAAGATTCTCCTCAGGAGATTCTTACTATACGTTTAGTAATACTCTAAGTATAACATTCATACTAATTTTTAATTTATTTTTGATGCTATAAATACCTCTATTTAAGCTTCAGTAAGTAGAAGGTAACTAGATAAATTCTTAAGGTTTCTTATTATCTCTATATACTTTAGTGGAAGCCTTCTTAGAATATCCTTAGAATATCCTTAATAATATCCTTGGAGTAGTAAATTCTCGCTAGATATTATCTTTAATTATATTTCATATTCCGCTTGATATAGTAGTTTAACGTCTGGCTGGCGTTTACTATCTTATAGTAAAAGTAGTAGATTTGAATTCTGCAGTAGGTAAGTATAACTAGTAGTTATAATATACCTTCCGGTTATGAAACTAAGTAAGGTAGCTACTACCAGCTGGAAGTACTTAATAATGGTAGTTAATAGCTAGTAATTATTAATAGCTAGTAATAAGTATATCCAACTGGTAGTAAATGTTATTGAATAATTAATTATAATTCTTCAAAACGTAAGTCTGATAAATAAACTTAAATTTTCTCTTTACATATTTTCTATCTATTAGCTTTCATATTAACTAACTGTATTTATTATCCAAGGTTTCCCCTATTTAAATAGTTCCTCAGCCTCAGCTTATCTATAGGGTTTATAAGGTAAGAGCTAACCATTAGATATAACTTCCTAAAACAAAAGAAACCCCAAGAGGCATATAATTTAATTAAATCAGAAACCTTCAATATAACCATAGTAATTATATTTATATAGGTTGTATTATAGTAGTAAGTAGCTATAATATAGCCTAATTTACTATATTCTTTCTAGATAAATATAAGTTCCTTAAGGCAAAGCCTCTAAGCTAAAGTTACTTTATTAATTACCCTATAGTATATATATACTAAGTTTATAATATTGTTATAGCTAGTAGCTTTCTTAATAGTAGCTTTCTTATTAATATTACTAGAGGTTTCCTCTTAAAGCTATAATATCTCCCAGAGATACTTAGCTATTAGAGTTATAGCTTTTAGTAACCAGTTATTAAACTTTGAATATCATAAGTATCTCTATATTCTAGCTTTAAGATAGTAGAAAAAAGTAAATATATAAAATCTAAATATCTCTAATCTAAAGATCTATAGTATCCTATAGATTATTAACTATTCAGTATAGACGTTTAGTAGTAATTAGGTTTTATATTATAAAGTATAAAGTATACTATATAGGTATATTCTTATAGAGTAAAATTAGCTAGTAAGTAGTAAGTAAAGATTATGGAACTAGTTTATAAAAGATTTAGTAAATTGTAATAGTAATTATACTATAATATCTAGAGGCTATATAATAACTTTATGATAGCTTACTGAATCCTCTGAACCTTAGAAGCTTATAGCTATAATGTATAGCTATGTAAGATTACTATTAGCTAATCCTTAATTTTATATAGTATAGTATCTTTATAGAGTAAGCTATATAAGTAACTGGGAAGCTTTAAGTAATCTCTATATTTAGAAGCTACTAAGACTAGTAGTAATAAGCTTAGTATAAATATACTACTAGAAAGATACTATACTATAATCTCTATAAAAAAGGGTTATTATTTAAGAAGGTATATAAATCTTACTATAGTAGCTATATTACTTAAGTTCCTAGTAGCTATATTACTTGTTTTAGCTACTTGTGTTAATCTGGCCACCGTAGGGGTTACTATATATTCGTCAGCTGAAGCTGCATTTTCAGAAGCTACAGCAGATTAAGATACCATATATTCACTAGCTGTTTATTATAATAAAGTTATTCCTGAAGCCTTAGTCTTACCCCCTCAGAAAGGTAAAAGTTAAAGAGTTATAAGAGTAGAGCTAAAAGCTTAGGTAAAGAAAGAATAAATAGTAAAAGAGTAGGTTTCTATAAGTTATAAGACTCTCACTTATATAAGCTAACTAGTGGTAGCTATTAGAGGGTTTTATCTTACAGAAACTTAGAAACTTCAAGTTTCTATTAATTATATAATTCTAGCTATTCTAGCTCTCTATATAGACTATAGGAAACTATATCCTTATATTTAAATTATATTTCTTAGTATACAATCTTAATATATTAATTAAGTATAGTTAAAATATAAGTAATACTTATATGTACATAAATACTTCCAATATAACTAGATAACTTCTAAAACCCTAGTAATTATAATATTATAATATTCTAAAATATCTAGTAATTAGTATAATATATTAACTTTAAGAATTATCTAGTTAATAACTTATCTCTAAAATAATTAGCTTATTATAATAGATTATAAGATAGCTAGATAATTATCTTCTGAATATCTAGAGTCTATTTATAAGTATTAGTATTCATGATATAACAAATTTATAAGGGAATATCAGTATTTTAAATTATAGAGATTATATAGAGATTATATAGAAATAATTCTAATTTATTATTATATTTCTCTACTATTATATACTTATATAGAGGTAAGGACAATTTCAGCTTTATTGTTAGTATATAGATATAGAAAAAGAATATATTATAGAATATTTAGGTTTTATAGATATTTTATTTTACTCTATATCTAAGAGATCTAGGAAAACTTATAATACTATAACTTTAGTAGTTACGCTTAGCCATATATATTAAGCTCTAGTGTTACTGAAATTCTTACTATATAGATTATTACTATAAGGGTTTCCTCCACTATTAGGTGAAATACTATAAACAGAACTATAATTATCTATAGTAATAGGTAATTATATAACTATTTAAGCTAGTTATAAGTTAGTTTCAGTAGCAATATTATTACTAGATATAATTTATAACTAGAAATATATAAAGTAAAAAACTTAGATAGCATTATAAGTATCAAGTAAAAGTTAGTAAACTTTATTTAGTATTGTATAAGAAAGTTGAACTCATCATTATCTTTATATAGCTACTCATAAATAGAGGAATATAACAGTAGATTCTATATATTCTTATGTAATCTTCATAATCTAAAATATTTAGATCTCCGAAAAAACCTTAGTAATATTATAAATATTAATATTTAGTTACTTTTACTTTATATCTATAGCAGTATCTAAGCTCTTTACTCTATATAACGCTATAACGGTATATTATATAGAGTTATATTATTCATACTAATGTTAGCTTATAACTAACTTAAATAGTAATAAAATTACCTAATATTATAGATAATTATGCCTCTAATTATAATCTTTAACCTTACAGTAATAACTAGTAAACACCTTAGTAAAGCTAAAGCTTAAAGTATATAACTAAATATAACTATTAAAGTTATAAAGTTAAGAGTCTTTATAAATCTCTTAAAATAGAATAAAGTTTAAGGCTTAGAAATACTAAATATTCTATAATCTATTATTTTTCTATATATTTATAATAAAAATAGAATTTCCCTAAAGTCTAAATAGCTACTTACAGCTAAAGAAACATAGAAACAATAGAAGATATCTAGCTATAATCACTATAACTAAAGCTATTGGTTTATTAAACTAAACTTTACTTAACTGATTTTAAATACCATAGTTGATAAATAGTCTATAGATATTTAAAAGATAATTATATAGTGATTTTATAACTTACTTTATTGAGCTAGCTATTTCAGAGATTAGTTAACAATTGGATAATACCTAAATATTAATATATTATAATAACATTAATTCCTGGGTACTTTATAATATTATTATAATATACGTATAGAGGTTTTAAAAGCTGTCTATTTATATTAAATATACCTATATCTATCTAAATACTGTTTATGTATCAGCTATATTCAATTTGTATATGAAGTTTATTTACTAATCAAAGTAAGCTAAACTCTACTATATTTATATAAAGATCACAAGTTAACTTATATTAGTAATAGAGAGCTTTTATATTGATAATATAAAGTTTTATCTTAGAGGTAGGTAGAATATAATCTAAGGGATATTAAAATTATAAAAATTGTAATTATAATAAGTATGTAAATAAAGTAGCTATAGTTAGTAGAAATTGAATTACTTGATATAGTTGGTTATTTAGTTACTTTTACTTTAGATCTATAGTAGTTTCTAAGCTTTTTACTTTATATGTAGTTCTAACTGTAAACTATATCTGGCAATAGTATTTATACCAATACTAATCTACAACTAGTTTAAATAGTAATAGAATTACCTATTATTATAGATAATTATACCTCCAGTTATAATATTTTACCCTATAGAGGTGGAAGAGCTGAAGTTATACTTTAGAGGGTAATATATCTACTAATAGTTGCAATAGAAAGTAAGCTATCGGCTCCTCCCATTACTTAATATATCATAATCATATATTAATAATATAAAGATATAATACTATATAAATAGAATATAAAGTTAATATAGAAAGAGTAATTAGTTATTTATTATTTATAAAATAGTTAATATAAAGTGAGTATACTAGCTATTATAGCTATAAGAAGCTTAAGCTTAAATTAACTTAAAGCTAGCTATAGTAGTAACTGGGGTAGAAAAGCTAAAGTTATACTTCAGGGGATAATAAATCTACTAATATTTATGATAGAGAGTAAGCTACCAGCAGAGCATTACAATAATACAAATACATCTAATATAAATACAAATACATGTATTTGTAATATATTACACGTAATAGCTTATATATATATTTATATTTGTAATATTTAAAAGTCTTACATATTAAAAATATATTATATGTACTTATCTTTTTATTATTTGTAATATAATATGCTAAATTAAGGTTATAGTAATAAGTAAAGTAAATATTGATATTAACAGAATAAAGTCTGACCAATCTAAAACCGTTATAGTTACATTTATATATTACTTTATAATAGGGAAACTTAATTTCAAAGCATTATTAATATTAGGAAAGTAATTCTAAGCTATTAAATAATAGCTAATAGGATATTAATATAAAAAGAAAATACTAATATTTAGTAATAGTAAAAAGAAAATATCTAACCCTAATATATTAATTACTACTTATATTTATTTCTATATCACTTTCCTCTATATTACTATTACTACTAGTAGTACCCCCTTTAATACTAAAGTCCAGTTAATTCTCTAAAATATCTCTCAAGTCAAATAAATCTATCTATAATTTTGGAACGAATGGCTTGAGATAACTATTTAGTTTATTATTATAATTAGATTAACCATTTAGTAATATTAACTACTTTTAATTCTCAAATTTTAAAATAGTTTTTCTTTTAGTAATAGTATTACCTAATTAATTAAAGTTGGATTCTATAGCTGCTGAGGTGGAAAAAATAGATAAGTACTTTCTATCTAAAATACTTGAAATAAGGATTTTAACTTTACTTTTCTTTCACCATTTAGTAGGTTATATTTGTTATTTAGTTAGTTTTAATCATTTCTAAAATACATAGAAGTAATTTTTACTTACCTTTATCTCCTTATAATAGCACTTCAAAGTAGTTATTGAATTTATCTTTTGAAAAGTTTTTATTTTTCTTTTAATTTTAAATAGAAAATAGATGACTAATAAATTCTTCTTTAGATGTAGGGTAAGAATATTTAAGCTTTCTAGGCTTAACCTTAAATCTATTAGAATCTATTCTAAAGTTTATTTAAAATATAGTATTTACTCTAGATTTTCCTCTATCTTTACTATTAATATTACGAATAATACTTTCTAAAGGAACATCATTCTTAATAGATTCTAAAAAAAACGCTTTTCTTATTAGTAAATTAAAGATTATTATTAATTAACTTCCTTAGCCTATTTATAATGTATTAGTTAATTAATCTTTATATAATTACTTATATAACTAATAAACTACTTCCTTTTATATTCTTATTTTAGATTATTTCTAGTAAGGTTAATAAAAAGGTTAGAAATAGAATCTTTGAGTTTGGTATCTAATAAAGTCTTAAACTAAATTTAGAGTCTAGTATAAGATTAAAAAGATAAAACTTATACTTAATATTATAATTAATATTATTGATAGAATAAGGTAAATACTTTTGTAATATTATAAAATCTGTTTAAATTAAAGGTAATAGGGAACCTAAAAAAGAATTAAGTATTTTATTACTCTAATAATTATCAACCACTATATTAGTTTTATTCTAGTACTTAAGGTTTGCATTTAAGTAATATTATAAAATCTTTTATCTACTTACCTTACTAATTTTATTAACTAAAGTAGTATATAAGTTCAGTTCATTATATAGAGTATAATATATACTACTAATTAGAGTAATAGAACTGCTGATAGTAATATGTAAGCAACCTTATAAATGAATAGTAGAATTATAGAATATATTAAATATATCTCCTAAATACCTTAACTAAATCTAACTAGTTACAGAGGAATAAATAGCTTTATATATACTATTTAGTTAAAGCTTATAAAATATCTAAAGTTAGTTTTATATCTATAGCTATATTCATCATTAAAAATACTAAATTCTATCTAGTTTTATTACCTATTAAGATTATTTAGTTAGTATTTACTATTAAGTATAAGTTGATACAATAATTAACTACTACTTAGTACTTATATAATAGAATTCTAGTTTTATAGTTATTAACAGGAAATTCTCTTTACTTTTTAGCATAATCAATGGCTAATTTAAACTCTTCATATAATATGTTATTATTTCAAACAAAACTTACTATTCTTTTTATAGCACCAATACTACTTATATATAATATTAGTATTATATAATATAATAGTATATATATTAATAAATACTTACTTAGTTAACTTTTAGTTATTCTTTCTTTCTCTTTGGTAAATAACTTATATATAGCTTCACTATAGTTATTAAGTATAGCTATATATCTTTATTATCTACTATAATACTAATAAACGTATCTATAATAACTTTAGCTACTCAATTAAGTATATATACTATATAGCAAATATTATATAAAGTATTGTTCTTTATATTACGATTATAGCTTTCTAAGAGGCTGTTTAATAAAAAGTAATGTTATTAGAGTTATTATCTTACGTAAAACTAAAATAATATTGATAGATTAGTTAAACTATTTATAAAAAGTTCTTAATATTTATTTGATACTTGGAGTTTTCAATACACCTTACTATATTCTATTTTCTTACTTGGTATTTATCTATAATATTTCGTTTAAATATCTTACTAATATATCCGTCTGTATAAATTTTACTAAGATATTTAAAGTCTATAGTTAAATATTAATAATTAGTATTTATATTAATATCAATATAGGAGGGGCTAATAGCTTACTTTCTATTATACCTATTAGTGGATATATTACCTCCTGAAGTATAATTTCAGTTTTTCTACCCCCCCGCTAACTGCTACAGCTAGCCCTAAGTAAATGTAAGGTTAAACCTCTTGCAGCTATAGCAGCTAGTATACTTACTTTACGTTAATTTTGTTGCAGATAATAAATAACTAATAACGTCTTTTATATTAATCTTACACTCTCCCCTTACGCTCTTACGCCCTTATATTATCTATATATAATTTAAATATCTCAAGAGATTTAATTACTGCTAATTATAGCTATTTTATTTAAATACTTATTATAATCTTAATATCTGTAACCTTGATGTCTTTATCCCCTAGATAAAACTTTATACTTCTAATATAAACGTTTTCCGCTACTAAAACAGAAGTTTTCCGCTACTAATATAAGCTAACTTATAATCTCTATATAAATATAGTAGAATTTAGTTTACTTTTATTAGTAAATAATCTTAATATTTTAATTAAATGCAGCTAATATATAAATAATAATAATATAAATATAGATATATTTAGTGTAACTATATAATATCTAAAAGTCTACTATTTATAATATTATAATACTCTAAAATATCTAGTAACTAATATAGTATATTAATATTAGAATAATATCTAATTAATAACTAGTTTCTAAGATTATTAGCTTAATATAGTATATTATAGAATAGCTAGATAATTTTCTTTTTAATTTCCGGAGTCTAGCTATTAATATTAATACTTTTAATATTACTTAGACTTTCTAGAAAATATTAATACTTCCAGTTATAGAAGTTATAATAGAATATATAGTTTCTACTATTATATTCCCCTAGTTATTAATAGCTATATAGATTTAAGGGGAATTTCGGTTTTATTATAAAGGATATAGAAGAGTAATAGATTATAGAATATTTAGCTTTTATGGACTTTCTATTTTATTGTATCTTTAAGAGATTTATAAAAATTCTTAACTCTATAACCTTAGTAATTACTTTCAGCTATATATATTAAGCTTTAGCTTTACTGAGGCTCTTACTATATAGATTATTACTATAAAATCTTCTTCTACTGTAGGGTTGAATATTACAACTAAAGGTATAATTATCTATAATAATAGGTAATTTTATTACCGTTTAAACTAGTTGTAAGTCAGTATTAATATAAATGCTATTACTAGGAAGATTTTACAGTCAGAATTATATATAGAGTGAAGAGCTTAGATACCACTAAAGATAAAAAGTTAAAGTAACGAAATTAATATTAATATAATTAATAAGTAAGTAAAATAAATAAGTAAGTGAAATATAAAACCGCTCCCACAATATACTAATATAATCTTCTAAATTTCTCCCGTAAGAAATAATACTATATACTATATATAAAACCAGTCTACAGCTTACTCTTTAAGCTATTAAAAAGAACCTAAATTTTAGTATACAGACTGCAGTAAAAATCTACTCTATTAGTTATATTGTATTAATATATTATATTAAAGTATACTACTATAGTATAATATTATACCTAACTTACGAAAACTAATATTACACAAAGAAAAGAAGTTAATAGAGTATATTTTGAATTTAGATTCCTAATTATTTTCTCTCCAGATAATTAGTATGGAAAATATAGCTAATTAACTTTTTACTAACTATAATATACTTCCAGTTAGGAAATATTAAACTTTCAACTTTATTAAATAATAACTATAACTTTAGATATACATCCTTTTGTAAATATGAGTATAAGAGAATCTAATATAAAAGTCCAGATATAATAAATATATAGTTTCAGTTTATAGTAAATATAATTATAAACTATAATATTATTAACTTAGATATCTATAACTTTAATAAGACCAAATTTAGAGTAAGCTAAATTATATTTAAAATAGTTATTATAAGTACTAAAGAGTATTTAAATATAAACATAATATAGCTTAGTAATTATAAATAAATTACAGTTAGTTAGACTATTTATTTATTAAACTGTAATATTTCAGTATATATAATTATTATAAGGTAATATTAGTTCTCTATATAATATATAAAGATAAATCTTCTATATAACTAGATTATTATAGTATCTAGAAATAGATAGATAATAAATAAAAGAAACCTAAATTAGCTTCAGTATTTTAATTAATATGTAAACCTATATATATAAAGTAGTTACTACCTCCTTATTATTAATAAGTATACAAATTACTACTCTTTAGACTTTAAGATATATTATAAGGAAAATAATATTATTATACTCTATATACTAACTTATTTGTCTTATCTACTTCAGCCCTTAGATATTAAGTATTTTAAGCCTCTAAAAATAGTATATAATTAATAAATTAAGAATAAAATATATTAAGGTAAGATCTATATTATAAAAGAAAACTTCGTCTCTATATTTTATAAAACTTTTATATAAATCCTAATAATCAAGAATTTCTAGGAAGATTTCAGAGAAGCTAAGTTTATTCTTTTAAATACTAACAACATATTATTCAAATTTAATATTAAGTTATAGGAGGAGCTAAAAGCTTGCTCTCTATTATAACTATTAGTGGATATATTACCCCCTGAGGTATAACTTCAGCCCTCCTACCCTCCCGCTAACTACTATAGCTAGCCTTAAGTTAATCTAGACTTAAACTCCTTATAATTATAGTAGCTAGTATATCTACCCTATATTAACTTTTCAATAACAAATAACTAATAACTCCTTCTATATTAAACTCACACCCTCACACCCTCACACTCTCACACTCTTACATCCTCACACTATATATAATTTAAATATCTAGAGAGATTTAATTACTACTAACTATAGCTACTCTATTTAAACACTTATTATAACCTCTATATCTGTAACCTTAACGTCCTTACTATACTCTACTCACCCCTAAGATAAAACTTTACGCTCCTAATATAAAAATTTTCCACTACTAATATAAAGGCTCTCTATTTCTAATATAAGCTAATTTATAATCTCTATATAAATATAGTAAGATTTAGCTTACTCTTATTAGTAAATAATCTTAATATATTAAATATATTAATATATAAATAATATTAGTATTAATATAGATATTTTTAATATAGCTATATAATATCGAAAACCTTAGTAATTATAATATTATAATACTCTAAAATATATAGTAATTAGTATAATATATTAATATCAGGATACTATCTAATTAATAATGAGTCTCTAAAATTATTAGCTTAATATAGTAAATTATAGAATAGCTAGATAATTTTCATCTAAATATTTAGAGTCTATTTATTAATATTAGTATTTATAATATTATTTAGATTTTTTAGGAGATATTAATATTTCCTATTATAGAAGTTATAAAGGAATATTTGGAACCTACTATTATAATACCCTAGTTATAAGTAGCTATATAGATTTAAGGGAAACTCTAGTTCTATTATAAAAAATATAGAAGAATAATAAATTATAGAATATTTAGCTTTCGTAGGCTTTTTATTTTATTCTATCTTTAAGAAGTTTAGAAAAATTCTTAACTTGATAACCTTAGTAATTACCTTTAGCTATATATATTAGACTCTAGCTTCACTGAGGCTCTTACTATATAGATTATTACTATAAAGTCTTCCTCTACTATAGGGTTAAATATTATAAGCAGAAGTATAATTATCTATAATAATAAGTAATTCTATTACTATTTCAACTAGTTATAAGCTAGTATTAGTATAAATACTATTACTAGGTAAACTTTACAGTTAGAACTATATATAGAGTGAAGAGCTTAAATACCACTATAGGTATAAAGTAAAAGTAACTAAATATTAAGTTATATATTCTAACATCCCTAGAGTCCCTCCTAATAATATTACTACCTTAAACTCCCTAAATACTAAATAATTTAATAGAGATATATTCTTAATTAAAACTTATTAAAGGTTAAACCTCCAACTATTAGAATAACTTACCTATTTAAATTATTAAAAGTATAAAATATTTATTAAAAGAAATATATAAGTTTATATATTAAATTACCTTATTAAGATCCGAAAATAATATCTTTTAAGAGGAGAATAATCTATTTAGTTAATATTAGAAAGCTAACAAAAGATATTTTAAATAAGAAGGAAATCTTACTATATTAAATATAGAAAATATTTAATTATAGAGAAAAATAGTAACTTAAATTGAGAAGAGAATATACTAAAATAGTAGTTACTAATAGAAGACTAAAATAAGCTAATAATAATATAGTATCTATAGGAATATAGATTAAAATATATAAATATTTCTAGTAAATAGAGAAATATCAGAAGAAGAGGATTTAGAGTAGTTTCAATTAATCTAATAGTTTTAATACTACTTTTAGGTTCCATTTATGAAGTAGTTACGGTTGCATGTTTCACCCGCTTGTCTGTTTCACTCACTTATCAACTATATTACTTCTTTATAGAAAGTAAATATCTATATATAAAGTAAGTTATAGATTGAATTACCTAGTTTTATATAATTTAAGTTAAAAGAACTATCAATATAATAAGCTATTTCCCCTAAATAAACTTTATTATCTATAAAGGTCCAAATATCTAGTTAAATAGAAATAGAGCCATAATTATCTATATAGGGTTTAAAATTATATATAATACTAACTTTCAAACTATTAAATCTACTACTAAGCCTAATAGCTATAATGTTATAAGTAACATAAGGGACTACACTATAATAGGTATTAGTATAATTAAGCTTTATAAGATAGAAGAATATAATATAATTATTATGTCTAAGTCAAATTTACCTATTTAAATAAGAAATTAAACTATTAAATTCTTCTAAGGTAACTATACTATAAAGTATATTAAAATATAATAAAACGTTAATAATTGAATCTATTACTTCTTTTCTATCTAAAGATTTACTATTTAATATAGTTAACTACCTACCTCTCTTTCTACTAAGAGTACTAGCTATAAAGCTATTAATATAAGCTTAAGTTAAAGGCCTATTTTCTAAGCTTATGTAATCTGAAACTAAATATTTAAGTTAGTAATAAGTCTTAATATATTCTTAATAATATAATAAATAATATAAATATAAACCTATTATACTTATATTTTATTTTATCAGAACTTAGTTCTTCTTTTTCTGAAGTAACTATATACTTGTTTGATACTTTATAGTAAGCTATAGCATTCAAGCTCTGAAATCTCCTAGCCTTAGTTATAATTCTTTTATTGCAGCTTCTTATATTACAGATTAATTCTATTTCTCTCTCTTTACTAAGATTTATAGATAGTAATTTACTAACTATAGGGTACTACTTAATGCCCTTAAAAATATAGTTTTGTTAATTCTCTATAGTGTTACTATATTTAAATTCTCTTAAATTACTATTAATAGAAATCTAAGAGAAATTAATATTTAAGTTACTTTATTAAGAAGAAGAAGAATCGCTAGGTTGAAAAGATCGCCTGAATCTAAAGTTATTTTATTTATAATAGTATTTAATCAAAGTGTTTTTAATGACTAGGTATAAAGAAATAAAGAGAATAGTAAATAGTAATATATTATTAATAAGTAAACTTAGAATTATAAGATTTAAATTATAATAAACTAATGGAAAGTTCTTATTTATAGTATATAACTAGAAATAATAGTATTATCAATATATTATAGAGTAATAATACGTAGAATAAATATTTTCAATCTTATACTATTAGGTTTATTACGAATATATAGGTTTTAGATTAAGTTCTTTTAGACTATAATATCTAATAATACTATAGTTTATACTATAAGTTTAGGATAAACACTTATTAGTATTAACTAAACTATACTATATATACTATAGTATCCTTAATTATTTATTAATTATTATATATAAGGTACTACTAGAAATACTAAAAACCAATTAACAATATATAGGCTTACTAATAAACTATATCATAGTATATAGTAGGTATTAATATATATATATATAGATATATACTATATATGATACAGTATATACTATAAAGCTATATGATATATTCTAACTATAATATATAGAGGAAATATCAGATATAAGTTTAATTATATATATTATATCTTATAATTCTATTAATAATATAAACTATTATTTATATTACATAAACTAGAGTATATAATAAATAGTAAAGATTATATATATAATAGCCTATAAAGTATAATATACTATGTAAACTATAAGGTATACTCTATAGTTTACTAAGTAATATGAAAGGATATTCTATTGGATATAAAGGCTTTCAAGCCTATTTAATTCCAAAATGTAAGTTATCTAGATAAGCTTACCATGAAGATTATAATACTTACTTTTTCACATTTACATATTACTTTAATTAAACTATAAATCTATTATATAATATATATAAGTATAATAATATTAAGTTTTACTTTTTTAGTAAGTCAAAGCTATATTATATTAATATTATCTATATTTATGCAGAATTCTTTAAGCTAATATTATTAAGTAGAATAGTTTATCAATCCAAGCTTTAACTTACTACTATTATAGTATCTTATACTGGATATAAATCTAAAGATTATATTAAAACTCTTCCTATATTAGTAGTCTCTAATAGTAAAGTTATTTCAGTATACTAGAATCTTAAACTTCCTAATAACTATAAACTTAAATTTATTATTTCAACCCTTAACTTCCTTTAATTATATCAATTAATATATCAATTAGTCATTAGACCCTAAAATAATATTATTATATAAGACTTATAATATAATTCACTTTATATATATATTACTATTTACTATAAAATATAGTTATATTATAAGCTTACTAATTATATAGAGATTGAAAGTAGTCTATATAAAATAGAAATATTGTATAGTATTATTAATAATACTAAGAAAGATGGTATTTTTATTACTACTATAAGAATTATAAATAGTTGTAATAATAGTACTTATTTTAGTAATTCTTATAATAATATTGATATAGAAGTAGGTTAATGATAAGCTGATATTAAACCTTCTAAATTTAAGATATACTTTTTCTAAGTGAATATTAACATTAATTCGTTCGAATTAGTAAAACGCATTATTAATATAGTATTAAGTTTCGAATATACTTTTATTAGAAACCTTATTATATTCTTAGAATATCTAAAGGAGTTTAATTTTATTAATAATATATATACGTTTTGGAAGAAAGAACTAAGTTATTATTTAATCTACTGCATATAGATAAAGTCTTTAGTAACTTAATTTTATTATATATGAAGTAGTACTTTAAGTTAATATTATATAAATATAGTTATTCACTTAAGTTTAAAATAAATAAATATTTCTTTTAAAAGTTTAAAACATATTATTAAAATCTCCATTTAAATACTAGTTAGTGATAAATTAGTAAAGAAATCTTAATAGTTTTTAAAGTTAAACTAGAGTTTTGATAAAACTAATTTTTACTACTGCTAATTAGTAATTACTAATAACCCAATATGTGGATAAAGTTTAGCTTTTAGAATAGTATTATATTTCTATTAAGGTTTATATTAATAATTGAAATAATATGTTTTGGTATTTTCTAATTCAACTACCTTGTAACGTTAATATTATATAAATCTAAGGAAATAAATAGGAAAATA
Source organism: Colletotrichum lindemuthianum (assembly GCA_001693025.2). NCBI lineage: Eukaryota > Fungi > Ascomycota > Sordariomycetes > Glomerellales > Glomerellaceae > Colletotrichum > Colletotrichum lindemuthianum. Next base: position 154,842 of record MASP02000228.1, on the reverse strand, counting down.
AATAAGTAAATAAATAAGTAAGTGAATAACAAAATAATATAGGAAGAAATATAGAATAGAAATAAAATATCTTTTGACTAGATTCTAAGTAATAAAAAGTACTTAGTACTTCATATATCTATATAACTTTTTCTTCTTTTTACTTTTAGCATAGTATCGTCTTAAGCCTAAAAGAAACCTAAAGTCTCTCTTATAGTATTTATAAATATAGACAAGCTTTTCCTATAAAATATATTAATATATTAAAGTTTGATTATAAGTATAAATATAAGAAATAAATATACTTACAGGAGATTCAGTACTTTTAGTACTAATATAAAGGCTAGAAGTCTTCTGGAAGAGTGGATTTATAGAAGGATCTTTAGAAGACCTTATAGAAAAAAAACCTTCTAAAAAGGCAGTATAGAAACTTAATAGCGTACGAAAGAGGTTATTTTCAGTAGATTCTAATACTGAAAAATCTTCTTAATTAGTTAATTCAGCTGGAACGAAAGAAGGTAAAAAGGTCGCTTCAGAAATATAATTATTATAATTAATAGTAGAAACGTTAGTTAAGGCTGAACTTTTGGATTTGAAAAGATTATAGCTAAAAGAAGTAAAACATAGATTTAGATTAATATTTTAACTAATAGAATTAGCTATTTTAGCAGGCTGGGGAAGGGTGAGAAAAAAGTAGTAAAATAAAAGATAAACCTGATTTTTAAACCACTGAGGAGGGTTAGAATAGACAGAAATAATACTGTTGGAATCAATTTTTTTAAAGAATTTATTATAAGATTTAAGTGATTTTTGGTTACCTACTAATACTGATATTAAGGTGGGAAATAATATAGTTTATATAAGTTATAAAGCGTTTAGTAATCCAGCCTCTGAATATATTATTATTAGACTACTAATTATTAGAATAGGTAGGAAACCAGGTATGGCAAATAATCTGTATTTTAGGAGAAACGTTATTAGATAGAAGTAGTTTTCTTGATTTGAAGGCTTTATAAAAAGGGTTATAATAATAATTGTAAAATAGAGGAATTCTTAGTGGTTATATTAATAGTATTATTAGTAAAATCTAACTATGCTTTATGGAGATATAGAGGGTTCTTTATAGAAGGATTATTCTGAACCTCCAGCTGTTACTATAGGGGATCTCCGGTGAACCTCCGGCAGACCTCCGGCGGACCTCCAGCGGACCTCCAGCTATAGCTACAGTATATAGACTACTATAACTACAGTATATAAAGCTTTATAACTACAGCATATAAACTATAGTATAATATATACTATAGTATCTATTATAGTATATAGAATACTATAACTGCAGTATATAGACTATAGTATAATATATACTATAGTATCTATTATAGTATATAGGGTATTATTACTACAGCATATACGTTGCAGTATAAATAATCTGAAGTAAACCAGTAAACTCTTTATATGGTTATTACTTTTACTTATAAACTACTAAAGATAAAAAGATAAATATTATATATATCTGAAGAGCGTTCTTTATATAATTTATTTATATAAGCACAGTAGTATATTATCTATAGATTCCATAAGAATTAATAGAGATAAAGTATTCTTAATATTCTTAGATATTAAAATAAATCTAATATCCCCGTATAAGGTATATTACTAGTATATAGCTTAGTTATAATATATAAACTCTAAAAACTTAATAATAAGTAAAAATTAGAGAAATAAGTTAGAAAGCCTATAACTATAAAGATAAAAAGAAAAAACGTTCTATCTAAATATTCTAGTCTGAAATTTTAGATAGAATACACTTAAATTTAACTAAGCTTAAAAGTTTAGTTAGAATACTTATAATATTATCTTCTGTATTTATATAAAATAGAAATATTCTTTTATCTCTTAGAAGTTTCCTATAAAGTGAAGTTTTATATTAATATATTTTACCTTTTTAAAAAATTTAGGATTTTCAGCTAGCTTTTTAGCTACTTTATTATCTAGATATATCTTAGGTTTTTTAATCTTTAATAAACCTGATATTAAATTTATAAAGCTATAGTTATGAAATAAGCATTTAGCTTCCTTACAGGCGTCTAATAAAGCTATATATTCTGCTTTATAAGTAGATAAAGCTACTATTATTTATTTTATAGTAGAATAACTTATAGTATTACTGTTTTTGCCTAAACAGAAAATATAAGTAGAAGTAAACTTTCTATTATTCAGAGTTTTTACCCAGTCTGAATTAATATGTTCTATAATATTTGTAATACAAATTATATCTTTATAGTTATAAGTAAATGCATATTCTTTATTATTATTTAAATATCTCTATATATAGTTAAGGGCTATAAAATATTCTTGATTTGAATTATAGGCGAATCTTAAACAGGCTATTACTGCAAAAGTAATATTAAGCCTTATCTTTAGAGCTAAATATAATAAAGCTTCTATTTCTTTTTGAAAATCCAATATTTCAGTTTTGGAAGGTTTTTCTTTATTAGGAACTAATTTAAGATTATCATCCATAGGAGTTTTAAACTTATAAACACTTTCCTTATTATATTTCTTCATTATGTTTTCCAAAATATTGATGCAATACCTATTACATCAAGCCTTGTTTGAGAAAGTAAATTAACTTCTTATTCTGGAATATAATAAACTTCTTTTAATATAAAAGCTTGGTTTTTTGGAGATATTTTTAAATTTTCTATAATTCTCACTATAAGGTATATAGTATTTCCCCACTTAATTTTATTTTATAATTAACTGTATATTAAATAAAATAGATTTATTTTTTACTATATAAAATATAGCTACAGTATTTAGGCAAAAACTAGTATTTTTATAGTTTTTATTTTTAACCCTATTACTAGAGATTCTAGATATTTATTGATGAACTAAAAAAACCTAGAGTTATATTATTATTATTCTGATTTTTGGGGGATTTTTAGGTTGTTTTATATCTTTAAAAAGTTAATTTTCTTCTTCAGAAAAAATATTATATCTATATCTTTATATATTAATTCTTCAGTTTTAAGGAATTCTTTATATATCTAAGAATTGTCTTTTTCTTTCTATACTTCTCTAATTCTTCCAGTTTCTTTAGGGATAATATTAACTATTTCCAAATTTGTAATATTTAATTTCTTCTTATCTTTATTATTATCTTTTGCTGGTATATTCTTCCACTAACTTAAAGCTTTTTCCGGGTGAAGATAGATATAATTTTCTTTGGTATAAGATTTTCCTCTTATAATTTTCATAAAATATTTCTTTTTATGTTTTATATAGTCTTTTAGTAACTTTAAATCTAAGTAGTATCATTAACTGAATTCTTAATATTTTTTATTCCAGGTGTATTTAATAAATTAGAAACTAAAAAGTCTAAAATATAGATTTCTTTTTAAAATTTTAAATTTTAAATTATAAAAGTAAAAAACCTTTATAGTTAGAATCTAGACTATTTAAGATATAAGCTATAACTATCTATTTAGGTAATTTCAGTTCATTATAGGATAGATTATCTACTAATTTATTTATCTTATTTAGAAACTCTTTTATATTACTAAAATTACTTAAAGTAATATTAAAAAGCTTTTTGTAAGTTAAGAATTTGTTAGTAGATCCCAAAAGCTTATAAAGTTCTTTTAAATATTTAAATACTTAAAAAATATCTTTATTGTTTTTAATTACTCTCTAAAGTCTATTCCCACAGTATAGATATATATAACTTAAAGTTTCTTTTTATCCATATAAAGTAAAGTAATAGGAGAGGTTATATTTATTAGAATAACTTTACTTATAAGTAAGCCTTTAATATAAGTAGACCAAACCTTATAATTACTACCTCCTACTAACTTAGAAATAGTAATCTTTCTAATCTTACTTATAATTAATGTTTTAAGTAAAGCAAACTACTAAGATATAAATAAGAACTCTAAAGAAAATATCATATAAAATAGTAAGTCTTATAGTATAGTATAAAAAATATAGTATTTTTTGAAAAGAAAGAGATATAAATTATAAAACAAGCTCAAAATCAGAAATCTAAATTCTCTGTTTTCTATTTAAAATAAAGATATAACTTAAAGAGTAAATCTAAAAATCAGAAATCTGAATCTTAGTATATTTCCTTATCTTTCAAGTTAAATGAATTTAACTTATATTCTTTTCTTCCTTATAGAATCGTTCGAAGTTTAAAGTTAAGATAAAAATGGATATAATCAGGTTTTAGTAAAAATAAATAAAGGTAGGAATTTCTGTAGGATTTGGTTATTATAATATAAAAAGAAAGAATAATCTTAAAGTAATAAAATAAAGAATCTTTAACTTAAGAAACGCTAAGCTTATAATCTGTTAGAATAGGTAGGAAAACAAATATAGTAAATAATATATATTTCAGGAGAAATACTATTAGATAAAAGTAGGTTTCTTAATATAAAGGCGTTATGAAAAGAAGTATAATAATAATGGTAAAATAGATAAATCCTTAGTAATTATATTAATAGTATTATGCGTAAAATCTAACTGTAATTTATAGAGGTATAGAGGGTTCTTTATAGAAGGATTATTTTGAACCTCCGGCTGTTATTATAGGGAATCTCCAGTGGACCTCTAGCGGACCTCCAGTGGACTTCCAGCTGTAGCTATAGTACATAGGCTACTATAACTATAGTATATAAGGTTTTATAACTATAGTATACAGGCTATAATATAATATATACTATAGTATCTATTATAGTATATAGAATACTGTAACTATAATATATAGACTATAATATAGTATATACTATAGTATCTATTATAGTATATAGAGAATTATAACTGCAGTATATATATTACAGCATAAATAATCTGAAGTCAATCAGTAAACTCTTTATATAGTTATTACTTTTACTTATAAACCACTGAAAGTAAAAAAATAAAGATTATATATATTTAAATAGCGTTTTTTATATAATTTATCCAAAAAAGAACATTGGTATATTATCTATAGGTTCCATGAGAATTAATAGAAATAAGGTATTCTCAATATTCTTATATATTAGAATAAATCTAATACTAATATCCTTATTTTCGGAATTTTCTCATTCCAAATATATCTTATATGGTTTAATTAGTTTATAGTTGGATTTAATAAGACCTTTTAGTTTAATTAGTAGCTTTCTTTCAAAGGTGCGGTTATATTGATATTATTAAAGTATATCCCGCAGTGGGATATTCTAGTATTAAAGAGAGTATCTTATAAGTATAAAATGAAGCTATTTATTTACTTAGCTAGCTTATTAAATACTAAATAGTTAAAATGCAATTCTTTAGAATTTCGGTAAAATTAAGTTAATATATAGAGTAATATAAAGTATAATTATATTTCAGATAGTTATAGTTGTTAATTAGATATAGAATCAGTAATTATTCAATAACTTTAACTTTTAGATTCTAGTAATATTCTAGTAAAGCTTTAATCTTGGTCTTACTAATTAATATGTATATATATATAAGTAATTAGAGTATTTAACCCATTTGTTCTAGCTTAATATATCTTAGTATTTATATATTAATTAATATAAATATTTCCTATATTATATTTATAATATATCCAAAATTAAGCAATATAGAATATCTATATATTCTAAATTTAGTTTTGTATATATTATTAATTTAATAGTAAATAGTTTAAATATTAAAATAATAGTTATTATTTAATATCACTTTAGGGAGGGGCTGATAGCTTGGTTTCTATTGCGATTATTAGTGGATATATTACCCCCTGAAGTATAACTTCAGCCTTTCCACCCCTCTACTAACTACTATAACTAACCTTAAGTTAATTTAAGCCTAAATTCCTTATAGTTATAGTAGCTAGCATATCTACCTTATATTAATCTTTTCATAAATAATAAATAACTAATAACTTCTTTTATATTAATTCTATATTCTTATACTCTCTCGCTATAGACAATTTAAATATCTTAAGAGATTTAACTACTACTAACTATAGCTACTTTATTTAAATACTTATTGTAATCTTAATATCTATAATCTTAATATCCTCTAGACTATATTCTACTTATCTCTAAGATAAAACTTCACGCTCCTCATATAAAGGTTTTACACTATCAAAATGAAAGTTTTCCGCTACTAATATAAGCTAACTTATAATTTCCATATAAGTATAATAAAAGTCAGCCTGTTTTTATTAGTAAATAATTTTAATACTTCAATTAAATGCAGCTAATATATAAATAATAATAATATAGATATAGATATATTTAATATAGCTCAATAGTATCCAAAACTCTATTAATTATAACACTATAGTGTTTTAAGGTTTCTAAAATTATTAGCTTAATATAATATATTATAAAATAGCGAGACAATTTTCTTCTGAATATTTAAAGTCTGCTTATTAATATTAGTATTTATAATATTACTTAAGCTTTCTAGAAGATATTAATATCCCCAGCTATAGGAATTATAATAGAATATTTAGTTTCCGCTATTATCTTCCCCTGGTTGTAAGTGGCTATATAAGTTTAAGGCGAATTTCGGTTTTACTATAAAGAATATAGAAGAATAATAAATTATAGAATATTTAGCTTTCAGCTTTCTTGTTAGGAATGGATCGGTAACTAAGTGATAGAATTATATGGGGGGCGATAAATATAGGGGTATAGTTATTAATATATTTGAATTTAACCTCTCTACTTTGGAATTCTAGCTATTATAGCCTAAATACCCCTCTTGATATATAACTTAGTAGTAGCTTAGTAGCTTAGTAGGAAAGCTACTAGTATATTCTAATATATCCCCCCCCCTTATAGACTATATTCTTATACTTTTATAGCTTAACATAAAGCTATTTCCAGATCTTGAAGCTTTCTCTCCTATAGTATACTTCCTGGCCCTCCTACTAGCTTTCTATTACTCTATATTTCAGCTAAACTTCTAGTATTCTTATTAAACCTTCGTTTTTACGGCAGGAAGAGTAGTATTATTTGTAGAGTCTCTTGAAGCTTTCTATACTACTAACTTCTTATATACTGCTAACTCCTTATATACTACTAACCTCTTATATACTACTAGCCTCTTATATGCTGCTCGCCTCTTGTATGCTACTAGCTTCTTATTAATATAGCTTCTTATTAATATAGCTTCTTATTAACGTAACTTCTTATATACTACTAGCCTCTTATGAATATAACCTCTTATATACTACTAGCCTCTAATTAATATAACCTCTCGTATGCTGCTAGCCTCTTATTAATATAACTTCTTATTAATATAGCTTCTTGTTAATGTAACCTCTCGTATGCTGCTAGCCTCTTATTAATATAACCTCTCGTATGCTACTAGCTTCTTATTTATATAACCTTTTATATACTGCTAGCTTCTTATTAATATAACCTCTTATATACTGTTACTATTACTACTACTATTAGCTTTCTTATTACTATATACTACTTACCTCTTATATACTATAATCTCTTATTACTGTAGCTATTGCTGCTGTTAATTATTAGCAGTATAATAGCTATAAGGCTATTAGAGCCTTATAATATACTAACTATATAGTAGAATTTAGTAGCGGAAACTACTACTATTAGTAATAATTAGCTACTAGTTATTACTAACTACTAGGTAATTAGTAACTAATTACCTAGATTATCTAAATTTAGCTTATATATAACTTAAAGGCTATATATTATAAATATAAATATTTTTAACTCTATTAGTATACTATATATAATAATATATATAATATACTTTCTCTTAGTAAAACTAATATTAATTAGTAGTTAATCCCACTATTACTATTTACTATAAATTAGTAAGGTTTATTTGAGCAGAAATAGTAATAAAAGATTATTAAGTTTAACTTAAAGTAAAACTACTAATCTTTTAATTTATTTAGATATTTTTAATAATAACTTCTTACCTTACTTAAGGTAAGTAATATCTTTTTAATAATTATACTAATATATATTAATTCTAGTAGCTAGATATCTATCTATATTGAAAAACAATTTATAGAAGAAATTTTAAATATACTTTATATAAGTATATTTATTAAGTACCTTTATTATAAAACTTATTAGATTTCTATAGTAAAGGAATTTATAATATTCTAAATCTTTCTAAATGTCCTTATATTTCTCTTTTTCTTTTCTATATTCTTCTATTTTCTTTTCTTTCCTTTCTAACTTAATTAGTAGATAATTTCCCTCTCTGAAATTAAATTCTATTTATATAATACTAATAAATAGAATTAATCAATAGTAAAAATAAAGTTTTCTATTTTTTTTCCCTTTTTTCCTCTTCTAATTTATGTTTTTTTATAATTTCCCTATAGTTAGGGAATAATAAGTAAAATATCCAGATTAGTAAAATATCTCAGAAAGTCCTTTAAAAACCTTAGTATAATAAGTAATATAATTTCTTTAGAAGTAAGAATACCAATAAAACTCAAGATCCTCCTTAATAGTAAGATCTTGAGTAAATAAAAGGCTTTTAATTCTATTATAGAATATAATTCTAACTAAATTAATAACTAAATAGCGTAAATTATAGTAATATATATATATATTTACCTTTTTAGTACAAACTTTCTCACCTTCTTTAAAGATAATTTTAAGAACGAACTAGAGGAGATATAAGCTACTGTAAATAAATAAATACTTTAGTATTTATAGAATATTCTCCTTATCTATAATATCAAGATTAATATAAAAAGTAAAAGAATCTACTAGATTCTTATAAACCTAATAAGGTAAGATACATTTATTCTATAAACTAAAAAAGAAACTTAAGAAATAATTATAAAGTTATAGAACTTTAAGATACTTATTAATAACTAACCAGTCTTCCTTAATAACATTACTTTTACCTAATATATATACCCCACTATTAAGAAGTAATAATAAACAGTAACTTATTAAAACCTTATAAAACTTAATATTTATCCAGCTATCTTAAGAAATTAGTTAATATCTTAATAAATAGAGAACTATATAGTTAATTTACTATTATCAGTGATAAATATAACTTCTTAATAATAAGAGTAACTTATATAATAAGATTCTCAAAATTAATAAGATTAATAACCTCCTTATAATTAGAACTAATAGTATAAATATCCTATTTTACCCCCTATAATATCTTCCCTATATATTAACTTTATAAATAATTACTAAGAAATTAAATTTCCCCCTATTAATATACTAACAGCTAAGAATATAACTAATCTTACAAAGATATATAACTTTAAGATAAAATATAAAGACGCCCTCTATAATATCTTTAAATTAAAAGTCTATATTTTTAGAAATTATTATCTAAAGTTAGATATATCTGACTATATATAGGCTGAAGGTTTTTTAGTTATACTGAAAGATTAAGCTCTTAAATACTACTTTAACTACCTCAGTAATTCCCTTAATTCTATAATATTGTATAATATAGTCTACTATATTAAAAACCACTTTAAGAATAATAAGAGTTAATAGGTTTACCTTACTAACTAATAAAATAGAATATTTAGAAGTATTATTATTAATAAGTAAAATAAAATAAGAAAGAAAATATTTTAAGTTCTTTTTACTAAACTAATATATATTTAAAGAATCTTTCCTCTTAAATAGTATACTAATTTTAGCCTCTAAAACTACCCTTTAAGTATATACTGAGGGATATTAGAAGATTAATTAGTTTTCTTTAGCTTTTTTGTAATATACTAGAAAGTCTATAATTAGTTATAATTTACTATAGATACTACTATAAGCTTTCCTTCCACAATATCTTAATATATACTTAAAGATACTAATAATTCTAAGAAATTCATATTAATTAGTATAAATTAATATTAAACTAACTAAATATATAATTTACTTTAAAGCTCTTACTAAGAATATAAATATAGCTATTAAGAATACTTCTAAGTATTATTTAGAGAAGAGTCTTACCTAATTCCTACCACTCTATATAGCTAATTTATTAAAAGATACTATATATATAGTAAATTTAGTTACTAATTAATGAGATATTCTCTTAAGAAGAGGAGAAACTTCTATAATGAATATATGTTTAACTTCTATATAGTAAATATATTAGTATCCACCTATTACTACTTCCTTACTTAATATAAAGAAGTAGAAAGTTTAAATAATAATCCTAGAGGTACTTATAAAACTACTATTAAAGATAATATAGTAGTATATTATTTTTAAAACTACCAGCTTAAAGATTAATCCAAGGTATCTAATTCTCTAAGTAACCTTTTAAATAACTTTATAACTTCTTACTTTAAAAAATGATCTATATTTCTAAATAGCTAAAGAATTATACGAATCCTCCAGAATTAAGTAGTAACCTATATTCTAACGAAAGAAGATAATATAATTAAGGAAGTTACTACTCTAGCGTCTATATTTATACTTAAGGAATACTATTTAGATATAGTTTTCTAAGGAATATTACTTTACTTAGATATTACTAGCTATTTTACAGCTAGCTACTTTCAGTTTAATATTCTGAAATAAACTATTTTTTCTTCTATTCTCTTAAAAACTTCCAGAGGAAGATTAATCTCTATTTATTTTAAAGAAGGTAAACCTATAAAGATAATAAATATAGTTAGTATATCTATACTACTTAATATAATAATATTCTATTTGATTCCTTATAAGATTCTATTTCTATTATATCTTACTAATATAAATTACCCTAGTATTATTTTTAATAATATTTATAATTAGTTATATTAAAATAGAAAAGCTATTTCAGTAACAAATAAATAGAGATATCTATAGATATTATTAAATAAGGAGGATATATTTACTTCCTTATATCTAACGGAAATTAATATCTAGAGACTTTATTATTACTTCAGATATTTATTTATTATATATTTTTACGAGATTCTCTATTAAGCTAAATATCTAGTTAATTAAGAAGCTTTTATAATTTTCGAAAAATACTATCACTAATACTAAATATATAACGCTACCCCCTCTTAATTTAGATTTACCCTCTATAATAATATTAATTTTAACTTTAAAGTTATTATTAATATCTTTTACTTGAAAAACAACTATTTTATTCTCTATATTACTAATATAGCTATAGCTTTTAATACTACTTAATTCCTACCTAATATTTCAGTAAACTGAATATAGAAAGTCTTTAAAGTATACTAAATTAATACTTACTTAGGTTCACCTAATTTTATCTCTACTAATACTGAAATAAAATTCTAATCTAAAGACTTCTATTTAGAAGCTAAAATAATAGGCTTAACTATTAGAATTATACTTATTGAAGCTTATAATAATATTAGTAAAGTAGAATATTACTATATCCTTCTCTATTATATATATTAAATCTACCGCTAAGAATACTTATTATTATTGAAAAGAATTTACCTTAAGGCTACCTATAAGTTACTAGTCTAAATAATCATATATTTATACTTCTTCTTTTTAAAGTTTACCTCCAGCTTACTGAAAACTCTACTTTATTTCCAGAGATAGTTTTATAGATATAGATAATCTAAAAAGTAACTAAAGCTATCTACTATAAGTATATAAAAAGAATTATTAATATTACTATAGCCACTTATAATAATTTTAATACTTCTTAAGTTATAAGCTTTCCACTATAATCTCTTATCTGTATATAGTAAGAAAAAAAAGAATAATAAGATTCTTTCTATCTATTTACTATTTATAGTAAAATATATATTGATAACCTTCCTTATAGTTCTTAAGGGTTTTACTTAACTACTATAAAAATATACTATAAAAGTAATAATATTCCTCCTTAATTATATATTTCAGTAGAAATATAAGAATACTTCCACTATAAATATAATAATACTAATATTAATAAAGCTGGAAATTCCTCTGAAGACGCTTTACCTACTTTAATTTTATTCTCTATTATTCTTAAACTTCTAAATAGTTTAGAGATACTAGAAGATAATGATATTCTCCCTCCTTATATTAAAAGTAATATACTACCGCTCTCTAATAAAAATAAATATACTAAATATTAGGAAAATATAAAGTTATTTCTTAAACTCTTAAAAGTTATATATAACTAGAAAAACCTCTCTCAGTAAGAAGATAACTAATAAAACTAATTTATAGTATTTCTTATAGTTAAGAAAGAAGTTAACCTAACTTTCTTTAGATTCTTCTGCTAAAAAGAAATTATTACTACTTTTAGCTTTTTCTTTAAAAAGTTAATAAAGAAGGAAGTAGAAAGTATTATTAATAATAATATAGTTAAACTTGTTTAGTATAGTTCTATCCTCTATAAGAACTATATTATCTTTAAGCTTCAAATTATTAATACAATTAAGAATAAATATAGTAACTAAGTATATATAAAGTTAAAGTTTATAATCTAAAATTTTAGAGATAATAGAAAGCTTATAATTCTGACTTAGTTTTCTATAATTTAGAGAAGTAGCTAGAGATTAATTATAGCTATTATTTCTAAATTAATAAAAAAGAAGGTTTCCTCCTCTGACTAAAAGATATTATTTAAGTTTATATTCAAACTAAAACTAAACTTATTAAATATATTATAACTAAATTATTTACTTACTTTAAAGACGAATATTCTCTGGAATTTATAATAATTATTTTTATACTATTTTATAGTTTAACTAAAGCTAGTATTCACTAGTAAGTAATATACTTAAAATACTATAAAGAATAGTTATATATAAAGATATACACTTATAATTCTTACTTTTTTATATTTTAACCTAATAATAAGATTTTTAATATTATTAGTATAGAAACTAATAATATTCTCAGTCTTTCTAAAATTATTTCTACTTAATAAGAGGATAAAAAACTAATACAAACTTTCCTTATAGTAAAACCTAAGATCTTTCTTATAAGATTAACGTTATTAATATTTAATAGTAGTATACTTTCCCTCCAAGGTAAAAACCTCCTTCTAAAATAAAAAAACTAAAACTACAAACTTACTATTATTAATATTCTTATATATTTTAAGATACTTAAGAAAAGCTATATTAAATAATATATATATAAAATATATATTATTTTAATTTAATAGTCTAAAGTATTCTCTAACCTCTTATATATAATATAATAGTAATAACTCTCTAGTAATAATATTACTACTTTTAATAAGTATATTAAATAGTAAATAGAATACTTAGATTAAGAATTAACTTTTATTCCTCTTAACTTCTTAAAGGTATATCTTTATACTTTTATAAATAACTTCTTTATTAATAATATTAACCTATTATCTTAACTAGAATTTACAATAATTCTAGGCTAAGATATAGCTACTAGTAAAAGTAAATTTATAATTTAAGGTAATCTAATTTATTATTTTCAAACTATAAATAAAAAAGTAACTAGAAGTATATTTAGTTTAGAGATCTATATTATAGTTACTAATATAAACTTTATATATATATTATTATTATATTTTTCCAAAAGATTATAGCTTATTATAATCTTGCTTCTATTTCTATAATTATCTATACTAACTTATACTTATTATATAAATATATAATAAAGCTTAATATTATAAAAGAGAAGAAGCTTATAATTAATATTATAGCTTTAAGGTAATTATATAAATATTAAGAACTCCACAAAATATAGTAGATTAATAGTAAGGATAATCTTACTAATATTTTTACTAAAAGGTTTCTTAATTATACTCTAGAGAGATTTATGAATATAAATAATATAATAGTTTATATAGAAGGATAGATTACTTATTTAAAATAAAAGGAGGGAATTTAGAAGGTTATTTAGTTGAAAGATATAGGTTATTCAATCGATTGTATTTTATCTATAGAGATATAGTATACTATAGTTAAAAAAAGTAAAAAGGAAGTTTGCTAGTATTAGTAGTATAATAGCTATAGGGCTATTAGGGCCCCACAGCACGCCGACTATATAGTATAGCCTAGTAGTAGAGACTACTACCACTAGTGATAACTAGCTACTAGTTATCACCAGCCGCCAGGCAGTTAGTAACCAATTACCTAGGGTATCTAGATCTAGCCTATACGTAGCCTATAGGCTACGTATTACGAATATCAACACCTTCAACCCTATCGGTATACTATATATAATAATGTATACAACGTGCCTTCCCCTAGTAAAACTAACATTAATACTAATACTACTGCTACTACTATTACCTCTACTAATCTTTATATATAACTTAAATCTATACTATATACTATACTATATACTATACTATATACTATACTATATACTATACTATATACTATACTATATACTATACTATATACTATACTGCTACTTCTGTTACTACTATTAGTAGCTCTCTAATACCTCTCTATTAAGGTTTATGAAAAAATTATAAAGTCTGTAGTTTTCTGTATATTATTAGTAATATAGCTACTATATAGCTACCTTAGTTATTATACTATAGATAAAATAATGTTCATATTTATAGTATTTATAACTTTATAGCCTCCTGGTAGCTATTATTTCTCCCCTTAGTAGCTATATCCTTATAGCTATAAAGCTTTTATTCTTAAAGCTTTTAAGTCCTTATAGTGCCCCTTTAGTGGACCCCAGTTATACTATATCTTAAAACCTTCAGCCTGGGAGACTAAAAACTTTAGGCTGTATTTAAACCTAGAGGCTAGCTTCCAGCTATAAAAGGCTGAACCTAAACTTATTTAACTGGAAGGTAGTGTAAAATACTGTTTATTTAGAACTAAGAAGTAAAAGAGAAGCTTTTATAAGTGTATAGAAAAGTCTATATATATAATACTATATAGAATTTATTAGAACTCTATTTAGGCGAGGGAATTAACTTTAGATATTTAAATATAACTCTAGCTGGATATCTAGATATAGTCTGTAATATTATCCTCCTTCTCTCTAGCTACTATCTAGTTAGTAGCTATAGGCTAAATTTCTATTATTATTTATAATTAGCTTATGTATTACCTTATACTACTCTAGAGCTATTATATTTATAATAATATTAACAGACTTTAATATAGAATTTATATATTCTTTCTATTTAATAAGAATCTCTTATTAATATTCTCTCCCTACTTAATATACCCTTATAGTAAGAATATTCTTAACTAGCTATTTAGCTTTCTTATTATTATCTACTAATAATAGTAGCTAGCTATTAATTATAATCTACTTAGGTAGCAGATTAGTAGTAGCTTTCTAAAGTAAATCTATATGAAGCTATAAGTAAATAGACTCTAGAATATTTAGCTTTATAATATATAGTAAGAGGACTTTTACTATTATATACTTATAATATAGCTAGGCTAGCTTTCAGCTTAACTTTAGTAACTTATAGTTAAATATATTTAACTATATTTTATTACTAGCTTGGTATTAATCTGTAGGAAACTAAATCTTATTTACCTAAACTTCTAATTTCTACTAAATAATAACTATCTCTATATAAATATATATTATTACTAACTATATTCTCTTAACTAACTAAAAAGCTATAGTTTCACTATTATTAAATAGTTCTATATACTTTTTAGTAACTAGAATAAAGTTAATATAATATCTATAATTTATAAAGAAAGATCTAATTTCTATTATATTATGCTGCTAGTTACAGAAAACTAACTATATAATAAATAGTAGATTATCCTAATTATTCTAAAACTAGTAAGTAAATACCCTCAAAACTACTTAAATCTTCTAGTTATATTATTCTATAATTCTATCAGTCTATAGATAGTAATTAGTATTTAATAGGTATATAATATTTATTAACCTATAGAATTTCTTCTAGAAGTAACTTACTTAGTTAAACCTTCTATTACTTATAATAAAATATAGTATTCTATAGAATCTATAGTAATAACTAAGAAACTATTAAATATATATTTTTACCTCTATTATATTTATCTCCTCTAATATAGAAACCTTACCTAGTTAATTAATAATAACCTAGAGGTAATAACTATCTTATTCTTTTATAGAAAGTAAGTTAGTAATAAAATTTATTAATAAATTAGAATATAATTAGTTAGATATCAGGAGGAACTTTAGAAATTCCTTCTTAACCTACCTCCAGATATAAATACTTCTATATATATTATAGTTATATATAAATTAGTAGATATTTTATAATTATTCAGATTAGTATAATTATTAGCTTGTAATCTCCAGTATACTATTATATTCTAAGTAACCTATAAAAAATTAGTTATATAACTTCTATACTACTTTAATTCTAAACTTGTTAAGAAGGTTATTACTTTCTTTACTATTTAGTATCTAAAACCTCTCTCTAAAAGTAAGTTATTCCAGTATATTAATAATATACTTAGTAATCTAAATCTTAATATAAAGATTAGAAGGAAAATTATACTTCCCCTACTAAATCACTATAAATATTTATTAATATAATAAATTTCTTTCAGTAATATAATTTTATATTTTTTATAAATTTAGTCTTTCTTTAAAACCCTAAGTATTAATAATATCTATATACTCTACCTAAAGGTCTATAGAAATAGTAGTATTTAGAATAATCTATATTACTTATTCCTATTATTTTTTATTATTTTACTCTTGAGAGGTATTCTATTTCCTCTATGAGAAAGCGTTAGAAGCTACTATTTAAATATCTAGCTAATATTTAAGGTAAAAATCATACTAAAATAACTTTTCTACTTATTAACTCTACTTCTCTATAAGCTATTATTTCTTTATAAAATACTTAAAATCCTTATAATTAGTAAGAATCTTAAACTTCCTAATATTTTAGAACTTTACTCTCTATATTTATAAATAAGTTAGTATTATAAAAAGCTTCTTATTATAAATTAGGTAATTAAACTCTATAGAAGTTAAATATTAGAAGTAGAAAACTATTAAATACCTTACTCCAACCTTATTATCTTAAATTAATATACCTTCTAAAATATATCCTAAATAGTCTATTTCTACTATTATTAAAATGTTAAAATTAAATATCTATAAAATTAGTTCTATAGTAAAAAGCTATTTTAGTATAAGGAAAACTTCTTATTACTCTAGTTTCTAGTTAAAAGAAACTAACTTGTAAGTTAGATAATTTAAAATCTTTATAATAATATTATATTAAAATATAAAAACCTTATAGTAATTTATTAATTTAAGGAAACTATAGATCTCTTTTAGTACACTGGGGGGAAGCTAATTAATAATAATTTCCAACTTCTTAAAATTATAAGAGAGACCTTTTCTAGCTAATATAATAAACTTAATATACTTAACTATAATAACTAAAAACTTATACTTCTTAGAATCTAACTTAAAATCTATATTAGTAAGGTAGCTAAATATTTAGTAAACCTTCTCCTTATATTTCTTTCGTAAGCTACTAATATAAATAAGAATATTATTAATATATATTATAATAGAATTATCTAGAAACTACTACAGATAGCTATTAATATACTATTAAAATATAGTAGAAGTATTAGTAAGTCTAAAGAAATATACTATCTATTTAAATAAACTATAGTATATCTAAAAAACTATTTTCTTCTAATCTACCTTATTAATTCTAATTTTATAAAATATAATAATAATATTAAGCTTAATATATTAGTAAATAGTAGTAACCCTCTAGAAGGGCTCTAATATAAGGGGGAGGAAGTAATGATCTTTCTTACTAATTATATTAAAAACTTTATAATCTATATAGAAATATATTCCTCCACTTAACTTTCTTATAAATAGAATTAGAATACTAATAGAGAAGCTACTTATTTTAATAAATTCCTTATTAAGTAAGTTCTCTAGAATTTTCTTAAGTATTAAAAGCTTCTTCTATAATATATTATAAAGAAATCCCTATAAGAAATCTAGTTTCTATTTCTTATTATTAGAAATTGATAAAATATAGTAATCTATCCCTAGTTAGCTAGAAAGTAGCTAATATACTAAATCTAAATAAAAAGAATCTAGGACTTTCTTTACAATATTTATAGAAATATAATTCCTTAAGTTTACCTCCACCTTTAAAGCTAATATTTTCTTAATATCTAGTAAACTAATAAATATAACCTAATAGAAGCTTAATACCTCACTAATATATTATAGTATACTAATAAATAAATATAAATAAATTAATATTAAGCAGGCAGACTAACTAAATTTCCTTAAGCTATACTAATTTATCTTAATATTTCAGATATACTATTATACTACTCTTTCTATAAGCTATCTATTAGACCCTAATATTATAAATAATATAATTATCCTCTATTTATAGCTATCTAAAATATAAAAGTAACTATAAACTCTCTATAATATAAATATAAATCTTTTATATATAACTACTAACTTCTAAAGTTAGAATAGCTACCCTCTGGATATTACTAAATAATAACCTAGTAATATATTTCCTTATCTATCTCTTTAACTTATTAACTAGTAGAAAGTAAAATTTCTTTATAAGGAAGATATTAATAATAATATAAATATTATAGTCTATATTAATAAGTATATTAATAAAGTAATTTCTATTAATTTTAACCTATATAATTACTAACTACTAGTTACTTACTTATTTCTTTTTCTATTATTTGTCCTATTTTATTACTTCTACTTCTATTAACTTTAGAGTCTAACTTTACTCTAAAGTTACTTTTTTCCTAAATTCTTACTATTACTAGGTGGGAAAATATTATTCCCCTAGTTATTTCCAGTGTAATTTAAAATAGCTATAGCTTTTATAATCTTTATACTAGCTTTCTTATTTTCTTATATTATATAGTTTCTATATATATAATCCTTCTTACTATATTTAAAATACTAGTGGATATTTTCGTAGTTCTTAAAATACTCCTTAGAGGTAGAGAAGAAGCTACTAAAGCTTTAATATTATTATTACTTCTTAATTACTTTTATTATTATAATATTACTCTCTATATTATAAATAGTAAATCTCTAGTAGGGTAATTAGTAATAAACTAATATCCTCTTTATATATTTAAGTTTCTAAGTTATATCTTAAATCTTAAATAACTAAAACCTATATTTTATAGATAAATCTACTATAATAAGTAGCTTTTTAAAATAGGAAAATAAGGTAGCTTTTAGTAGAAAAATCTAAATTATATCCAGCTATATATATCCTCCAGTATTAACTAAAATCTTTTTAAATTAAGATAGAAAGATAATTAGATATTTATTTTCCTTCTATCTAAAACTTTATAGCTAAGTAATAATATAAGGCTAACTATTAAAATTCAGATAAATTCTATCTAGATAACTTATAAAATTATTTATATTATAGAAATTCTTTAGCCCTCCTATTATATAGAAAGTTTAAACTATCTACTAAAAACTAAAATTTAAGTAAAAGTAAATTAAATACTAATATTTCTAATTACTATTAAAAAAAGAATAGTTAATCTTAAACTTAGCTTTTATCTATAAAATCTATACTTAATATTCCTTCTATTTACCTAAAAACTTTAGAAGTAGGGAAAGAAACCTCCTTTAATAGTTAGCTACTAATAATAATATAATAGTATTATTAACCCTAAGGGCTAGTATTCTAATAAATATTATTCTGGAGGTTACTAGAATACCTTAATATAAACTAGAAGTATTTATTATAGTAGCTACCTAAAAGTTACTATCTACTATAGTATCTTATCTTACTCTTTTATTCCTAAGCTTATTAATACTCTAGTAGAGGAAACTTAAAATATATTATAATTACTACTAAAGTAGTTTACCTATAAAGTTCTTATCTATAGAAATATCCTAAAAAACTCTAGTATCTTCTATTATTCTTTATATTAGTTAGTTAGTTACCTATTATATAGTATTATATTCTAAAAGTTATACTTAACTAAATTATATATTTAACTAGTAGGAAGCTGTATTCTACCTAATATTATCTATATAGTAAATAAAACTAAATTCTAAATATATAAAAAGCTAAATTTAAACTTATTTAACTGGAAGGTAACGTAAAATACTATTTATTTAAAACTAAAAAGTAAAAAAGAAACCTTCACAAGTACGTAGAAAAGTCTATATATATAGTACTATATAGGGCCCACTGGAGCCCCACCCGAGCGAGGGGGTTAGCTTCAGATACCTAGGCATAACCCTAGCCAAACATCCAAATATAGCCCTTAACACCAGCTAGCTCCTAAATCCTTATATCTATATAGTAAATACCCTTATTGTTAGTTTCACTAGGGGAAGGCACGTCGTACGTATTGTTACGTACAGTATGCTGATGGGGTTAAAGGTGTTGATATTCGTGGTGCGTGGCCCATGGGGCCACGCACGTAGATCTAGGGGCCATAGGGCCCGCACGGGCCATAGGGCCCGCACGGGCCATACAGCCCGACTATTTACCCGACGTAGCCGTGGTGTGGTGGGCCACGAGGTGGCCCATGACGGGTTGGCCAGTTGGCTATGCCGGTTGAACTGACACTGGCAACCTTTTATTTATGCTATGTTAACGTCGAGGTCTACGTACAAAAATGCCTGAATATTCATACTAAATACCCTCTTTTTAGATAGCCTCCTTTTGTCTCTAAAAACGTTACCTATCCACCCCTCTATATAATTATAGTGATTATGATGATCGCTGGGATCTCTTCAAGTGAACGTCGGAGATCGAGGGAGTGTAGGGCCCTGTTCGAGAGGTTTGCTTTTGGTAAAGGAGGCTATTTTCAATCCCTGTGTGGTTGACACCCTTACGGCAGCTGGAGGTAACGGCAAGCTGTAAAGCCGTGAGGCTGTGAGGCCGTGAGGCCGTGAGGCTATGGAGCTATAGAGCCATGAAGCTGTGAATCCGTAAGGCTGTAGAGCCATGGAGCCATGAAGCTATAAAGCCATAAGGCTGTAAGGCTATAAAGCTATAGAGCCATAAAGCCATGAGGCTGTGAGGCTGTGAGAGTATTCAGGGAGGTCTACGACGTTGCCTCGAGAGGGTGGCAATATCGTATGCCCTCTGGCAGTCTCCACTAGAGACCATATGAGGGCTATGGGCCACGCCACCTCGAGTGGAGGTGGTATTGCCATAGGCCTTACCTCGAGAGAGTGGCAAGGCTATATAGCCCTCTAGCAGTCTCTTAAGGTTATTGCTGGAGACTATACAAGAGGGCGTAGGTCTACGACATTACCTTGAGAGGTTAGCAACATTATATGGCCCTCTGGCAGTCTCTAAGGTTGTCGCTGGAGACTATACGAGAGGGTGTAGGTCTACGACGTTACCTCGAGAGGTTAGCAATATTATATGGCCCTCTGGCAGTCTCCAAGGTTGCTGGAGACTATGTGAGAGGATGTTTATTATGTGACCCTCAGGGAGCCTCCTAAAGTAACGTGCGGAGGCTATGGGAGAGGGTATTTGTTGTGTGGCTCTCAGGGAGCCTCTGAGAGTAATGTGCAGAGGCTATGGGAGAGGGCTTTTGTTGTATAGCCCTCAGGGAGCCTCCAAGAGTAACATGGAGGCTGTAGGAGAGGGTGTTTGTTGAATAGGGTATAGCCTTTAGGGAGCCTCCGAGAGTAGTGTGGAGGCTGTGGGAGAGGGTGTTTGTCAAATGGCCCTTAGGAAGCCTCCGAGAGTAATATGCAGAGGCTATAGGAGAGGGTGTTTATCAAATAGCCCTCAGGGAGCCTCAAGGGCTGTGGGAGAGGATATTTGTTATATAGCCCTCAGGCCTCTAAGGTAATAGGGAGGCTATAGGAGGGTGAGGCCTCACCTTAAGAGGTTAGTAATAGCCTTATATATATTTACTAAATATATCTAATATAAAATACACCTAAGATATTATTATAAGTATCTTAAATATAAGTAAGTATCTAGCTACCAGAATTAAGATATATTAGCATATTATTAAGTAAATATCATCTTACTTTAAGTTAGATAAGAGATTATTATTAAAAAATATCTAAATAAATCAGGAGATTAGTAGCCTTACCTTAAGTTAAACTTAATAATCTTTATTACTATTTCTGCCTGAATGATTCTTACTGATCTGTAAATAACTTCAGGGTCTGAAGTATATAGCTTAAGGCTACCGTGAGGTTAACTACTAATCAGTATTAGTTTCACTAGGGGAAGGTATATTATACATATTATTACATACAGTATACCGATAGGGTTGAAGGTGTTAATATTCGTAGTGCGTAGCCTATAAGGCCACGTATGTAGATCTAGAGGCTATAGAGCCCACACAGGCTATATAGCCTAACTATTTACCCGACGTAGCTATAGTATAGTAGACCACGAGGTAGCCTATAACGGGTTAGCCAGTTAGCTATACTAGTTAAACTAACACTTATAGGCAGTAAAACTTCCTCTACTTCCACTAAGAATATAGTAAAGCCTCCTTATACTTCCTAGTATTACTATTACTAATAATTTTACCAGAGGTATCCCTAATGCCCCCATAGTAAACTACTTATTATCATAACTAAATAGGTTATATAATATATACCCCCTAAGCACCCTGAAGTGGCTACTATAAGGTAGCTACCTCGAAAGCCTTAAAAACCTTAAAAACATCTACTTACCTAATAGCCCTCTTATGTAGTAACCCTATTCTATAGTAGCTCTCTTATACAGTAGCTTTATTAATACTATATATATTGAAATTTCCGTATCCGTATGCTTACTCAGGTGCGCTGCGGCCTCTCCAGTGGCTTTTTGTATATAAGTCTCGCAAATGCTACATATTCGAAATCTCCGTGACTGCCGCGCTGACGCTAGTGCCTCTCTGGTTGCCTCTTATAGTGACCCTCTCGTGTAGTAACCCTCTTGTTTAGTGGCCCTCTCTTGTATAGTGGCTTTGTAAATGCTATATATTCGAAATCTCTATAACTGCCGTACTAATACTAGTGCCCCTCTAGTTATCTCTTGTGGTAACCTTCTTATATAGTAGCCTCATTAAAATCCATATATTAAAATCTCTATATCTATATATATGCTAGTGCACTGCAGCCTTTCTATAGTGTAGCCCTCTCATGCGGTAGCCTCGTTGATACTATATGTAGAAATCTCCATATCCGCACGTACGCTAGTACCTCTCCAGTAGCCTCATATTCTTTCGATAGCCTCGATGCTATAGCCTCTTATAGTAGCCTTATTGATGCTACGTATGTCGAAATCGTCGCTTTTACTACACTGGTGCCCCCCATATAACCCACCGGTTAGAACCCCTAAAGATAGATAGAGATTCGAACATATTAGAGATAGATCAGTAACCAAGTGATGGATCTATACAGGGGGCAAACGTAGGGGTGCGGTTATTAATACATTCCAATCTGACCTCTCTACTCTAGGAACCCCAGCCATCGTAGCCTTAATACCCCTCTTTACGTATGACTAAGCAGTAGCCCAGTAGCCCAGCTAGAGGCCACTGGCGCACCCTGACACTTCTATTTTATCCTATTTTTAAGTAGTTTATAAAGATTCTTAACCTTATAATCTTAATAGTTACTTTTAGCTATATATATTAAGCTTTAGCCTTACTGAGACTTTTATTATTTAGATTATTACTATAAGGTCTTCCTCTACTATAAAGTTAAATATTATAACTGGAGGTATAATTATCTATAAAAATAGGTAATTTTATTACTATTTAAATTATTTACAAGCCAGCATTAACATAAATACTATTCCAGAGTATAATTTATAGTTAGAACTATATAAGAGGTAAAGAGCTTAAATACTACTATAGATATAAAGTAAAAGTAACTAAGTATAATATTACTTTATTCTATATTATATATTTAAAAGAGAAATATTCAGTATACTAACTAGTATTTAACTAGTAGTTATAATATAGAATATAAAATATCTATATAGAAATTATTATTTAACTCTAATATATTTATAATATATATTATATTCTAAATAATACTAATACTTATATATACATATATATACATATTATTATATTATATTATAAATCCGTTTAATATAGTAGTTTAACGTCTGGCTGGTTCTTACTATTTTGGCAAGAATAGTAGGTTCGAATCCTGTGACAGGTAAGTATAACTAGAAGGTTATAATATACCTTCTAGTTATGAAACTAAATATAGTAACTACTACTAGTTAGAAGTACTTACTAGTAGTAGTTAACAGCTGGTAACTATTTACAGCTTATAATAAATATAATTAGCTAGTAATAGATATTATATAACTTTTATAGCGATCCTTGAAGAGTAATTATAATAAATAAGTTTATATTTTCTCTTTGTAATATATACTTTTCTATTTATTAGCTATTATAGTAACTAACTATACTTACTGCTTAAAGTTTCCTCCATTTAAATAGTTTTTCAGCTTCAGCTTATCTATAGGGTATATAAGGCAAAAGCCGACTATTAGATATACTTACCTAAATAGAACCCCAAGAGGTATATAATTTAGCAACAAATTAGAGACCTTTAATATAACTAAATATATTATATTATAAATATATATATATTATATTATAAGTATATATATATTAGAAACCTAAACCTAATATATGATAAATATATATAATATATTTATACTTATAATATATAATATATAATATATAATATATAATATATTATATATTAAGAATATATTATATATTATTTCTTAATGCTTCAGCTACCAGCCTATTCTATAAATACTAATATTAATAAATACATTTTCGATATTAAAAAGATAATGTTCTACCTATTTTATAATCTACTATATTAAATTAATTGTCTTAGAAATTAGTTATTATTTAGAAGGAATTCTAATATTAATATATAGTATTAGGGTCCTAAATATTTTAAAGTATTAGAATATTACATTCCTAGGTCTTTAGAGACTATCTAGCTGTATGAGAAGCATATATATATATTTTAAATTATCTATATACTAGCTATATTAAACTAATAAATTAAGATTATTTACCAGCAAAGAGGCTAATTTATGTTAAATGTATATAGACTTTATAAGATAGCTTACGTTAGTAATAGAGAACGTTTATATTAGATATATAAAGGTATATATTAGAGGTAGAACAAATATAGTAAGAATATCAAAATTATATATATTAAGATTATTGTATGTATTTAGATAAAGTAGCTATAGTAAGTAGTAATTAAAACTCTTAAGATACTTAAATTATTTGTATATATAGTATAAGAATATAGGGAGATAATGGGAGAATATAAAGTTAATCTAAAAGAAGTTATGAGTTATTTCTTATTGAAAAGTTAATATTAGGTAGATATACTAGATACTATAGCTATAAAATGTTTCAGTTTCAATGAACTTAAGCTTAGCTATAGTAGTTAGTTAGGGTAAAAAGGCTGAAGTTATACTTTAGGAGATAATATATTTACCTATAGCTATAATAGAACGTAACCTATTAGTATCTCCTATAAGTTCTATAATACTAATATCTACTACTATATATAATATCATCTTTAATATTCTTTTTAGTTTACTATTTACTACTTAATTGAATTCAGATAGAAAGTTTATAAATATTAGAGGTTAGCTATAAGAAGTAACCTAATAGTATCTAAATAGTATTATAATAAACTTGAAGAGTCTATATTTAAAGTGAAAGCTCTTTACTTAACTATAGAAGTGGTAGCTCTATAAAGCCTATATAGTAGTAATCTACTGAAGCTTTAAGGTTAAGGTTTATGATATATATTAGTATTAATGATTTTACTTAAATCCTTAAGAAGTTTCTATCACTTTTAGTTATAAATATTTTATTATGATATTTCGGATATACTATTATGTCTCTTTAGTTTTAAATAGCTATATAGATTGAAAGTAACTTTTAACTTTATTATAATAAAATAGAAGAGTAATAGAGTATAGAATACTTTACTTATATAAGTATTTTATTTTAGGAGAGTTTGAGAGATTCTTAACTGTAGTAATTACTTTTAGAAATATATTCTAAGCTCTATATTTCCTGATAGTTATACTATATAAGTAATTATAATAAAGTCATAAGAATATAACTGTCTGTAATAGTTATTAATTCTATTTAAATTTAAATTACTATATAAGAATATATACTCTGTAGCCTGTATAGAAAGCTAGGATAGCTATAATTATATAATTAATATAGGCTTAGGGCTACTATAGGGCCACTAGGCCTCTATAGAATAAAAGCCCTCTTATAGCTACCACCAGTCAGCCTACTAAGTTGAAATCTTATAACTTATAGAGATCTGCCTTTTGCTACTTTTCCTTATCTTTCCTAAGCTTTTAGCTATACTTTTATAATTTTTTAACTTCTATCTCTAAAAGGAAGTAAGATTGGGGTTTCAGTAGTAGCTCTATAATAAACATTTACCGACCGCTTAAGATTAGTATTCTAAATACCTATAGCCTCTGAAAATACAGCTCCTGAAAACATATTCTCTACAAATACGCTCTCCAGTAAGTATGTAGTAACCCTTATACTAGTTTAATTACTATAAGTAGCTGAAGTAAGTAATATAGCTGCTAGTAACTCAAGCGATATAGTAACTATAATAGCGTTTATATACCTTCTTAAACAATAGTCATTATTTATAGAAGTTATAGTAGAGTATCTATTTAGTAGCATACCTACACTAAGTTTCATATTATTAATTTCAGTAGCTTCTAAATATAGGAATTACTTAAAGTCCCCTAGTTACTTATATAATCTACTTTATAAGGATATTACTCTCTATAAAATTAAGAATTAGCTAATAGTAATTTCAGATAGTTATATATTATGACTGTAGGTTTCTAAAGCGTAAAAGATTTACTAGGCTATAACTAAATTATTATATAGCTTCTAAATCTTATAGTGTAACTACTGCTATATATTTTCACCAGATTCTTAATAAGCTAACTTTATAGTATTTACTTACTATTTATTAACTAACTCTACTCTATAAGAGTTATATGTCTATAGTATATTTCATATCCTTCAGTATAAAAGCTAGTTTCCACTGAAACTTTATATTAAATAGTTAGCTATTTATAAAGCTCTAGATATATAGTGACTAGAGACTTTAAGGTTTTATATTTTTATCTTTTTCTACTATCTTAAGGCTAGAATATAGAAGTACTTTTAATACTAAAAGCTGAATAATTAGTAACCTAAAGCTATAGTTCTAGTAGCTTAGTACCTCTGGCAGATATTATAGTTTTAGAAGGAGGCCTCCAGTAATATTATTAAAAAGGCTGCCACCAGTAATAAAGCTACTAGCTATAATGCTACTACAGGCTTAGTATATATATACTGTAAGTTAACTAATAATGAGGTAGCTTTAACTAAGAAGCCTTATCTTAAAAACTAACCTATATATAAAATATACAGTAAGTTAAGCTATACTATAGCTAGTTACTACTATAATAGAATCTATATAAAAAGCAGTTAAAGAGGGTATTTAGTAAGGTTTTGCTATATAGAAGGTATTACTAAAGATATACTAAAGGTATTCTAATAGAAGCCTTACTAAAGTATACTAAGAAACTTTAAGGATTTATATAGTTACCTTCTTCTTACTAAAACTAGAATATAAAGGTATTTATAGTATCTGAAGTTTAATAAGAATATTAGTATATAAACTACACAGAGGGTATTACTAAGGATATACTGAAAGTACCCTAAGGGGGCCCTTACTAAAGATTAATACTTTAGTATAATAAGAATATTATTAGTATATATACTAGTATTCTACTAATAGAAAGATTTCTTATAGCCTCCAGTATAATAGAAAGAGGTTAGATACTTTAGTGTTTACCTAAAGAGTTATATTATTAGTATATATACTAGTGTCCTACTATTAGAAAAGCCTTCTAAAGCCTCCAGTATAATAGAAAGAGGTTAGATATCTTAGCTTTTACCAAAAGAGCTTTTTATATAGTAACTATTACTTTAACTACTTTTAACTATCATTTTAACTATTATTTTAACTTTTATTTCAAGTATTCTTTTAACTATTATTTTAACTGTTATTTCAACTATTATTTTAACTATTATTTCAACTATTACTTCAAGTATTATTTTATCTTCAAACTTTAGGCTACCGGTAAGTAATTAGCAAAATTATATATTCAAGTAGTTATATAGTATTTATAAACCTTAGAGCCTAAGCCTTTAAAAGAAGGAAATAAGAATAAGGATATATATTCTATAACTTATATAGAAAGCTGAAATAGCTAGGATTATATAATTAATAGAGGTATAGAGCTATTATAAAGCTACCAGACCTCTAAAGAATAAAATCCCTCTTATAACTACCACCAGTTAGCTTACTAAGTTAGAATCTTATAACCTACAGAGACCTACCTTTTTCTACTTTCCCTTTCCTTATTTAGGTTTTTAGCTACACTCTTATATACTAATAAGCTAGCTATAGTATAAATACTATTAGTAGGTATAACTTATAGTTAGAACTCTATATAAAGTAAAGACCTTAGTTATTACTATATATATAGAGCGAAAGTATTTAGACTACTAAAAGTAAACAAAGCTCTATTATATTTATATAGACATTATAAGTTATTTTATATTAATAGTAGAGAACTTCTAAATTAGGTTTAGAAAGGTTTACTTTAGAAGTAAGTAGAGTTTAGTCTCTTACGAGAATATTAATAGTATGGATATTAAACTAATTATAGGTTTATAAGTAGAGTAATTATACTTATTAGAAATTGAATCTCCTAAGGAATTGAAGTGATATATAAACAGTATAATAATATAAGAGTATAAGAGTATAAGTTTATTATATAATATATAACTGGTTATTTATTATCGAAAAGATTATTATAAAGAAGATTTACTAGTAATTATGATTGAAAGAAATTTAACTTTAGATTAACTAGAAGTTAATTATAGTAGTTAGTAGAATAAGAAAGTTGAATTATATTTTATAAAGTAATATATTTACTAATAGTTATAGTAGAAAGTAAAATACTCGTATTTTCTATCTTTATTCTATATATTTACTATATACTATTATTATTATATACTAGTAATATATCTTAGTATCTAAGGTTTCTTCTATTTAAATAGTTTCTCAGCTTTAGCTTATCTATAGAATTTACTAGGTAAAAGCTAACTGTAAGATATAACTATCTAAAAGAAATTCTAAGAGATATATAATTTAAATTATTAGAGACCTTTAACTTAACTACATAATATATATTAATAATATATAATTAAATATTATTATCTCTAAGTTAATAAAATATATTAAATTATAGTAAGATGATATACTTAATAGAAAACTTATAGTATATAAGTAGCTTATACACTAGAAGGAGTAATCTAATTTTTAACAATATTCCTTACTAAAACTCAAGAATCCATAGCTTCCAGAATAACCTTATACTCCTTTCTCTCCTTAGAATACTTCAATACATACGCTCTTGAATAGCCAGCTACCTGAACAAGCTTTTGAAACAAGTACTTCTCAGACAACCATGCTGTAGCCAGGTAGATACCGCCTAGTACTATTATGAAGAGTTCAAAGTCCCAGCTCGTATTCGTCAGCTGCATGACATGCTTTACCCAACGAGCTGGCATA
This sequence comes from Colletotrichum lindemuthianum, assembly GCA_001693025.2. Taxonomy (NCBI): domain Eukaryota; kingdom Fungi; phylum Ascomycota; class Sordariomycetes; order Glomerellales; family Glomerellaceae; genus Colletotrichum; species Colletotrichum lindemuthianum. The sequence goes on along the minus strand of MASP02000228.1, from coordinate 125,314 downwards.
AACACCATGTACGTGGTGAGCAGCAAAGTGCCTGCCGTTATGACTATGAATGGCCCTGGGCTTGTTAAGCACGATCTGTTCACCCATACAGCTGAGGTAAGCCACAGAGGACTCACAGTTTTTCAGTGCAGACTCTCTGAAAGGGGGCCCGGCGTTGAGCACCACTCCTGCTAAGATGTATTCGAAGCATGACACCAAAAACAAAGCAGTGTTTTCCGAGTTCTTGATATTCGATTTGTCATGCTTGATGCGAGGGGGAATATACCTGGCAACAATTAGCAACCACAAAGCCTGCAGGGTGATCCACACCCCCAATCGTCATTTACCATGGTTGCTCTCTGACTGCAACGTAGACTATTGCCTGTATGACAACGCAGATGGCCATTTGGCCCAACAGCGGTATTAGAACTTTACGTGAGACAAGGTCTGCAGTCGGCCTTTTTCGAGACAGAACTGGATGCGGCCCCGCCCAACTCACTACACAGTTGTTTTAGTAATCCATTCCGCACACTGACATGGAAGACTGGCTTACTGAACACGGCAATGGGCAGAATCAGTAAGAGGTCAATAAATAAGAACTACAAAAGTATCAGTCAAGCTTAGTCAACGCAATAGAGGACCACTGCAAACCTGAAAGTCGCCGAGATTGGATGCTGTCGCATAAAGAAAGCTAACGGAGGTAAACTGTATAGCTGAATATAGGCTCATGTACTTGAAGCAGCTGAAACTTGTCACGAGCGCAGCACGGCCCTCACTGGTATTCAGAGTTAGCATGCTATGCTTCAGGGTGCGACACCACGGACTGACCGTATGACCTGAGGCACGCAGCCAATGTCAAACACTCGGGATGTGAAGGGTGCCGCAACAGATGCTTCTGCTTCCGAAAGTGATATACCAACGTCGGCGGCCTTCAGGGCACCGCAGTCATTGGCGCCATCGCCACAAAATCCGCAGCAATACCCGATCGCCTGCAGCTTTTCAACAAGCTCGTGTTTTTCGTCGGGTGACATCCGTGCGAAGACTCTCCCGCGAACGAGCATCTGCGATAGTCGGTCATTACCCATTACGATCTAGCCAAGTTGCTCTAACAAACCCTTTGCAGTACAATCGGAGGCGCAAAATCCACAATCCATCGAAACACGTCGCCACTTATGGCGAGAGAGTAATTTCGCAAATCGTTGATACCGTACGCCAAAGAGACATCAACTTCTGCCGGGGGCGCGAGCGGCTTCATTGGGCGGTCAATAAGCAGGAATGTATGGTCTTGAGGTATGATGATGCCACTTACCAGCAAGGTTTGGTGATTCAGTTCGAATCCGCTTACATCAATGCTCTCCCATTGTAGCCGTGCCCCAGGATCGGCGGATTGGCCTAAACACTTCAGAGGATGCACTCAACACACGGGTAGCTCAGCTTACCTTCAGCAAATCTCGGAACAAAGCAATGAGCTGTCTTGCTGATTAAGTTGCTTTCACGTGCAACGCTGATAGCTGTCAAGATATTGTCGCCGGTGACCATTGTTGCACTGATTTTGGACTCCAAGAGCTCATTCAGGACGGCTGCGGTGGAAGGTTTCAGCTTGTTCTCGAATATGATGAAGCCAACAAAATCCAAGTCGGATTCAGCTTCGTTGCGCTTCATCTTCTGTGCCTTCACCCAACTGAGTTTCGAAATGTGTCGAGTGGCACAGCCAATTACTCGGTACCCCTTGTGTGTGTAGTATGCAAGCTGTTCGTCGTAGTCCGAGGGAACTGCAACCAAATACCAAGTTAGCGTGGGAGACAGAATCGAGGGGAATGCGATTTTCCTCCCCATCGCCCGCGCGCGTGGTCCGTACAGCTCTCATCTAGACATATTTCTCGCATACACTCAGGGGCGCCTTTGACGTAGATATCACCACTTTGTTGTCCGAACTGTCGCACCACAACACTTGCTCGACGTAGTTGAGAAACGAACTCGAATGACTTGAGAACGCCTAGCTCCAAGACGGCCTGTGCAGAACATTTAGCCATGCATCACCAAGAGATTGCGGAAGACCTGCCTTCTGATTGTTCCTGCAATCGCTGGGTAGTAGATGGCTGTATTCAGCCGGCGGTCTAGCCACAGACGGGGACAGGCCACCTTGGTCCTGCTCGTCCGCATCGTTTGAGCTCTGCTGCCCCTCCTCGAAGGTCCATCTGGTAAACTCGAACATCTTCAGATCTAGAGGATCGCCAACCAGCTCGTTGTCGACACATCTCAGGGAGTGGCAAGTTGCCATGGTAAAGAGAGCAGCCTTGAGTTTGGAGCGTTTGGTGATATCCTCTGCTTGGCCGCGGCAGCCTGGCACCAGAGACTCCGGATCTGCCAGCACATCTGTGAATCTCCCAGTAGCTGTTGAAGCGACACGGACACCAAATATGTCCAGCCCATCTTCAGTCAGGGTTCCCGTCTTGTCGAAGCACATGATGTCGAGTTTGCCGCCGACATTGACTCGCTGGGGGCTAATGCAAAATATCTGCTTCTTTTTGAGCCTGTTCAACGCAAAGTTTGTACCGATTGTCAAAGTAGCCGGCAAGGCCGGAGGCACGACAATGGTGATGAGATCAAGAGCACGAACTACGATGAGATGCCAGGCCAGGTGCAAGCGCAAGAAATTGACAAACGAAGCTATGAAGCCGAGAACGGCAACGATAGCCATGACGCTGATGTAACGAAATGAGTCACGGTAAAACTTAAAACCAGAGGGCTTAGGGAAGAGCATAGATCGAACCAGTGATCCTTTCGTTGTGCTGAACCCTGTCCTCACGACGAGGGCGAGGGCAACGGCATCGCCATTTCGGTCTTCTTGAGGTTTGCGGGCTCGAACTATCTTCGTGCCGCAGAAGAGAAAGTGCTTGGCGATTTCTGGTGAGACAGTCGGCGCCGCCAAGTCCAGGTTGTGCATGGTGTCTTCAGTCGCAGATGTCTTGGAAACCGGCACAGACTCCCCTGTAGCTTGGTGAGCATTTGCTGTTCCCCCCGCGGTTGACGCAAAACGTATTACCTGTAAGCATACTCTCGTTGACGATGCAATCGCCACTCAAAAGAAGCCCGTCGCTGGGAAATTGCGACAAATTCGGGTCGCTGACTTCGTAGACGTCTCCAGGTACTAGTTCACTAGAAGACACGTATCGCCCTGGCTTAGTTAGGCGAAGGCTTCATCGTAACCTCGACAGGGTGCCTACAAAAGCCATTCCGAAGAACTCGGACATCACATTCGAAACGGGATATCTCCCGAAGCCGTTTCATTGTCTGTGGAGGTCAGCAACGTGTTTTGGTGAAGGGATGAGGTGGAGCGGGCTCGAAAGACATACGGCACGAGTCTCAATCAAGGTCGTCGCAATGCTTCCAAGCGACATTGAAAAGATCGCAACAGCATAGTAGTAATACTCATCAAGTGACCAGAGAATCAAGCTCGCAGCCTGAAAGACATAAAATGGATGGAACACCTGGTCATGCATGTCAGTGAAAATCCCATCGTATCAGCCCTTGCTAGTATACCTCGTCTACCAGTAAGCGCGGAATTGACATCTGTTCGATGTCAATAAGATTCCTCCCGAAAATGACTTCCCGAAGTCCCTTTTCATCGCTGTCTATGCCAGCTCGTACGGATCGGGGATCTGTCCAGTTCGGATCGACCCATCCATTGAACAGGACAAACTTGTCTTTCTGTTGATTGAAGTATAGCCGAACGTATCGGTAGTTGAGCATTCGTAGTTCGGCAATGACGGGGTCGTATTCGTCGTCCATTATGTATCCCTTCTCGTTGGAGCCAAAAATTGTTGACATCGGCCTCCCGTACAGGCTCTTCTCCACTTCCATGGCGACAAATTCTCCCCATTGATTCTGCTTTTAGTTAGTTTCTCGTCGGCCTGGGTAGAATTGAGACAGTCGCTAACCTCAACGACAACCCAATCGCACTCGGCCAAAGGGGAAGTGCGGCCCAGAAGCTTTACTTGCCATCGCGGAAACCACCTCAGTAGCAGCCAAGAAAGCCCTAGAGTACAGACACAGAGACTTGCGTATATGGTGAAGCCCAGGCGACTAGTTCGAAATCCGGCGATAGCGATGGTGAGGTCCTCATTGACCATGTACACCTTTTGACTGAAGCGGCCGTCTGCTCCCTGACTCTTGTTCGTTGTCGCGCTGTCGCGGCGCAAGAGTCGATCGTGAACAGATGATGTCGAGTGAGTTGACGACCTTCTAAAGCCTGGAAAATAGTCGTCCACGGCATCCCTTTCCTCGGGATCGGCCTCGCTTTCGTCTTCGCCATCGAGGGTGAAAATACCTATGTCAGACATACTTCGACGTTCGTCATCGGAAGCAGGTGAGGACTCTGGCTCCTCTTGGTGATAGGTGAAGCTCGTCGTGGAGTCAGCGCGAGGCCGGCGATGAGAGAAGGCGGAAACACTGGTCGGAAGACTTTCAGCAATGGGTCCGGAGAAGAGCTGGTCGTATCGGAGCAATTAGCAAATGATGAAAAGAGTGGCTGTTGGAGCAGCTTGCCCCTCCATACCTCGTCGTGTGCCATCTCTACCTCCTCGAATATGCTCGTGCTGCTTTGATTGGAATTGAGACGGTATAAAGGCGCATGACGGTTCGTCCGTGTTGCCGACGAACCACGACGGCGCAAATGGGGAGTAACCTGGGCCATAGTGAATCTGAGAGTCTGCAACCGGCACTAGGCTCCGTATCTCGATTATTTTTGCAGCCCGAGAAGTCCAGATGTTTATCGAGAAGCGGGCAGAGTAGGGAAAATAATCCGTGGTACCTGGGAGCAGGCGGTGCGAGAGCATATGACAGAAACGTGACAGAGGGAGTCACTGTCAAGGCTTTCGATACTGGGGTTGAAGATTCCTGGCATTGCGACGGAGGCATTTTGGTAATACGCTGCTTTGGATGGGAAAACATCTATACATCCCGAAGTTTAGCCAAGGGTAGTACTACTAAGTATCTCTAGTATATAAATATTACGTTTAAACTAGAAGAATATGATAAGAATATCTAAGAAAGAATATTACTTACTGGAGTAGTAAATTTATACTATAATAATTAGTGAAATAATTTAAGTTAACTTAGATTTTAAAGTTAATAATAATATATATTTATAGACTTAAATTAAGAACGTTAATTATTCTACTAAAATAAGTTAATTATTATTAGTAATATAATAGCTATAAGTCTACTAGAGCTTTATAGTATACTGCTTATATAGTATAATATAGTAGCGAAAGCTATTCTTATAAGTAATAACTAGATACTTAATATTAGTAGCTACTAGATAATTGGTAACTAACTACTTAGAGTATTTAAATTTAGTTTATATATAATCTATAGTCTATATACTATAAATATCAGTATATTTAATTATATATTAGTATATTATATAGAGTATTATATAATGTACTCCACTTTAGTAACTTTAATAGTGATTAGTAGTTAGCTTTACTATTATTACTTACTATATAATAATAGAATTTATATAGATAAGAAGAGACAAGAAACTATTAGGTTTAACTTATAGTAAAATATTAATCTTATAATTCTTAATTTAAATATTTTAATAATAACTTCTTCTCTAATTTCAAATAAGATAATATCTGATTAGTAATATACTACTATACCTAAGCTTTCGTAGCTATCTAACTACTTATATTACGATTTACTAAGAAAGAAAGTTCTAGATAGATTCTATATAAGTATATTTAATAGACTAAATAGTGGAGGCGCTCGCAGAAGCTTTTTAATATTATACAGAAGGCTTATAATAAAGCCGAATAGCTTATATTGCTATAACAGAAACATATAAATTAAGGAGTATTTAAGTCTCTAAAATATAGTCTATATAGTATAATATATACTACTATTTACGTAGTTTATATAGCTTTATATTTTATTTTACAGCCCTCTAGACGTAAGATATTATTGAGAATGTTATATATGTAAATAAAGCTATTCCTAGTGGTTATCTACATATAAACGTATTTCGAAAATCTCTTTTAAAGTAATGGCAACAGGGCCTTTAAGCTCTAAGGTGAAGGTAATAGGGAGTTTAAACTGTTTAATATAGTTTATACTGAGTAACAATCCTCAAGCTGCTTCTACTATCTGAGAATAGCTTCTTCCAGCTTTTTTAAAATAGTAGATAAAAGGTAGGAGGATTCTAAACATAGTTCTTAAGTATCTCTAATACTCTTAATACTACTACCTTTATTCATTATAACTTAGGAATATATAGCTACTTAGTAAAGCTTTAGGTTCTATGAGAATTTAATACTTAGAGTAATACTTCTATTACTATTAGTAGAATAAAGAATAAAAAATATAAGGATTATAGTTAGTAGAAGCTACTTTATAAAGTATATTTATAGAAATTATATTAACTTAGAAAGTAATATCCTATATAGTATACTTAGATACTTAGTATTCTTATTACTTTTAGTATATAAAGCTTATTTGTTAATAATTTGGAAAGTATATATTATATATTAACTACTTATTAAACCTATTATAATATTAGAGGCTAGCTATAAGAGGTAACTGAGTGGTACTTAAATATTATTATGATAAACCTGAAGAGTTTATATCTATAGTAAAAGCTCTTTACTAACCTATAGAAGTAATAGCTTTATAGAGCTTATATACTAGTATTTTATATAAACTATAAAGCTTTGGTTTATAATATATCTCCTAGGAACTTTCTCTCTATTATTATAATAATAGTAATTGTTAATAGCTTTATAGTTATATTATTACTTATCCAATGATTTAAGTAAATATAACTAATAAGAAAAATAAATCTCTCTTAAGAATATCTAATATTAAATAGTCTAACTAATAGAAAAATTGATATTACCTTCTCTTAAATTACTTCCTAAGTAATTGTATATTATAATTTCTCTCTCTTTTATAACTATAAAATATATCTTTCTTTTTTATATTATAACTATCGGGAGGGGCTGATAGCTTGCTTTCTATTGTAACTATTAGTGGATATATTACCCCCTAAAGTATAACTTCGGTCTTTCCACCCCTAGTAGAGTGAAATATTATAACTGGAGGTATAATTATCTATATTAATAGGTAATTTAATTACCATTTAAACTAGTTATAAGCTAGTATTAGTATAAATGCTATTACTAGGTATATTATAAGTTAGAACTAAATATAGAATATAAAGCTTAGATACCACTATAGATATAAAGTAAAAGTAACCAAATTATAACTATCCTTTTTTTTTAGATAACCTACCCACCTCCTCCCTATACTTACTTTAATACTACTAATTTACTATTCTTCTATTGTTATTTTCCTATTATTACTATTTCTTTCTATTATACTAGTTACTATTTCTATTAATATTAGTCTCTCTAATAATAATTCTTACTATTACTTTCCCCCCCATTAAGCTTACCTATTATATTGATAGTATCTATATCATTAAAAGTAACTTTAATAATAAAGAAAACTAACTTCCTTAAGTAGTGAGATCTATCTATCTTCCTTATTATATTAAATATAATAAGAATAGTAAAGCTTAAAGCTATATTCTAAGTTATAGTTACTTTTATTATAAGTATATAATATTAAAACATAAATATAAATAGAGCTTATATCTATTTATTACTAATTATAAGCTATATACTATTCGTTACTAAGTTAATTATCTAATTACCTAAAGTAAGTATATCATTACCTCTACCCAGCTAGTTAGTAATAAGGAGGATAGCTCTAAAAGTTATTATACTACTATCTTTTTACTTAACGTCTCTACTATAATTTAGTATTATAATTAATATCTCTATTATAATTAGTAGGTATTCTCTATCTATATTAATACTATATTTATTACTTCCTCTTTTTAATACTAAAGATACCTCTTTATTTACTACTATTTTTACCTCTAAGTAAATTACTACTAACCTTAGTAATATTATATAGATAATAGTAAATTCCTCATTCCTTCTTCTTTCTATATTATTATATTATTTTTTCTTTAGTAGGATATAATAATATATTCTAATACTTATATTATATCCTACTAATATCATAATTATATTCTTAGTTCTACTAGTATCAACTTACCTATTTATTATCTTTATATTCTTACTATCTTCCACCTATTATAGACTATATCTGAATATCCAGCCAAAGCTATATCCAGTTATCCGAAGCTAACCCCCTCACCCGGGTGAGGCTCTGGTAGGCTCTATATAGTATTATAAATACAGACCTTTTCACGCACTTATAAAAGCTTCTCTTTTACTTCTTAAATATAAATAAATAGTAGTTATATAACCTTCCGGTTAAATAAGTTTAGATTTAGTTTTTTATATACTTAGAATATAGGCTTATTTATTATATAGATAATATTAGGTAAACTATAACTTTCTATTAGTTAAATATATAGTTCAGTTAAGTAAAGCTTCTATAATATAATATCATACGATAGAGGACTAATAAACTGATATAAAAAATAATAGAAAATACTAGAGAATTTTAAAATATCTCTATAGATATTAATTCTATAGGTAAATTACTTTAGTAGTATTTATAATATATCCTGAGCTTTCTTTGCTAAAGAATTAATAAGCTTATATATAAATTAGTAAGATAAGATATTTTATATAAATAATAACTTCCAGGTGGCTATTATAGTAAGTATTTCTAACTTATTTAAAGATATTTTAGAAACCTCTAGAATAATATCTATTAGAATACTGACTCTTAAGGTTAATAATATTACTATATCTCTACTGGTAGCAAACTACTAAAGGAAGTTTCTTTCCCTTTTTCTAAGTTTATAAGTAAATAGAAAGAATATTAAATATAGATTTAACAGATAAAGGTGAAGCTAAAAACTAACTACTATTTCTTGAATAATAATTAGAGATACTAATATTGAATTTACTTCTATTTAAACTTTAGTTTCCAACAGATAGTTAAGATTTTCTATAAAACTAAAAAGCTAGAAAACGTTTATAATATAAATAACTTTATAAATTACCTTAATAGATTCTACTTAATTTAGATAATTAACTTTATATTATTTCCTACCTATAAAGATTTTAATAGAAAGAAAATAAATATCTAATTACTTTCTTCCTCTAATTTAAAAAAACCTTTAGCTAATACGAAAGAATATATATAGCTAAATATAATTTAGATTTTTCTACTGGAAGCTACCTTATATTCCTACCTCAAGAAACTATTTATTATAATTAATATATTTATAAAATATAAATTCTAACTATTTATAATTTAGAATATAGTTTGAAAGCTTAAGTATATAAAAGAAATATTAATTTACTACCAGCTATTTCACCAGAAATCTACTATTTATAATATAGAAGGTAATATTATTATTAGGTTAACTGGGTATTAATATAGCAAAAGCTATAGTGGTGGGTAACTTACTAGTTACCCCACTTAATTAGACTAATTAGATAAGAGAGATAATCCTATAGATTAATACTAATAGCATGCAGTATATATACGTATACTGTAGTATAAATTTGGATATAATAAAATAGAAGAATTAGTTATAACCTAGTTACAAATAATTCATTAACTACTATATTTACTAATTATAAACTAATACTAATTAGTAGTTTAACTACTACTAATATCTATTACTACTACTTAACTGCAAATTAGTAAGAAATATCTAAAAAGATAAAATTATAATATCTTCTAAGGAATCTTATAGATAACTTCTAAGTAGAAATAGGTAACTTAAAGTTATTATAACTATATACTATCTTAAGAATATTAATAATAAGCTTATAATAGAAACAGAAGTAAAAATAGACTTACAATAACCTATTTACTTGATATTATATTATATTCACTATATAATAAACTAATAATTTAAATTAACGCTAAATCAAAATAGTAAGCGCCAAAATAAAGTAATAAAATTAATATAACCAGAAAAGGGAAATCTATAATAAAATTCATATTCCTTACTACTACTTTTTAATATCTTATATATATTTAACTATCAAGAGATCAAGAAGTATCTGAATAATAATAAATATAATATATTAGCAACTAAAAACAATATATTAAAAAATCCCCCCTTTCTAATATCATACAGAAGAAGTAAAATACCTTAGTTAATATATTTACACCTATAATATAGCTTACCTAGCAGTTAGAATTTGACTATAATAGAAGTAATAATAAAGAAAGAAGCTTTTATTTTATATAGTAAGGAAACTCTAGAAATAATTATAAAAGTATTATTTACAATATAAACTAATATATAAATATTCTGGATTTAAAACTAGGTGATAATATTAGCTTATAACCTTTTCCCCCTATATATTCTGTATATAACTATAGTAGAGAAGTATTCTAATTAGGATTCCCCAGAAAAAATGAATTATTAAACGTATTATACCTAACGCTAAAATAGAAAGTATTAAGAAACTATTATTCCTTATTTCTATCTATAGATATCTAATAAGTATTTAATAAAATATTAATAATAATAAGGTAACTATAAGTTAAACTTATAAATAATAGAATTAGTATAAGGAAAAGAAATATTAATATAAATAGTATTACTATTTACTTAAAAAACTCTTATTAGAAGAATTCTTTTAATAAACTATATTCTAAAAGGAAATAAAAAGAAAATATATTTATACTAATAGTAAAAATCGAGAAATAACAAGAGGAGGAAATAATGAGAAACAGTATGAGAGAAACGTTATTTAAATTAAAGATAAAGTAATATATCTAACTAGCTACCTACTATAGCTTATTTCTAAGGTCTTTCTCTATAGTAATAAAAAACTAAGAGATAATATACTACATAATATAAACTAGTATAACTAATAATATTCTTATATTATTATTTATTATTCCTATCCACTATAGGCAGTATATGTATATAATAAAGTATTAAGCTAAATTAATAATTATCTTAATAATATTATTATTTAATAATAGCTAGCCTTTATTATTTAAGTAAGCTTCTATAAGGATACTACTGAAATATACTAATTTACTATTAATATTACCAGTAAGAAACAGTATCTGCTAAATTAATAAAAATTAGAAATAGAAAGGTATTTATAAGATTCTTACTAGAAGAAGATATCTCTTTAGTAGTTATAATTTATCTAATAAGTATATATACTTTTAAAGCTGCAGTTTTTAGAGAAATACCTATAATTAAAATATAATAAAGCTATACTAACTATGAATATTCTTCCAGCCTAATATCTTAAATATATCTTTCTCTCTAGATTCTATTAATAGACTTTATAAGAATATAACCTATAATAATATTCTAGTAACTGAGATTAATAAGTATAAAAAAGTATTCTAATATATGAAAGTAAGAATACTTATAGAAATATACTGAAAGGTTATATCTTAATAATAGAATAAAAATGTTAAACTTTAAATAAATACTAATAGCAGTATACTTAATAATATCTTTATTTATTACATTATTTACTTATAAAAGAAGTAAAGTATTTATTTTAATAAAATATAGAAAACTTACTATATTAACTTTCAAAGATAAACTCTAGAATACTTTACTAATATAGAAAAAATATTAATATAAGCTTTTAAGAACTACCTTATAGGAAGAAATATATACTTCTCTATAAATAAAGAAATAATAAGGGAAACGCTAGTAGAGATCCTTAAGGAGGAGATATTAATAAGATAGATAGCAGAAAGTATTAAGATTAACGAATAAGAATATTTAGCCTTTAGATAAGAAATTACGAAAGACTCTAGCTTTATTAATAACCTCCTAGGGGTAGGAGAATTTATTCCTATTAATTAATAACTATCTATACTAAAAAGCTTAATAATAAAGTTATCCTTTCTATAATTAATAATATAAATATTAGAAATAAAATAATATTAATATTAAGTTGATAACTAATAGAACTGAATTTTTATATAGATATTAGCTTACTAAAAACTAAGAGAATAATAGCTAATACTAATAAAAAGAAGAAATACCTAAAACTGACTAAATCTCTAAGATTCTATACTTACCTTAGAGGTAAATATAAATTAATATTAAAATATTATATCCTATTTAACTAATTCTATAAGAGAATTAAATTATTATTCAGTAAAGTATATAACATAAATATTAAATATACTAGAGAGAAGTATAATATCTTTAAAAATAAAATATAGATATTTATGACTAAATATACTAGCTGTAATATTAGCTGAAATATAGCAGAAGAAGTATTTAATAATATACTAGCAGAATAAATATACCTATACTATAAGATACTAATTTTACTAATTTAAGATAACTTATTAATTACTTCAATAGCTAGAATAGTTAAAGATAAGTTTAAAATACTTGTAGTTTACTTTAATTACTGTGGGAAATAAAAGAATATAAACCTTAACATTTTTACTAAAAACTATAGGTATACTAATATAATTAAGGTATGTAAAGTAATAATAATATAAATTAACTTTCTTTAATATATTTATCTAAACTTATAAAATCTACAGAAGAAAATTAATAAAGAGATATATATAACTATATGCTAGGTATGTAATATAATTGTTTAATCGTTATAATATTATTAATAAAGCTAAACTAAATATTAATAGACTATATGAAGAAATAATAAAGATACTTGAATGTTGAAAGAGATATGTAAAATAAAAAACTAACTATATTATAGAGTATAACTAATTTCTCGTGAACTATATATATAATAGCTAAGGGCGGAACTAGTATTTTAACCGCCCTTAATTACCTTATCTATAATATATATAGGAAAGTAATATTATTTTAGAGTAGTTTTATAAAAAAATATAAAGTAGAAATATATAAGGTAAATACTAAATATACTTGAAACTAGTAAATATATACTAGTTAATAAAGTATACTCCAGAGAAGTATAAGACTACTGCCTTATAATTTAAGAAGGTATTTATTATTAATATTATATTAGTAGAGGAGATTATAATATACCTTAATAATACTAACTTTATAGAGGAGATAATAGAGAAGATAAAAGATAATATAAATAAGATATTAGAGGATAACTTTACAGCTATCCACTTTACTATAATAGATAGTTAGAAGAAAACTATTAACTTTATATAACTTATAGAGATTCTTTAAAATTATATCTTTTGCTACTTAATAACTACTAATAAATTAGAGACTTTTCTAACCTTATAGTATTTACATATTATCTTTCAAAGTATTCTTCTAGACACTAAAGTAAGTAGACTTTCTACTAAAGATATATAATAACTTAAAGTCCTCCAGAAAATTCTTCCTAATATTTTATTAAATAAGATAACTCTAAAAATAAATATTAGATTAAGAGATAAATAAGATTTTATAAATCTTAGTGTTACTAGAGTATCTATACCTTTTAGAAATATTAACTTTAATATTATATTCATAGCTATATTATTTCTACTAAATCTTCCTAATATAAATTACCTCTAAATATATCTTAATAATCTTAATAATAAAATTAAATAGAAGGAAATATTACTACCTATAGAGAGGTATAATAGATACTTATAGTTTTTCATATAGAGAGACTTCTATAATAAAGCTATTAACTTCCTTATAGAGATGGAAATATAGTAGCTTTATAAGAGATTCAGTTACCTCAGTATCTATAAGTTAAATAATATACTTAAGAAAGCAGGTAAAACTATAATAACCAATAAAATTAAGAAATTATAAAAAACTGCTACTAATACTAGATAAATAGTAAAATACTATACTTGTTTTAAGTTTAGCCTTAAGAATAACTATAAGTTTAATATAGAGATTATTATTAATATCATATATCTTAATAGTAATAGGCTTATTCTATATATAATTAATATCTCTTTAGTATTTACAGCTGTAAAATATATAAAAAGTATCTTTATAGAGAGTGTATAATATACTTTAAAAGTATATTAGATTAATATATACTAGAAACCTCCAGATGGAATTATTACTAATATAGAATATAACTTTATAGCTAAAAGCTTTAAAAAGGAAGCTAATAATATAGATAGTAAGGTTAAGATTATACTAATTAAAGTCTATAATAATATTAGTAAGGTGGAATATTACTATATTTCCTTATAGAGAGTATATAAAATTATCTAAAATAAGATACTAGAGATTAATAGAAAGAAAGTATTATAAAATATAGTTAAGATAATTAATAATATTAGTAATCTAAACGGTCTTATATTAACTTTACTGGTTTTTAGAGTATATCTATATCTTGACTTAATATTACTATTATCCCCAGATATTATAAGATAAGTGGTTACTATCTAGAAGGTAATAGAAGAAGTATATAAAATCTATACTTAATAGTAAATTTCTAATACCCTCAATATATATAATAGCTTTTTTACTACTTCAGTCTACCGCTTACTCCTCTAATTAGAGATATATATTTATTATGAATACTAAAGTTAGATAGAACCCTTTAAGCTTATCTTTATTAATAGTAAAATATATATTATAAAGATAGATAGTAAACTTAGTATCTTTAGATTAATAATAGTTAAGCTATATTATTAACTATATACTAAAGAGATAGAAACCCATAAATTATATAATAACTAACTATAGAATAAATATCTAAAAGACGAAATTTTAATAATAATACTAAATAGAGATAGACTAAAATAGTACGAATAACTATATAAAAATATAATTCCTATTATAGAGGCTAATTTTATAAATAATATTTACTATAATATCTATCTAATAATAAAAGAGATAGAAATACTTACCAAAATTATTAGATTTTACTAATATAATCTTATTTAAATATTAGGGAAGCTATTTTAGAGATTATATACTAAAGAGTGGAAAACTTTATTAATAAAGAGTATACTTTACCTTAAACACTTTAATATATAAAAACATAATAATATAAGGATCTTCAGCCTCCACTTTATTAATAAGGTTAAAAATGTAAATAATATATTATATAAAAAGTTACAGTGACTTATTAAAGACTTTAATAATTAGAGAGAAACTGATATTCTTATATAATTATTAATAATTTAATGAATCAGCTACTATCTTATATTAATATTATTAATAATATTCAAAGAGGTAACTTCTACAGAAATCTACCACTAAGATATTATATAAATATATATATATAAGTGGAGATAATACTGAATTACCTTATATTAATAAAACTACCTATAAGCTTATATAGCTTATATCCAGAAGATATTATTATTATTATAGTTACATTATTATATAGTCTTATAGAGTTAGATATCTATTAGTATATAATATATTTTATTTACTTTAAAAACTAACTATAAATAGAAATCTTATTATATAATCTATATCTTATAATCTTCAGACTTAATAATCTATATTTTAGTATTATAGGTATATAAATAGATCATGTCCTTAGACTATACTTACCTAAGTTTAATAATAAAGAAAAGAAGAAGCTTTAGTAAGTGAAATGTGCAGCTAAACTGAAGTTAATACTTATATAATATAAACTTGTTATATTTGATACAGGCATAATTACCTTAAAGGATAATAGTAATATTACCCTTACCTAAAAAGGATAAAATAAGAAGATTAAACTTATAAACTTTATATCTAAAGCTGTAAAGATAATATATATTAAATAATAAATTTAAAGAGTATATATAGCTTCTATATACTAACTAGAGGTATATTTTAACCTCTCTATTATAGCTTAATATTAAAACCTAATACTAGAGGATATTAAGAAACTTAATAAATACCTAATATAGTAAATACATAACCCTAAAAGAAGCTTAATATTTATTCTTACTAATATTAAAATAATAAAGCTATATATATTTATTAATAGATTCTTTACTAATAATAGTAATATAATATTCTAGCTTAAATTTATTATTATTCTAGAGATAGAAGATATTAGTAAGAATAATAATATCTTTAAATTTAAAGGTAATATTATCTACTTCCCCTTTACTAAATTTAAGAAAGTTATATATAGTATATTAGTATCTAAGGTCTATAGTATAATCGCGGAAGTTAATATAGAATATATAATATTAACTACCCTTGGGTAAGTAACTAAATACCTTAAGATACTAATAATACTAATAGTAATCTATACTAACTTTTACTTCCTCTATAAATACCTTATTAAATTTAGTATAAGAAAAAAGAAGTAACTTATAATTAATATTATAATACTATAATAGTTATATAAGAGAAGGAAAGTCTTTAAGATCCAGTAGATTAATAGTAAAAATAATCTTGCGGATAGTATAACTAAAGTATCTAATGACTAAGTATTTAAAGTATTTATTACTACAAATAAAGTAATTATAAGGATAAAAGAATAGATTATAAAGGTTATAGAAAGTAATAAGAGGAAAATATAAGGGTAAAGAAGGTAGAGAGAGGGTATTACTACTAGAGAGCCTTAAAATATTTAAGTGATAATAATTAAAAGCTATATTTTTATAAGTAAATACTACTTACAGCATTTATGCAGTTTTTAGCGTACCTAAAAAGATATATATAACTAACGGCTAGGTTTTTTGCATTTTATACAGTCTTTGCGTTTTACGCTATTTTTTACGTTTTATACTATTTTTACGTTTTACGTTTTATACTGTTTTATATTTTTGCTATAAAAGAGAATACTATTAGTATCAGGTTAACTGGATATTAATATAGTAAAAGCTATAGCGGTGGGTAACTTACCAGTTATTCTACTTAATTAAACTAATTAGATAAGAAGGATAATTCTACAGATTAATTCCAACGGTATACGGCATATATACGTATACCATAACGTAGATTTAGATATAATAAAATAGAAGTATCAGTTACAACCTAGTTACAAACAATTAATTAATTACTATATTTACCAGTTATAAACCAATAATTATAATAACTAAAATAGTTAAAAAGTAATAATAATATTAAATTTTTAGTAACTTCTTTTTTACTTCTAAGAAGTATTCTAAAAACTACTAGAATATTAATCAATATTTTAGATATAGTATAAATAACTATATTTATAGAATCTGCATAATAAAGAAATATATAAAAACTAATATAAAAGTTATAGAAGCTATAGTTACTTCTAATTATATTAGAAATAATTAAAAGAATAATATTTTCCTACCTAATAATAGTAAGAATTTAGGAAAAAAGTAACTTTAAAGTAAGATTAGATTCTAAAGCTAATAAAAATGGAAACAATGAAATAAACAATATAATAAAAAAAGAGATAGGTAAGTAACTAGTAGTTAGCTTTATTTAAAGTAAAATTAAAAGAGATTACTTTATTAATATACTTATTAATATGAATTATAGTATTTATATTATTATTAATATGTTTCTTAACAAGAAACTTTATCTTCCACTAATTAATAAATTAAAAGAATAGAAAAAAGAATATACTATTGGATCATTACTTAGTAATATCCAGAAGGTAGGTATTCTAATACTAAAAGTTAGTAGCTATATATAGAAAATCTATATTTATATTATAGAGAATCTCCAGTTACTTTTATATTTTAGGTAGCTTTAAAGAAAGGATAACTATATTATTTACAATATTAAAGCCTAATAGATAATCTATAGAAAGAATAATATAATAATTTATTTAGAGTATCAGAATAAACTAACGTAATTTAAAGAAATATAGGTAGTTTACCCACTTAACACTGATTTATTGATATTTATCTATTAGTATACTACATAATATGCTAGTAATATACTAAGTTTCTACTAAATTATATCTATTAGTTTAGTAGATATTAAGAAAATATTACCTTTAGAAGTAAAAATAAACATACGAAATTATATTCTAATAACTATTTTCTAAGTATTCCCAAATTTATTCTACTTAAATATAATATATTAGTTATCTTCCAGTTAATTAGAAATAAACTAATATATTCTATTAATTTCTAATAATAAAAAATATAAACCCAATATTCCATATAAATCCCTATATAATATATTATAGAAACAACTTCTAATATTGAAGAAAGCCTTAGAGAACTCACTTAATAAAAAGTTTAGTAAAGTAAGTAACTTCTCTATTAATATCTTTATTCTCTTGATAAAAACGTTAGATAGAGAAATATTCTTCTATATAAATTATAGAATTCTGAGTATAATTATAAAAAAAACTATTACCTTTTTCCTTCTATATTGAAAATTCTTGAGAGTATTATTATAGCCTACTGATATATTAAGCTTAATATCATTACTATATTCTATAAAGTTAGAATTAATAAAGTAAGTTAGATAAAAATAGTCTTTTAGATATACTATAGTCTCTTTAAATAAATAGTATATCTTTTTAAATTTACTAATATTCCCACTATATTCTAATAGTATATTTATAGTTACATATAGTAGCTTTTAAATAGCTTTATTATAGTATATATCAATAATATTCTAATTTATTTTAGTAATATATAATAAATATATAAAGAGAAGATTTACTAAATACTCTACTAACTTATTAATATAAGTCTGAAGTTAAACCCTAAGAAGTATAAATTCTTTATTATGATGGTTAAATATATTAGGTTTATTATATTAGCTATAAAGAACTTTTTATATAGTTTAGAGAGGTTAGAAGCTATTACTAACTACCTATCCTCCAGATTACTAAAGGATATTGATAATTTCCTTAAAGTTATAAATTACTATAAGGTGTTTGTATTATAATATAATACTATTATAGAATTTCTAAATTATCTAACTTAGAAGTATATTTCCTTTAACTGGAAACTAAAGTAGTAGAAAATCTTCCTTATACTACAATATCTATTTACTATAAAACTAATTCTATAGATATTTAATCTTAATACTTGTATTGTAATAGAAACTAACCATTCTAAGTTTACCTTAGGTAATATATTAACCTAAAATAGTAATATTAGGATAAGGTATTTAGTAATCTTCCATTATTAATATTTAATCTCTACTAAATATAATTACCCTATTTATAATAAGAAACTTCTTATAATATTAACTTACTAATAGATATTAAAAGTAAAGTTATTAAGTATGAGGAAGTTTGAGGTTCTTACTAATTCTAAGAATCTTTAGTTTTTTATATAAAAGTAGTAACTTACAGAAAAGTAAAGTAAATAGATAGAATAGTTATTTAAATATACTTTTTACCTTGAATACTATCCAGATATATTAGTAGTAGCTTCTAATATCCTCTTAAGAAGGAAATACAATATCCCTAAGGGGTAAAATAATAAGAACTAATAGAAATAAGTAATATAGATTATTCTAAATAGTAATTTCCCTATAAAGTTTTAGGTAAAATATACTAATACTACTAGTATCTAGGTTTTTAAGGAAAGGTTAGATTTTTAAGAAATATAAAATTATATAGTTAGAAAAAACTTCTTTTATTAATAAAGTTTTATAGTAGTTTAGTGTCAGGCTGAGTTTATACTAAGTGATAGGATCTCTGAATAGGTAGGCGTTATGCTATATAACTATTTGAACTTATCTTTCCTCTCACTTAGCTGCTGCTTCGTATTAGTATTTAAGCTTTACCGCCCGGAATAATTATTATTCTAGATACTAATATTTCCTTATGGGGGACCTAATAGGTCCTTAATACCCCCCCTCTCTACTGTAGCTTAATATAATCCCCCCTCTGAGAAGTTTTATCTTTAGAACCTAATTACTAAGATCTAGCATAAAGAAGTAATATTTTACTTCCCCTCTGATATTTCTTATTAGTTAGGATCTAGAAGTTTATTCTAGATTCTATATTTCAGCCTCTTAATATTAAATTCTAGTTAATATTAGCTTCTTAAGATATATTCTAATTATAACTATATTTTAGTTAACTTAATACTTCCCTTAAGGTAATTTATTTTCCTTAATTATAAGAATATTAAAAAGGTTTCTTTTTTACTCTTAACTATAAGGATTTTATATTTATTATATTTGTAGTTTCTTTTTGTTTAGAGATATTCTCCTAAATATTGTTTAGTAATTATTAGTAAGTTTCTTATTTTTCCCTATTTTATGAGATATTATTTTTAGTATTTAGATTTAGATATCATTTACTTTATAATTTTTTCAGCTTTAGAGAATTATATTATTCTCTATTTGGTTATTTTTGCTCTATACCTATAGTAGTATCTAAGCTCTTTACCCTATATGTGGTTCTAACTGTAAAATGTACCCAGTAACAGTATTTATACTAATGCTGGCTTACAACTAGTTTAAATAGTAATAAAATTACCTATTGTTGTGGATAATTATACTCCTGGTTGTGATATTCAACCTTACAGCGGAGGAAGACCTTGTGGTAATAATCTATATAGTGAGAGCCTTAGTGAGACTAGAGTTTAATATATATAGCTGAAAGTAACTATTAAGGTTATAAGGTTGAGAATCTTTATAAACTTCTTAAAGATAGGATAAAATAAAAGGCTGAAAGCTAAGTATTCTATAATCTATCGCTCTTCTGTATCTAAACTATCCTCAGCACTTTATAATAAAACTGGAATTCCCCTCAAATCTATATAGCCACTCGCAACTAGGATAATATAATAGCGGATTCTAAATATTCCTTTATAATTCCTATAATAGGAAGTATTAATATTTCCTAAAAAGCCTAAGTAATATTATAAATATTAATATTAATAGGTAGATTCTGGATATTCAGAAGAAAATTATCTAACTATCCTATAATCTACTATATCAAGCTAATAATTTCAAAGATTAGTTATTAATTAGAGAGTATCTTAATATTAATATACTATATAAGTTACTAGATATCTTAAAGTATTATAGTATTATAATTGCTAGAGTTTTAGATACTATATAGTTACACTAAAAGTGTCTATATCTATATTAATATTATTTATATATCAACTATATTTAATATATTAAGATTATTTACTAATAAGAGCAGGCTAAATCCTGCTATATTTACGTAGAGATTGTAAGTTAGCTTATATTAGTAGCAGAGAACTTTTATATTAGTGGCGGAAAATTTTCATATTAGGGGCGTAAAGTTTCATCTCGGGGGTAAGTAGAGTATAGTGAGGATGTTAAGATTATAGATATAGAGGTTATAATAAGTATTTAAATAGAGTAGCTATAGTTAGTAGTAATTAAATCTCTCGAGATATTTAAATTATATATAGCATGAGGGCGTGAGGGTGTGAGGGCGTGAGGTTAATATAGAAGGAGTTATTAGTTATTTGTTATCTACGAAAAGGTTAACGTAGAGTGGGTATACTAGCTACTGTAGCTGCGAGGGGTTTAGGCCTGGATTAACTTAGGGCTGGCTGCAGCAGTTAGCAGGGGAGTGGGAGGGCTAAAATTATACTTCAGGGGGTAACATATCCACTAATAGTCGCAATAGAGAGCAAGCTATCAGCCCCTCCTATATTATCCTCTATATTATTTTTATTATCTTTTTTTAGTAACTTTTAGGTAATCTCTTTATTATTAAATTATACTACTCTCTACTCTAGTAAAACTCTTAACTGCTTATAGTTAAGTGAAAGCTATTTTTATTATTTAATTTCTTAACTTTATAGATATAATTACTATTTTATTTTATTAATAATTTTATTTTTAGGATACTAATAATAATAATAATAATATAATATCTACTTCTACTGCTATTAGTGTTCTGCTTCTTACTCTAAAGAAGGAAGTAACTAAATCTTCTTATACTACTAATAAGTAACTACTTACTAATAGCTTTAATAATAATAATAACTCTAATTTTGTGTATTCTATCTCTTATTACTGCTGTCTTTATCTCTTAGTTAGCTAGAATCCTTAAGGCTTTACTTTAATACTTTATTTCTACTGTAAGATTATTAATAGGTTTCTATAGTTTCTTTATCTTTATTATTCTAACTATCTTAGATATTAGTAATAAATATTTTTATTATATTATTATATATAGTAAAGAGTATATTTTAGTATATTTCTATTTTTCTTTTATAAGTTATTTCTATAGCTAAGAATTTCTTTCTGATATTTTTCAGGTTACTTATATTACTACTTCCTCCACTTTAATCCTCTATTATTTTTTTAATAATTTTTTATTAGAGTCTAATCTTCTTACTGCTACTTATGAAGCTAAGGTAGTTTTTTATATTTCTAACTCCTAATATCTTTCTGTTAACTAATTCTGTAGGAGAAATTTATTAAGATATAGACTATAGCTAAGAAGGTTCTCTAAGTTAAAGTTTCTTATATTAATAAGTTTAATACTAAGTATAAAGCTGAGGATGAGGAGGCTAAGTAGTTAATTTATAAGTACTAAATTATAATTACTAAGATTATAGTTTCTACTATTTTATAATAAAACTACCTCTTAGAGTGAAACTTCTAGGTTACTACTATGTTTTATTTCGTGTAGGAGATATAGATTTATACTATTAAGATCTAGATTATTATTCTTATAAACTTCTAGATTATTTTTCTAGAGTAATCTTTAATTTATTCTTATATTATTAATATTTTTTTCCTCTCTTAGTATCTTTTTAGTAACTTCCTCTCTCTTAATATTTTTATTATAATATATTAGTATTTTTAATTTCTATTTATTTTCCCCTAAGAATTCTAATAAAAAGAGTGATAATAATAATAATAATATTAATAAAAGTAATAATAATAATAAAGTTATTTAATTTAGTTTCTTTCTATTCTCTTTTTAATATTTTATATTTATATTCTCTTTAGGGTTTAGTTACTATTTTTAAGCTTATTTTATTTTTCTCTAGTTTTTAAATTTAATATAAATGTTCTGGGTTTATCTTACTGATAATTTAATTTTATTACTCCTTTTATAATTTATTAGTAATATTTTAGATATTTATTTTATACTTAGATTTTAATTTTTTTAAGATATAATATTAAGGTTTCTATAAAGTTTTTTCTATTTTATATTTTTTCTACTTAACTAAATATTATTAATTCTTTTAAGGTTTTTTATAATTTTTAATATAGTTAATTTTATATATATTTTCTTCTAGATTTTTAATAGAGACTATTTAGAGCTTTAGTAGTTCTCCTCTATATTTGTCTAATTAGAATAGGAAAAAGATATTATAAATTTAATATTTTTCTAAGGTTAAATTTAAATATTTATTCCCTATTAACGATCTATATTACTCTAAATAGCTTTAGGTATTTATTAGATAGTTTCTTAGTTAGTTATGTTTACTTAATATTTTTAGTAGATAGTAATATATAATTACTAACTTTAAGGTTTAACTACTTCTTTCTCTTATTATATTATTTTATATATCTCTTATTTACCTCTTTTAGTAAAAGTTTAAGCTACCTATAATATAACTAAAAGTATCTTACTCTCTTTTCTACTGTTAGGATAATTTTAGGTTTAACCTCCTTTAGGATATTATTATAAGATCCTATTAGTGAATAGCCTATTAAGATATCTATTAGTATTACTTTAGTAATATTATGAATAGAAGTATTATAGATAAACTTAACTATAAGTAATTATTTTACTTAATTATTCTAATTGAAATTAATTATTACTTTTAGGAAGTATTCTATATTCTAATTTTAATACTCTATTTAACTATCTATTTAGAGGTAGTATATTATATTTAGTTTCTGCTTAATAGTTAGTAAGTAGGTAGTAAGTATCTAAAATCTACTTATTAATAGTAATTCTTAATTTAATATAATAGTCTGAAGAATTTTATATTTTAGGAGAATATTATTTATTAGTAGAGTTACTAGTTTATTTATTATTAAGAATTCTCTAGTTAGTAAATAGAAAGTATATTTAGTAAATCAGTTAATAACTACTAGGAGATTATTATAGTTTTTCCCTGAGAATCTTATTAACTTAGGTAATTTAATAATAAAATTTATATTAATATATTACTATAAGCTATTAGGTATTAATAAAGATATTAATATATTATATAGGAGGTAATATTTACATTTTAATTTTTAGTATATTATATATTAGAATATATATTCTATAATATCCTTTCTTATTAATTTCTATTAGTATATCTAGCTTAACCTTTTAAGTATCTTAGTAATTTCTAGATATACTCCTAGAGGTTTATTATAAAAGATTATTAGTAGATTAACCTAAAGTGAGTAATTATTTAGAATAACTAGCTTAACTTAGAATCTTACTCCTCCCTTATTATTAAGAGATTATTTACTACCTCTTAGTTATAATCTCTCTCCTCTTTTTATAGTAATTTCTTTTTATATTTTTCTAATTTCTTTTTTTAATATCTTTTCTAGTCTCTTTAGGATAAGATCCTCAGGATTTATTTAAGGTTTTTAGCTTTAAAAGGATATTATTATTATTTAGTTTAGAAATTAGCTTAGGAAATCTTTAAGGAAGGCTATTTTAGTATTTTAAGTTTCTCTCTCTATTAGTTAGTAGTTAGATTATCTAGAAAGACTATTAGCTAGATTTTATTTTCCTAGTTAGTAATTAATAATATAATTAAATAATAATATATCTTATAGGAATCTTACTTATTTACTATTAAGCTGGAGTTTTATAGTTAGATACTAATAACCTAAGTAGTTAGTAATAAAAATAATTTTATATTAAGAGTATAAAAAGTAATATTTCTATATAAATATTATTTTATAGATAGTTAGTAATTTTACTTTTAGTATTCTATATTTTAATTTTATTCTTCTTAATTTCTATAAGAAATATATTAGTAGTTACTATCTACTCTCCTCTAGCTAGATTATTACTATTTCTATAGTAAAATCTGAAGTATCTATCTCTATCTGGATTGGTAGGATTAGGTTAAAATAATATAGAATAGGAGTCTTAGTAAACTTTTCTCTTAAATTTTTAAAAATCTTTATTACTTTAGAGGTTATCATATTTTCCCTCTTTACTTACTTAGTTAGTTAATTAGTAAATTTAGTATTTACTATAAAGTAGTTTTAAATAAATTTCCTATAGAATTTTGTGAATCTTAAGAAAATTTAGATTTCTCTAATACTAGTAGATATTAACTATTCTTTAATAGCTACTACTTTCTCTCCCTCTATAATAATATTATTAGGGGAGATTATAAAATCTAGAAATTTAATAATCTATATATAAAATTTATATTTCTCTAGATTAATATAGAACCTTATAATAGACAATTAGTTAAATATCTTCTTTACTACTTCTATATACTTTTCCTTTATCTTTATAAAAATTAGGATATTATCTAGATAAATAATATAGATAATATCTATAAAACTTATTAGAATATTATTAATATATATCTAGAAGGTTACTAGGATGTTAATAAGTTTAAATAGTATAACGTAATATTTAAAATATCTATATTATATTCTAAATATTATTTTCTACTTATCTTTCTTCTGTATATATATTTAGTAGTATACATCTTTTAGATCTAACTTAGTAAACTATAAAATTTCTCCTAGTTAGTTTAAAATCTTACTAATAAGAGGTAGAGATATTTAGTTCTTAATAGTAATATTATTAAGTTCTTTATAGTCTATATATAGTTTCAGCTTACCTTCTTTCTTTAGAATAAATAGGATCAATATTCCTACTAGACTCTAAGATATCCTAATCTATCTTTTTTTTAGTATTAATATTAGATATTATTATAATTCCTCTAGTTTTTTCTCTATAAGAAGGTAGATAAGGTTCTATAGGGGTTTCTTATCCTCCTCTAGCTTTATTATATATATATAAATATCCTCTTCTGCTAGTATACTTATTTTCTTTATATTAAAAATATAGGTTTACTCTCAGTATTCTAGTGGTAATTAGGTGTTTCTATCCTTCTTCTTATTTATATTTTCTTTAGGTTACTATTATGTAGCTTATTACTCTTTCTCTATTAATACTAATCAGGCTAAGATTATTAGTATATATTTAGATTACTTCTTAGTCTTATTAATTATTTTAGCTTTATATACTAATTTAATATTACTAATAATTAAGAGATAGATTTAGCTTAAAATTCTCTACTTTAGGTTTAATTTCACTTCTCTATTTTAGGTGATCCCTAGGATAATATTATATTTACTAACTTTACTTATTTAGAATATATGAGATTTTATTCTTATTATACTGAGGTTATTTATAATCTTGATAACTATAGTATATATTCTATATTTAGATGCTACTTCCTCCTAGAGATTTAATATTTCTAACTTTCTATTAATTTCTATAAGTTTAATATTATATAATATATTCTAATCTAGAATATTTTTGTTAGTTTTTAGGTTAATAAATACTTTCTCCTTCTTCTAACTCTTCTTTATATAGATTAATATCTTAGTCTTAAAGCGTTAGTAGAATTCTAGATTCTATAGGATTTAAATATTATTAACTTTAGTTACTACTAAGTGATAGAGTTTTTTAGTATATTTAAGTTCTTTATATATATAGTATATATTTTCTTTATACTAGTAAGATATATAATCTATCTTATTATAGTTATAATATTTTAGAAGTTCCCTAGGGGTTATAATTCTAGTCTATAGGATACTTTCTTACTTAATCTTAAGTGATATAGCTATAGTAGTAAACTGCTTCCTAGACTAATTCTCACTATTTATCTCTCTAGTAGGGATTACTATTAATATTATTAGTAGTCTGTAGTTTTTCTACTCTAGTATCCTATAAGTAAAATCTATTAAGATTAACTTACTTATAGATTATTCAATAGTTTCTATTTATTTAGTAGTATAATTTAGTTTCTAGTAAGTTACTAGGAGGTTTTTAGTTATAATTATTTCTTTTAATTTTAGTAGTAAGTAGTTAATGATATTAATAATGTAGAGTTTTTTTAGTTAGGTGTATGGATATTTAGTTTTAATAGTTTTATAGATATTAATAAACTGCTAGTAGGTTTAGCTAACTTTCTACTATATAGTATCTAACTAAGTAGATATAGTAATAATTTTAGTATTAGTATTATTTATATTTAACTTAAGTTACTCCTTTATAGCTAATTAGGTAACTTACTTAATATTATTATTATATATAATAGAGATCTATTTAATTTAGTAGTAAAAGGTAATACTTTTAAAATATAAATTTATATATTAGATCTTATTTCTATTTACTGTAAAGTTATTTTCTGTTATAGTAAACTATCTTCTGAGTTTAAATAGGAAGTTATTAAGGTTAGACTAGCTACTTTCCTTATAATAAATAAGGGTAAGCTATTTCACTAAGAGGTTTCCTTTCTGTTTTTTAGGTTCTAGAGTAGGAATAGTGAGGTTCCTAGTAGTTTCCTTTTCTATATTTTTTCTTCTTTTTAAAGTTATTAGCTTTTCTAATTTTTACTTTTTTCTTAATTTTATTATTTCTTCCTTAATTA
Source organism: Colletotrichum lindemuthianum (assembly GCA_001693025.2). Classification (NCBI taxonomy): domain Eukaryota; kingdom Fungi; phylum Ascomycota; class Sordariomycetes; order Glomerellales; family Glomerellaceae; genus Colletotrichum; species Colletotrichum lindemuthianum. Next base: position 97,930 of record MASP02000228.1, on the reverse strand, counting down.
ATTAATTAAATTCTATTTTAGAAAGGTTACTATTATTCTAGGGGAGCTACTACTTTTTAGGGTTATTAATATTACTATTAGTTACTATAGGGATTAGTTCTCTATCTATACATAACTTTTTTAAGCTATTAATAATATACTATATTTAGATAATTTATATATATAGTATTATTATAGTCCTACTAATTAGTATATTTAAGAGTAAGTAGAAGTTTAAATATATCAGGCTGGGTTTATACTAAGTAATAGGATCTCTGAATAGGTAGGTGTTATATTATATAACTATTTGAACTTATCTTTCCCCTCACTTAGCTGCTGCTCTATATTAGTATTTAAGCTTCGCCGCTCGGAATAACTATTATTCTGGGTGCTGGTGTTCTCTTATAGGGGACCTGATAGGCCCCTAGTGCCTCCCCTCTCTACTGTAGCCTGATATTTAGTAGGGGGAGTATAGCTTTTCTACTAACCTTAATATAAAAGTTCAGATTGCTAAATATACTATTAATATATTAGGATAAGTTACTTTCAGAGAGAAACTTTAGATATTAGGTAGTAAAAATAATAATAACCTTCTTAATAAGCTTAAATCCAGATTAGTATAGAAGTTATATAACTTCTTTCCTATAGGCTACCTAAAATATAATACTATATTGGAAATTAAAGGTTAATAATTCTATTAGTCTAAATAATTATGAAGTATATACTAATTTATATATAACTATAATATATATAAAGATATTTATGTCTAAAGGTAAGTTAAAAAGGAATTTTCAAACTTCCTATTTGGATTTAACTAATTATATTCTAATTTATTAATAAACTTTATTACTAATTTACCTTCTAGAAAAGAATAAGAAAGCTATTACCTCTAGGTTATTATAAACGAATTAGATAAGGTTTCTATACTAAAGAAAATAAATGTTATAGAGGTAAAAGGTCATATTAAGTAGTTTCTTAAATGCTACTATAAAGTTTATAAAGTACTATATTCTATTATAAATAATAAAGAGTTTTACTGGGTAAGTTATTTCTGGATGAAATTCTATAAGTTAATAAGTATTATATATTTACTAAGTATTAGTTTATATCTGTAAATTAAAAGAACTACGAAATAATATAATTAGAAGATTTAAGTACTTTTAAAGGTATTTATACATTTGTTTTAGAATAATTAAGGTAACCTACTATTTATTATATAGATAACCTTTTATAATTAGTATTATAATATAAAAGAAATTATATTTTTTATATAAATGATAGATATTATATTAACTTTAGTTTAGTTACTAAGAAGTATATAATATTACTGTTAGGCTACAGTAGAGAGGGGGGGCACTGGGGGCCTATTAGGTTTCCTATAGGAGAATACTGGCGTCCGGAATAATAGGTATTCCGGGCGGCGAGGCTTAAATATTAATATAAAGTAGTAGCTAAGTAAGGGGAAAGATAAATTTAAATAATTATATAGTATAATATATTTCTATTTAGAGATTTTATTACTTAATATAAATTCAGCCTAATATATTTAAAGTTCTACCTACTTTTAGGTATATAAACCGGTGGAATTATAATAATATTATATATATAAATCACCTATATATAATATAATATTAATAGCTTGGAAGAATCAAATATAATTAGAGAATTAACTTTTATAGTACCTAATAGTAGTATTAATAATCTTAGGAAGTAGCAGCCCCCCAGAATAATAGTAATTTCTCTTAAGTGGAGTTTAATTAATTAATTAAAGAAAGGAATAATAAAATTAAGAAAGAAAAAGAAGTTAGAGAAGTTAATAATTTTAAGAAGAGAAGAAAATATAGAGAAGGAAACTACTGGATGCTTTACTATTTCTTTAAAGCTTAAGAGAAAAAGAGGAAACTTCTTAGTGAAATAGCTTACTTTTATTTATTATAAGGGAAATAGTTAATTAGATCTTAATAAATTCCTATTTAAATTTAGGGAATAGTTTACTATAGTAGAAAAGAGCTTTATAGTGGATAAAAATAAATTTAGTATATAAATTTATTTCATAAGGATATTACTAAAATAGACGCCAGCCGCTTAGGCTAGAATAACTAAAATAAATAAATAAAACAACCTCTCCTAAGCTTATTTCTTTAGTAATAGAAAATAGGGGGAAAACCTTAGGAAACTATATTAAATAAAGTATACTATAATTACAGATCTATAGTATAAAGAGTATCTTAATTATAAAAGTAGCATTCTAAATTATAAAGGATAGTATAGTGTGTATATTCTATATCTTCTGCTACTATTTCTAAGTCTAGAATTATGGATATAAACTTACAGTCTATATATATATACTATTGATATAATAACTAAAGCTTATAGCTAAAGCTTAAACTTATTATAATTTTTTTTAGAACTTATAGTAAGTTCTATATTATAAATTCAATAAGATTATCTATACTATTTTAATTACCTCTATTTTAGCTATTTCAGTATATTCTCCTCTCTTATCTTATTTCTACTAGCTAGTCTTATCTACTTATTATATATATACTGATAATTATCCTAAAGTAGCTTTTAGATTAATTACAGCTAATCTTCCTATTATAGTAGTTATAAAAATATATAGATAGTAGATCCAGATAGAGTATTCTATTTAATTTAGGCTTAGTAGTTAATTAACTAATATATAAACTATTTTTTATATAGTTAGAAATTTATATTAAGTTCCGCAGCTTAGGGTAATTAGCTTATAGTGGAATTTACCCTCATAGATAGTAAATTGATATTAGAAGAATATAGTAAATAAATATTAGGAATATTAATTCAGGGGGATTATATAAAGGAGGTTTAGCTTTTAAGCTTCACTAGACTACTATTATAAAGGGAGAATTAGGTTATTAGAACCTACTTCAGGCTATTTACTATGATTCTAATATTATCTTCTTACGTCTAAGTATAGTTAAATTTTATAGTACACTAGGTTAGGTTAGTACTTAAGCTTATAAATATCCTTCTGACGGCTATAATAGAGTATTATTGAAAACTAGTAATAAATATCTGAAAAATTAGTAGTTATTCTAAGTCTGTATTACTAATTATAAGAGAGGATTTCTATAGATATTAGTATAGAGTTTAAAGTATTTACTCATAATTAATTTCCAGTGTAAAACTAAGGGAACTTTATTTAGTTACTAATATTACTTATCAGATAAATACTATAGAAAGTTAATAATATTAAGAACTCTATTCTAAATAAAAACTCTAAATTATTCTACTACTTAAAAGTTATAGGTAAATAGATTATACGAAGAGTTTATAGGTGTAAACTAAGTGTTTACCTAAAGTAACTTAATTATATCTGGCGATATACTAGTATTAAGATAGAATTATAATAGTTAGTTTATTACTTTAATAAAGTAATTATTACTAAAATCTTTCTATATAAAGTTAAAATAGTAGACTCTATCTATAATCTAGTTAAATATAAAGTTTATTTAGTATATATTACTATTACTAATAAGGAATATAGTAATATCTATATTCTATAGGTTAGTTATTAGGTTACTTACTTCTTTCTAACTATACTTAAAAGAATTATTATTAATATTATAGCTACTTTCTAAATACTATAAATTAGTTATCTCAGTAAATTAATAGATAGTAAGGTTTCCTTATAGACTTATATAAAGAAAGGTATTTAGTTTCTATAAGTCTAAATATTCTTCTATCTATAGGATACTCTTAGCATTATATAGATTAATACTATCTTTGACTATATATTATTATATTAAAGGATCTTAATAATTAATCTCTAGAACTACACTATAGTAACTTAAGAAATAGCTTTATAAGTTCTTACTATCTCTATACTAATCTTCCACTGTAAAAAGATATTTATTATTTAGTATAAATTCTATTTCCCTATTTAGTATATTAATAACTAACTCTAATCTATTAGCTTTTAGAAAGTAAGATTCTCTATTAACCTTCTAATTATAGAGGTTAGAAATAAGATAGAGTAACGTCTCTAAATTTCTATTTTTTTACTTTTAATCTCCTAAAGATACTTATAGAGGCTAACTAATTTATATTTCTAGAAGCTTACCTCTATAGGCAGTATACTAAATTATATTACAGACTAATTTTAACAAAGAGTTAAGCTTAATAAGTAGCTGCAGAATTTATAAATACTTTTTGGAGGATTCTAACGTTAGTTATATTTTATTTACTAAAATAAAATCTAATACTGAAGTTAGTATTAGTATAGATATTAGTATAGGTATCTTAGTAAAAGTAATATTAAAGTATTTCGCTAGGTTATTCTAAATCTACTATATTTACTTATTTTTATTAGCTTTATTATTCTGGTAATACTTTATATTCTATTTTCTTTATATTACCTTATTTAATATTAATATTAAGTTACTAAATATAGCTAAGTGAAACTTCTGGGTAGGTTTCTCTTACTAAGTAGCTAGTATACTATTATAATTACAGCCTCTTAGTAAGATTCTACTAATACTGAGAACTTCTTATATTTAGTTTAAAAAGATTATTAGTAAAGTTTACTTAAAGTAGCTGGAAATTAGTATAATATAAGTTTATCTAGCTATTAAATACTATAGCTTCACTCTACTACCTCCTATATATAAGTCTATAAATATTAATACTAAAATAAACTTTTCCTTACCTTACCTAGTAGACTATTATATATTATAGTATTATATATAGCTTTATTATTAGTTTATAAGAAAACCTATTTATATTAAAATACTATCTTACCTATAGAGGAAAAGTAAAATAATAAATTACTTTTACTTATAATTTCTACTATACTAAATTACTAATACCTAAGGATTCTTATTAGCTTTAATATAGTAAACTGGAATATCCACTATATAGTTTTATATTACTTAGGTGAAGCTTATACCCTAAGTATTCTAAATTAGCTTTTCCTATTATTTAATTTAGCTAAGAAGGTTATAGAGATTAGAGAGGTAATCTGAAAGCCTATCTGTATTTATAATATAGTTATCCCAGGCTACTATTAGTTAGAAGTAATTTAGTAAAAACTTTATTATTATAATACCTTCTAGTTTAAACTAGTAAGGAAGTTTATTTATTAGTAGTTTAAAGTTAATATTAGGGTTATTAAGCTATTCTTTATAGATACTAGCTTAAAAGAAAGGCTAGTTATTATAGTTCCTTAAGTATTCTTAATAGAACTAGCTTCTGGAAAGTATTATTAGTAGTAACTTTATTCTTATTTTTAGATCTGAAAGTAAGTAGAAGGCTCCCAACTCTGTAAGTTACTAATAGTATTAATTAACATCTAAAAGTATAGATATTATTAGAGGCAGGTAACTCTGTTAAGCTTATAATATTACAAGAGAAGGTTATTACTAAATAGATAAAAGCTAGAGAGAAAATTAAGAAGGTAATATAAAGGTAATTTATAAATTTAAACTGTAAGATTATTGAAGTCTGTAATAGTAGAAAAATTTATTAAAATAGATATTTTAGTAGATTTAGGAAGTTTAAAATAGTAATATTAATATTAAGAGAGAAAGTTAAAACCTTATTAGAAAGTGACAATATGTAGTTAAATAGTCTGTAGGTCTGGAAATATATAGCTTTTGACTAATTTACTTAAGAGATATTTGTTTCCTTTAGATAAAAGGATTCCTTCCTTATAACTAGCTGGGTTTTTAGTAACTTACCGGCTGTAACTATATATTCACTATAGTAAGAGATATAAAAATACTTTCTCTAACTTTTACCTACTTAATTTCTTTTCCTTATTTATAATTTTCTAGCTTCCACTTTACGTTATCTGTAATTAACTTTCTTCTGTTATATTTTGGTGTAATTACCTTATTCTAGGTAAGAATATTAAGATTCCTTACTTATATAAACTTAGGAAACTAAGTGCACTCTATATAATTTATAATATTAGCTACTTTATATCTTAGAAACTAGTAAGTAGTATATATCTGTAAGTTATAATTATATTAGCTAAGTTAATAGTAAGTTTCCTACTTACTAAGTATTTCCTTATAAGCTAAATATTTATTAAGTAATTACTAATTTTATATTTCTATATCTTATTATTCCTCAGAATAAATACTTTAAGGTTATATTTATATTTTAGCTTTAGCTTAATAAGGATCCTTAAGTTAAATAAGTAATATTTTAGTATACTCTTATAAGTTATTAGAACTATAAGAGAGTCTATTTATATACTATAGGGATATTTACACTCTATTATTAAGTTTTTATTTACTGAAGTATTATTCTTTCTGATAGCTAATAAACTTAAACGATTCTTAGTTAGCTAGTTACTATATATAGTTTCTTTATTTAGGAATATAGTAGTTAGAACATAGTATCTTGCAGCTACTATAAAGAGTAAACTTACGCTATATATAATAATAAAACTAGCCTTTAGGTTTATAAACTCTATTTTAAATATATCTTCCTTCCTGAAACTTTTTATATTAACTACTTCTTCTATAAGATTTAAGGAACCTATAATTTTAAGTATATTAAAGTTTAATAGTAATAAGGTTATAGTTATATATATTCTAATAGTATTTATTAGTTAAGTGGGAAATATAATAATCTTCCTATATCTAAGTTTAAGATTCCTTAAAGCTTTAGGAAGACTAAAATAACAGAAGTAATTTACTTTAATTTTCCTTACTTCCTTAATGTTATTTTTCCTAAATAAAGAAAGATCTATAATATTCCTAATGCTATATTTATATATACTATCTATATTTATGTATAAAAACTTCCTCTCTCGCTTTCTTACGATAAACTACTTTCTTAAATCTAAAAAGATATTAAGATATAGTAAGAAATTATAGTTACTTAGCAGAAAACGTTCAGTTAAGATATAGAATAATAAAGAAAATACTAAAATAAAGAACATAGTAAATATATAATAAATCTATAAATATAAATAGAAATTAATCTTCTAACTATTTTTATCCTTTAATATATTTTCTTATATATATACTTCTCTCCTTATAATTAAATAAATACTTCTACTTTATAAAGAAAAAATAAGAATACTTTAGCTATTAAAGTCTAAAGTTAACTTTTAACTATTTAAAAAGGTAGAAACAGTAAAATAATAATATTACTTCTATAGTTTTTCTTCCTAAAACTTAAAGGAATACTCTAAAATCTAAAATTTCTAATTATAAAGTAGAAGAAACAGAATTCCTATAAAATATAAAATAGGAGAGAAAATATAAATAAAATTATTCTATAAAACTATAAATTAATATAAGAATATTTTAGATGCTAATAGGTAAGAAATTCACGTTTTAGAGTAGTAATTTAAAATATACCTTCCTCCTCTCTAAACTTAAATCTAGAAGATAAACTTTAAATATAGAATTCTTTAGTATTAAATTAGTAATCTTTCTAATATTTAAGAGATATACTTATCTGTAAATTAGCAGTATAATATTATTATTACTATTACTTTTACTATAAATTATAGATTCTTCTATATTCTCTTCCTCCTTAATAGTTTTTAGTTCTCCTTTAGCTGGAAAGATTCTTCCCAGTTTTAACTTTAGTTTAAATCTGCAAATATCTAGATTAGTAGGTTCTTAATATTCAGTTAATATTTAAATAAACTTTTATAGATAGTTTCTACTATAGGTTAAACTTCAAATTATTTCTCTAGATGGGGTTACTAGCTTATATAAGGAAAAGCTTAATATATATAATAGTATATAAAAGAATCCAGTCTATTAGTATTTAAGCTTCTATTCTGATAACTTATTAATAATCTACTTTATACTATAAACTAATATAATATTCCTAACTTTCAGTTTATTCTCTTAAAGAATATTAACTTAATAAGTATTAAAACTATTAGCTGCTTTCTTATATTAGTTTGTAATTATTCTTATAATATTCTTTCTATTCTTTTCTAGCTAAGTAAATATTCTGAATTATAGTTACAATTCCTCCTTTTTAATTTATACTGACACTCAGTTAAAAATTCTTTATATAGGTATTAGTATCTTAATTAGTGTAATTACCTTATATTTATACTTTAGGTAGAAGGGAGTATATTCTATTAAGGTTTAAACTATTATCTAATTTATTAATAATATTACAGGTAGTAGGAAGTAAGAGTTTTTATTACTATTTCCTACTATTTACATTAATAAAGTATAGATAATTAGCTGGTAACTAATTCTAATAATTCTATTAGTCTGTAAGTTATAGGTAGAAGTAATCTATTATTTTGTATTATACTACTTATTGAATTTAATAATATATTATTTATTCTTAGGGTTACTATTAATAATAAGTATACTATAGAGACTATATTATATAATAACTTCTTTCTATAGGAACTTTATAATAGTTTTCAATATTACTCTATTTAGCTATTATACCTTTAGCTATTCTGTGAAAGTATTTTTAGCTTTAATAAGGTATTACTTACCTACTTTCTAAATATCTAAATTAATATAGCTGAATGGATATTCTTATGAAGTTGTGAAGTTATAAAGGTTGCTAGTATATTAAGGTTAACGTAGTTAATAGTCTGGATAATATTTTACTACTTTATAGACCTCTCTATATTTACCTATTTAGTAATATTAGTTAGCTAGCCTGCAAAAAACTGCTTCTTAGCTATAATATCTATACTTATTATATACTATAGTAATAAGCTTCTAATAAATTATAGAATTATCTCTTACTTACTATAGTATAAATTTATATAGGGTAGCTTTAGTGAAAAGTAGTTAATTATATAGTTAAAAGGTTAATACTTTATACTAAAAGGTTTTAAAATAGGTTAGGTTAATACTAAATAGCCTCTTTAGAGTTACTAAATAGTAAGTAATCTACTAAGATTTATATAATTAGGTCTGTAAATTACTTAATATAATACTAGAGAGTATTAGTTTCAGGTTTATATTACTACTAGTAGCTAAAATGATATTTATATTAAAGACCTTCTTAATATATTACCTGTCGCTAAAGGAATAAGTTTTATTAAAGAAAGCTTAAATATTTATATTTATTAAGAAGATATACTTATTAATCTAGTTATTAATATCCTCCTTCTCTATATTATTAACTTTATTAGAAAGCCTGGAAGGTTTCTAAGATAATCTATTAGCTGCTAAGTTTACTATTCTGCTAATATAATAGACTTTAAAGTTAAATATCTATATTTAAGATATTCAGTAAATAATAAGAGCTTCTGGAAGATCTAAAGCTATATTATTAAGCTAAGTTACTAGTATTTTCATATCTATCTCTAGTAAAAAATACTAGTTATATAGATAGTTACAAACTTACTTTAAGGCTTTTAATATATTCTAAAGCGTTTTCTTTCCTATATAATAATTAAGCTGTAAGCCTGTAAATAAACTACTTTTATAGTGGATAATAACTTTCTTCTGTTTAATAAATTATCTAAGAACTATATTTCAGCTAGTTTTATTAGTATTTACTACTAAGTAAATCTAGCCTCCCTCTTAGCTATAGTTAATAGAAAGAAGTATAGAAATACTATAAAGTTTATTATATAGCTAGCTTATTACTATCTTCTGAGGGTTAAGTTATTAAAAAGGAATATTCTTCTTAAGTAAGTTATTAAGTTGCTAGGTAATAGCGGAATAGTTTTTTACCTAAAGTTAATAAAAAGTAGTAATATTTAGGAATAAATAGATTTTAGAGATATTATAGTATACTTTCTAGTTCTTAATTTTAGTGATTTTAAACTCTTCAGGCTGTTAGCTATATATTCTACAGATATAGCCTATAATAGTAGAAGTTTTCTATACCCACTATAATTTTGCTACTATAATAGTATAGCTAGTAAGCTTGATATTTATTAGAATTCTATTAATATTCTAAATATACTTCAGAATATACCTATTAATATCTAGGTAATATAGATTATCTTCTCTGTTATATATTATTATTAGCTTTTTAATTATAATATTATCTAGGAAAACTTTATAATAGTTAGGCATTAACTTATAGAGGATCCTTATTATAATTCTTATAAATTAGGTAATAAAGTTAGTATTTTCTATAGGTAAAGTATAGTATCTTAGTAGACTTAATAAGGTTATAAATATAGTTAAGTTTCTACTTTTTAGATTAAGAGGAATTTAATTATAACTTAAGAAAATATTAAGAAGGAATAAAAGCTTATATATACTGAAATCTTCTGAGAACTTATTTACTTCAGGCGGTAACTTTATTTTTTAAATTATAATATTATTAATTTTTATAGTTAAGTTAATAAGTTTTATTTTACTATTCTTCTCCCTAATAAGAAAGAAAGAATTTTAGTATATAGTATAAATATACTTGAGAATTCTATTTTAAATGTAAGCTTTAAGAATCTTAATAATATGTTTAATTAGCTTCTTAGGAATTAGAATAGAGTTTACTTACTATACCTTATATAGGATAGTTTTAATTATCTATAGTAGCGTTACTAATTTAAGTAACTTATTATAATAGCTGAAGTTATAAGTTAGATTCTATTTTTATACTTTTAGAATTTCTATTAGAAACTCTTTCTCTAGCTTATATAAGTAACTTACTAAATTTATAATCTTATTTAGATATTTTGAAATTAGATATTTTCCAGCAGTAATCTTTAAAAGCTTTAGTATAATTATATCTGTAAATTATTTCTTAGGATTATTTCTATCTATATTTTTAGTTTCTACTTAGGGTTACCCTCTAGAGTTATTCTGTTAGATACTATATTATTAACTAGGTTGATTTTTGTATTTTTTATTCTATATATTATGTTAATATTTCTAAGTAGTCTTTTCTGTATATCTACTACTACTATATATTTAGTTATATTTAGGAAGTTTTCCTTCTATTTATTAAATATAGTATCTAATATTACTACTACTTTCTGGCTTTTATAATGTAGGTTTTGTTAACTTATTTTTCCTCTTACTAAAGCTTACTATACTAATAGTTTAGATTTATAAAAACTATAGGGATACTTACTGTTACAGAATAGGCAGTTTAGATTCTATTTTCCAAGAGATATAATAATATAGTAAGTTTTCTGAATCTTTAGCTTAATAGCTTAGTAAACTAAAACCTCTAAAATCTCCTGAAACTTCTTCTCTAAGTTATTAATTACTCTAATAAGTTTTTATTATTATCTAGCTATATCTAAACCTCTTCTAGTATTTAGTTCTGTAGCTATAGTGTAAAATCTTCAAAATCTAAATTAAAGTTAGATAGTAGTATATTTAATTCTTTCTTCTCTTCTTCCTTATATTTACTATTTCTTTCCGTAAAAAAATAGCTATCCGCTAATATAGAATTATTAGTAGAGGCTACTAGTTTTCCTTCCCTATAGGAAGAGAAAGATTATATACTTTTTAAATTTAGTTAAAACTTCCTGTATCTATAAGAATATTATAGAACTTTGCTGTTAAGTTAAGTATATAGAATACTAGTAGAATATTTAGCTTATTATTTCCAGACTAAAATATACTTATAATTTAGTTTAGAGTATAGTTTAGCGTTATTCTAGTTTTAATAATAAATAGGGTACTTAAAACTAAATTCTTTATAGTGTAACTTTTAGGTGTAATAAAAAATTCTATATTAGAGATATAGTAGTTACTTAACTAAATATCCTCTATTATTACTCTAGCGAAATTAGTTATATAACTAATATTAGTAATACTGTCGAGACTTAGTCTTATTAGAGTTATATGGAATTACAGATTAGCTGCCTGTATATACTTCTTAGAGATAATGTTAATTGTAGAGCCTATATTAATAATACTATAAACTTTAGGGCCTACCAGGTCTGTAAATTAAATATTAATTCAGAAATATATTATAATAAAGTTATAAACTGTTGCTAAAGTTATTATTATCTAATCTACTAAAGAGATAACCTTAACTATAAAGCTTACTACCTTAATATTTACATTATAACTTTATATAGTATTACTAGGTTAGGTTTATAAATATACTTTCTCTATATTGCTAGATATTCCGGAAGGTAGAGAGGTTATTATTATTTATAGCTTAGTGTATTTGTAATTTTAGTATTTTATCTATTTTTGGATAACCTAACTCTATATTCTAATTCTCTTATAGAGTTCTATAAAATCCTTATCTGTAAGAAGGAAGATATTCTAAATTTCTTTATTACTAAAGTAGCTATTTATAATTATTTTTATATACCTATAGTTAATTTAAGTATATATAGGTTAGTTATAGTAAGTTAGCTTCTTAGAAACTAAAACTTACCTACCAACCTTTTTATAATAAATATAGTATATAAAGTTTTAGTTTTCTTTACTAATTAGAATTATAAATATAGAGACTTTATCCTTATTACGTTTTTAAGAAGGCTGTTAGTAAGGTAGCTTCTCTATATTAGATAGTATCTCCTCATTATTAAATATAAGCTTTATTATCCTTATACTCTTAAATATTTATATAGTTACAGGGTTTTGGTGTATAGTAATTAGGTTTGTAAATATAGCAGTTTTGAGCTTACGTAAGTTATATAGTAAATAGCGGTTATTAGTTAGCTTTATTCTTTCTACTACTTTGACCTCTTTAGAAGTAACTTTTACCTGAATCTTTTCTAAAACTATATTAATATACTCTATTAGTATGGGGTTAACTACTATAATATCCAGAACTATATAAATACCTTCTAGTTAGCTTTCTCTTTTTTCTGATATTAGCTAGCTTTTATGCAGAATTTCTATAAAGGTAGATATTATTAATTAAGCTTAAGTAGTTTAGTATTTATTCTGAAACCTGGTATTAGTAAACTACTACTATATCTTACTTTAGTTATATTATTACAGTAGATTCTAGAAGTTAGTACACTAGGTTTACCTATAGGATAATATTAATAAGGTTACTAGAAACTACTAAAGTCTCTTAGTAATAAAAAGAAGAATTATCTTGCAGTTAGGCTAGTTACTAGCTTACTTACTGAAAATAATACTATTTTTAATTCTTTCTGAATTCTAGTAAATCTATTTAATATAATAGTAGCAGTTTAGTATGTTAAAATAGTAGATACTTTTAGAGATATACTGTAAAAACTATTAATATTTAAACCTCTAGTAGCTATCTATTTAATAATAGTAGTATAAGAAGAAAGTAGTTAATATAAATTAATTCTAGTATTTATTATTCTGAAAGCTAAATTAATTCTGAAATCTAACTTTTCTTCTTCTAAAAGGCTAGCCTCTATAGATACTACTATACTAAACTGCTAAATCTAGAATATAAACTATATAATTATTATAATTACTTAGCTTAATAATATATAATTCTACTATTAAGTCTTAAGCTTCTCTAAAGGTATCTATAAGCTTCTGTAAGCTAGCTTCTATCTTAGTAATAGTTATTTAGTTAAAACTTAGGTTTTAAAACTTACTTAAAAGTTACTTACTATTAGAATTAAGTTTATTTATAACTATATTAGTTTTCTTAGTAGCTTTTATAATAATTAACTAGAAAGCTATATTTATAGAAACTACTAAAGTTCCTATAGAAACTAGCTAACTAGTTAATTACTTAAAGAGGGTTTAGTTACTTACTTATTAAGTTAGTAAATACTAAAAAGAATATTAGAATATCTTTACTAATTAAAGAATCTTATTATAAAGATTTCTAGTAATCTCCTTAAGGAATTAAAGTGGAAGCTAGCGTAGGAAGATATAGATAAAATTAGTATTAGGTAAAGTAATATCCCTATAGATTCTTACTTTTTCTTGAAAGTTATTTATAGTAGTTAGGTAGTTAATTACTCTAGATAAGTTATCAGAAGCTAGATTAATACTATAGCTTATAGTGTAAAGTTTCTTATTAAAGTTATAATTAGCTATAGAATTTATAATATTATAGATATTTATTAAAGTATTTCTAGCTGTCTGCTAAGTAAGTTTATTAGCTATTATTATTTTAATAGTATATTTACACTATATACTATAGTAAAAGGAAACTTTAGTAACTATCTTACACTTTAGCTTATATAATATTTTAGATATAACTTCATAGTTATCTAGAAAGTTAGAAATACTATTACCTATAAACTTAGGGGTATTCTTAAACTAAGAAACTATCTTAATTATTATTAACTAAATAGACTGAAACTTAGAGAGTATTATAAAATTTCCTATAGTAATTAGATAGTTAAGTAAAATATTAGAGATTTTAGAGGCAGATACTTAATAGCTTTAGTTTATATTATAGTTAGATAAAGAGGTATTATCTCATTTCTCCAGAGTATTTATTATATAGAATTGGATTTTTATAAAGACTGGATCGTTAAAGGAGGAATTAATAGTAGCTAGTTAAGGAAGTTTAGAAGTTTTCCCCTTATTAGTATTTAACTATTTAGTAGTTATAATAGTAATTATTATATTTTTAGTTATTTTTCGATTATTAGTATATAGTAATAAAGTGAATCTTAATGTTATATAAGAAGATAGCTATCTTAATTAGGATTAATTTCTCTAGTGTTTTCTTTTGAGATTCCCCCTAAATACTTTATTCTTATTCTTATATAAGGTTAAACTTATAAATTTATTTTTCTCTCTTAAGTTTTAATATTAGTAGTGTAAGTTTATATCTTCTATAATTTTCCCTATCTTACTATTTTTTAGTTATAATACATTATATAATATTCTTATTATCTTTCTGTAAATCTTTCTATTTTATAAGTAACCTATTTCCTTATTAACTTACCTCTTCTTATATTATTTTACTGCTTCTTAATAAAGATTAAGTTTATTAATATTATTAAATTTATTAGTTTTATATAACTTCCTTTAGCTTAATAAGCTTTTCTGGATTTTCTAATTTTATATATAGTTTTTTCTTATCTTTTTTTATTATATTACTATAAATTAGATACTATTTTCTAGGCTAAATTAGAAGCTTTCTTTTATTTTATAAAAAGAATAGATATATATTTAAGTTTCTTGTATTACTTTTAGAGTTTCTTATATTTTTACTTACTTATAGTTAGAATATAGCTAATATTCTTTATTATATATTAGTATTAGGTTTATAAGTAAACTTTGTATAATTATATAGAATTTAAAAAGTTTTATCTATAAGTTTGAAGGTTTTTACTATTATTTAGCTAGTTGAGATAATATATTATATAATGGATTTTAACTTTAACTTATTTAAGATAGTATAAAAATACCTTCTTATTCTAATCTATAAGAAACTAAGAAAAGATATATCTACCTCTAGATATTATTAAAATAGACGCTAGTTACTTAGGCTGGAATAACTAAAATAAATAAATAAAATAACCCCTCCTGAATATAATTCTTTAGTAATAGAAAATAGGGGGAAAACTCGAGGAAAATATATTAAATAAAGTATATTATATTTATAGATTTATAGTATAAAGAGCGTTTTAATTATAAAAGTAGCACTCTAGACTATAACGGGTAGTATAGTATATATATTCTGTATCCTCTGCTACTATTGCTAAGTTTAACGCTATAGATATAGGCTTACAGTTTATATATATATACTACTTATATAATAACTAAGGTTTACGGCCGAGGTTTAAGTCTATCATATTACCCCCTACTGCTAAGTTAAGTAGGGTTTTGTTATATATAATTTTGTAGTTATATTAAAAGGCTCTAACTATTTAAATTAAATGCCTTTTGGGATTCTATTTAGATAAGTATATCTAACAGTCAGCTTTTGCTTCTTGAACTCTATAGATAAACTGAAGCTAAGAAACTATTTAAATAGAAGAAACCTCAGATAATATATACAGTTAGTTAATATAATAGCTAATAAATATAGAAGGTATATTATAAAGGGAAGATATAAGTTTATATTTATTATAGTTACTTTTTAAGAATTACTATAGAGATTATATAATATCTACTACTAGCTAGATATATTTACTACTAGATATTAATAGTTACTAGCTATTAATAGCTATGAGTAGATACAGCTAGCTAGTCGTATTTACTATACTTAGTTTTATAACTGGAAGGTATACTATAACTCCTAGTTATAGTTATCTATCACAGGATTTAAACCTACTGCATTTACTAAAATAGTAAATACCAGCCAGAGGTTAAACTACTACGTCAAACGGAATTTATTATATATTATTTAGTTACTTTTACTTTATAGCTATAGTAGTATCTAAACTCTTTACCTTATATATAGTTCTAACTGTAAAATTTATTTAGTAATAGTATTTATACTAATACCAGCTTATAACTAGTTTAAACGGTAATAAAATTACCTATTATTATAGATAATTATACTTCTAGTTATAATATTTAACCTTACACTAGAGGAACACCTTATAGTAATAATTTATATAGCGAGAGTTTTAGTGAGGCTAAAACTTAATATATATAGCTAAAAATGACTACTAAGGTTATAAGGTTAAGAATCTTAATAAATCTCTTAAAGATAGAATAAAATACAAAGCTGAAAGCTAAGTATTCTATAATCTATCGCTCTTCTATATTCTTTATAATAAAACTGAAATTCCCCTTAAATCTATATAGCTATCTATGATTAGGGAAATATAATAGTAGAAACTATATATTCTATTATAACCTCTATAACTAGAAGTATTAATATCTTCTAGAGAGCCTAAGTAATATTGTAAATACTAATATTAATAAGTAGACTCTAGAAATTCAGAAGAAAATCGTCTAACTATTCTATAATATACTATATTAAGCTAATAATTTTAGAGATTAGTTATTAATTAGATAATATTCTAATATTAATATAGTATATTAGTTACTAGATACTTTAGAGTATTATAATATTATAATGAATAAAGTTTTAGATACTATATAGCTTTACTAAATATATCTATATTTATATTATTATTATTTATATATTAGCTATATTTAATCAAAATATTAAGATTATTTACTAATAAAAGTAGACTGAATTCTATTATACTTATATAGAGATTATAAGTTAGCTTATATTTATAGCGGAAAACCTTTATTTCAGTAGCAGAAAACTTTTATATTAGAAGTTTAAAGCTTTATCTGGAGGGTCTGGAGGATATTAAGATTATAGATATTGAGATTATAATAAGTATTAAAATAAAGTAGCTATAGTTAGTAGTAATTAAATCTCTTAAGATATTTAAATTATATATAAATAGTATAAGGACGTAAGAGCGTGAGGGAAGGACGTAAGGTTAATATAGAAGAAGTTATTAGTTATTTATTATCTGCAAAAAGGTTAACGTAGAGTGGGTATACTAGCTTCTGTAGCTGCGAGGGGTTTAGCTTCAGATTAACTTAAAGCTACCTATAGTAGTTAGTAGGAGAGTGGAAAAGCTAAAGTTATACTTCAGGAGGTAATATATCCACTAATAGTTACAATAGAAAGCAAGCTATCAGCCCCTCCCTTTTTTATTATATATTATAATAGAATTAAGTAGGTTATTTAGGTAGCTATAAAGAAGTAGCTTAAGTTAAGTATTTAGTTACTATTGCTTTATACCTATAGTAGTATCTAAGCTTTTCACTCTATATATAGTTCTAACTATAAGATATACCTAGCAACAGTATTTATACTAATACTAACTTATAACTACTTTAAATAGTAATAAAATTACCTATCATTATAAATAATTATACCTCCGGTTATAATATTTAACCCTACAGTAAAGAAAAACCTTATAGTAATAATTTATAATAGCTAAAAGTAACCACTAAGATAATAGAGTTAAGAATCTTTATAAACCTCTTAAAGATAGAATAAAGTAAAAGGCCTGCAAGAGCTAAACGTTCTATAATCTATTACTTTTTCGTATCTTCACAATAAAATTAAAAACCCCTTAAAATTTATGCGGCCACTTATAACTAGAGAAATATAGAATAGGTAAAAAGATATTTAGTTATAATTACTATAATTAAGATTATTAGTTTATTAAACTAAATCTTACTAAAATTATTCTAAACACTATAATTAATAGGTAATTTATAAATATCTAAAAGATAATTATATAGCTATCCTATAATTTACTATATTAAGTTAACTATTTTCGAAACTAGTTATTAATTAGATAATATTCTAATATTAATATACTATAGTAATACTAATTACCTAATACTTTATAGTATTATAATAATATAATTATAGAGATTTTAAAAGCTATTTAGCTATATCAGAAATGTCTATATCTATATAAATATTATTTATATATTAGCTGCGCTTAATATATTAAGATTATCTACTAATAAAAGTAGGCTAGGGTTGACTATATTTATATAAAGCTTATAAGTTCGGTTATATTAATAGTAGAGAACGTTTATATTAGAAATAGAAAATCTTATCTTAGAGGTAGGTAGAATATAGTCTAGAGAATATTAAGATTACAAATATTAGGGTTATAATAAGTATTTAAATAGAGTAGCTATAGTTAGCAGTAATTAAATCTCTTGATATACTTAAATTATATATAATATAAGAATATAAGGATATTCAAAGTAGATATAAAGTTAATATAAAAGAAGTTATCAGTTATTTATTATCTGCAAAAAGATTAATATAGAGTGGATATACTAGCTGCTATAGCCGTAAGAGGTTTAGCCTTAAATTAACTGGGGGCCAGCTGCAGCAGTTAGCAGGGGTAGAAAGGCTGAAATTATACTTCAGAAGCTAATATTTCCACTAAAAGTTACAATAGAAAGCAATCTATTAGCCCCTCCCACTTAAGTTAAATATAAATAATATTAATATCATAATTATTACCATATCTATCTAGCTAGATACTATATAGTAGAAAGTTAGCTAAATTTATTAGTGGTTTATTAATATCTATAACGTTATTAAAGCTAAGTATCTAGATTTCCAGCCAGAGAGGCTTTATATTATTAATATTATTAACTACTTACTATTAAAGTTAAAAAGAATAATTATTATTAGAGGCTTTCTAGTAGCTTACTAGAAACTAAATTATACTGCTGAATAGATAGAAACTATTAAATAATCTATTAGTAGGTTAATCTTAGTGGATTTTACCTATAGAATCATAAAGTAGAGAAGCTGCAAATTACTAGTAATACTAATAGTAATTTCTACCAGAAAGATAAATAGTAATACTTAGTCTAAGAAGCAGTTTACTATTATAGCTATATTACTTGAAATTAAGTAAGAAGGTATTCTATAGATTTAGACTACAGCCTCCAGGAGGCCTCTAAGATGCTATAACTATCATAAGAGAGATTATATATCTTACTAGTGTGAAGAAGATACCTACTATATATATAAGGAATCTAGATATACAGAAAGGCTTTATTACTTAGTAGTAATTAAAGTTAATAGTATTTAAATTCCATAGAATTTAAAGTTCTACTCATATTTGAAGGTTAAGATATTAGTTTATATAGGGAACATTTGGAGGAAGGAAAAAATACTTATTAATCTGGAGGCTAATAAGAATATTTTAGATTGGAATATGTTATATAATATGAAACCTATAGAGATTAGTAGAAAGCTAGAGATATTAGATTTCTAGGGGAAAGTAGTATCTTAATATAAAATATATATTATAATTATAAAAACTATGAATAAACTTAATATAATAAGAATAAAGTTTTATATATTCTAAATAAGTAAAGCTGGTAAATCTAATATTATTCTAGGAATTCCCTGGGGTAAAAAAGTAAGATTAAACTTAAAGTGGAGAACTTTAGGCTGAATTTATTTCTTAGCTATTAGTAATATCAAACTGGTGTATAAAGTTAAGGTAATTAATAAGGCTAAGAGGTAATTTAAGTATATACTAGTAATTTTAGCCTTATTAATATTAATAGAGATAAAGCAGTAGATTATATAGTAGCAACCTAGGAAGGATATAAATAAGGAAAAGAATAAAAATACCTGGTTACTATTAAAATACTAAGAGTAAGTTTATATCTTTAATATAAAGAAGGTAGATATACTAGTAGAAGAGGATATTTATATATATATAATAAAACTGAAGGAGGATAAGAAGCTACTATAGAATTCTATCTACCTCCTTATAGAGAAAACACTAAAGAAATTATAATAATATCTCATATTAATACTAGAAAAAGAATACATTAGAATATCTTAAAGTCTAGTGGAGATACTAATTCTGTTTATTCTAAAGAAAGAAGGTAAGCTGAGGTTATATATAAACTATAGAAAACTTAACAATATTACTATTCAAAACTAAATATCTCTACCTCTTATTAGTAAAATTTTAAATTAACTGAGAGAAACCTTATAGTTTACTAAGCTGAATCTAAAGAGAATATACTATTAGGTATATATATAGAAGAAAAATAAGTGAAAATAGTATTCAGAATATAGTATAGGCATTTTGGGTATTATATTATATTATTTAAACTTATTAATATCCTAGTAATCCTTCAGGCGTATATTAATAATATTCTAGTAGGCCTTATAGATATTATCTATATTATTTATCTAAATAATATTCTAATTATTATAAGAATAAAGAAGTAGTATATAGAAGTAGTAAAGAAGATATTTAGCTAGTTATCTACTATAGGACTTTATATTAATATAGAGAAATATATATTTTATATATAAACTATTAAGTTTCTAGAGTCTATAGTCTCCCCTAATAGTATTACTATAAAGAAGAAGAAAGTAGCAGCTATTAAGAAGTAGTTAGTATTTATTAGTATTAGAAAGATTCAAGGTTTCTTAGAATTTATAAAGTTTTATAGGAAGTTTATTTAGAACTACTTTATAGTAAGTATTAAATTTACTAATTAACTAACTAAGTAGATAAGGGGGGAGGATATAATAATATCCAGAATAACAAAATCTTTAAGAACCTATAAGAAAGAATTACTAAAGCTTCTATTTTATGTTATTTTAACTTATTTCTATTAATTCAGATAGAGATTAATATTTTTAATTTTACTATAAGGATAATAATAATTCAGCTAGAGGAGAGTAAGTAGTAACTATTTATATACTTCTTATAGAAATTAAGAAAAGTAAAATTAAAATATAAAATACTAGAAGTGAAGCTATTAACTATCTATAAAGTTGTATTTACATAGAAATATTATCTTCTTTACTTTTAATATAAAATTACCTTTATTACTAATTACTTACATTATAAGTATTTAGCTGTAAAGCTTTAACTTAATAATAAATAAGTAAGACTTCTATAGAATATATTATTATTGAATTATATTATTAACTACTAGCTAGAAAAGTAAAATCTAATTAATAGTTGCTTAAGATAACCTAACTACTAACTAATGAATAAAGAAACTTAGAATACTAAAATAGTCTTCCTGAAAAGTTTCCTCAATTAGTTTCCAAATAGAATAATAATAATATTTCTTTAGAATTAGAAACCTTAAATAAATTCTAAGAATCCTATTCTAGAGAGACTATAAGAAATATTAGAGAAGGAGGTTAGAAAGATATAAAGAGAAATTATAATAAAGAAAGAAGAGAGATTGTAACTAAGAGGCAGTAAATAGGTTCTTAATAATAAGAAGAAAATAAGATTCTAGGGTAGGCTGGTTATACTAAATAGTTACTAACTTTAGGTTAATTTACTAACAGCCTTTTATAATAAATTCCTAGGAAGGTATCTCGAGGTTATTGAAATACTTAAGAAGCTAGATTAAATATACTAATAGAAGTTAATAAGAAAGAATATTATAGAATATATATTCTAATATATTTAGTTACTTTTACTCTATACTTATAGTAGTATCTAAGCTCTTGAGCCTATATATAGTTCTAACTATAAAACTTACCTAGCAACAGTATTTATGCTCATACTAGCTTATAACTAGTGTAAATAGTAATAGAATTACCTATTATTATAAATAATTATACCCCCAGTTATCATATTTAACCTTATAGCAGAGAAACACCTTATAGTAATAATCTATATAGTAAAAACTTTAGTAAGACTAAAGCTTAATATATATAACTAAAAGTAACTACTAAGGTTATAAAGTTAAGAATCTTTATAAACCTCTTAAAAAAAGAATAAAATAAAGAGCCTATAAAAGCTAAATATTCTATAATCTATTACTCTTCTATATTTTTATAATAAAATTAAAACCCCCTTGAAATCTATATAGCCACCTGTAACTAAAAGACTATAGAATAAGTAAAAAGATATCCAGCTATAATTACTATAACTAAAGCTATCAGTTTATTAAATTAGAGCTCACTGAAATTATTCTAAACGCTATAATTAACAGGTAGTCTGTAGATATTTAAAAGAAAATTATATAGCTATTCTATAATTTGCTACGTTAAGTTAACTATTTCGGAGACTAGTTATTAATTAGATAATACCCTACTATCGATATACTATAGTAACACCAGTCACTAGATACTATGCAGTATTATAGTAACATAATCGCAGAGGTTTTAAAGGCTATTTAATCTAATATATAATATACTAAAGATTAGAATTTAAGTATTACTTTCTATATAGTATACTTGTATTTCTCCCTATATTTAGTAGCCTATAGTAATATATTAATAAAAATGTTATTACCTAACTTCCTAAGTTAATAGAGTTCTTAAGGAAGACCTATAATAGTATTCTAATAGTAGTTAATAGATTTACTAAGTATACTTTCTACTTACTAACTAAAACGTTCTTAATAGCAAATAAGCTAGCAGCCTTACTGGTAAATAATATTCTCCGTAAGTAAAGAATTCCTTGAACTATTATATTAAATTAAGAATTACTATTGATAAGTAAGTTTTAGGTATTTATAGCCCTCTTCTGGCTATTAAGTAAAAACTAAATATCATATATTACTTATAAATAGATAGTTAAATAGAATATTAAAATTAGGATATAAAATACTTCCTAAAAGTAAGAATTAATTTTAACTAGGATAATTAGGTAAAATAGTTACTTATAGTTAAGTTTATATATAGGATCTTGATTTATAATGTTACTAAAGTTATACTAGTGGATATGTTAATAAGTTACTTACTGAAGGGATTCTATAATAATATTCCAGAAGATATTAAACTTAAAGTTATTCTAATAGCAGAGGAGAGAGTAAGATACCTCTAGTTATATTACTAGCAGCTTAAAGCCCTTCTGGGGGAGGCTAATAAGGAGTATATAAAATAATATAATAAAAGAAAGAAGCAGTTAGACTTAAAGGTTAGTAATTATATACTATTATTAATAATGAATATTGAATATAAATAACTAGTTAAGACGTTATTTAATAAATACCTCAGGTTATTTAGAATAGTATAGATAGTCAATAGGAAATAAGTATTTAAACTTAGCTTTAAGAAGAAATATTTAATTCATAATATTTCTTTTCTATTCCAGCTAGAGAAATATAGAGGAAAGTTATAAAAGCTTTAAGTAGTTTCTATTAAGAACCTAGGAAATAATATATATAAGGTTAACTATATTATAAATTATAAAGAGCCTTAAAGAAATTAATTATACTTACTTAAGTTGAAAGAATATAAAATAAAGAAAAACGTATAGAAATTTTAATATTATATCTTCAAGAAGTTAAAATTTAAATATAAGGTAGATATTTGAAGTATTACCAGTAGATTATAGAAGAGGCAGTAAAGTTAAATTATTAGTAAGATAGAGCCAGAAAGTTTATATTAAATTTAAAAGCTAGAAGGAAATAGAATAAGCTTAAAAGTAGTAAGTAAACCCTAAAGGAAATATGAATATAGAATATTAGGGGGAAAGTAGGAGGGAAACTAAATTACGTAACTTTATTATTATCATTGTTTTTATTAGTATTATTATTATAGTTATTATTCTTCTTGTTAGAGCCCCTAGGGGTTAATAAATAGAAATTAAGATTACTCATATACTATAATAAGATTATTAGGAGAGAGAAAGTTACCAGAGAAGTACTAAGGAAGAAAAAGAGTACTAATAATATAAAAATAAGTTAAAAACTACTTCAGAAAGGTAATCTAAAAGCCTATAAGGATAGCAGTTTACATTTTAATAGTGTAAATTTATATCTTCTATAATAAGCAAAAAATAGCAGTAGCTTAAAAGCTTCTCTCTAAGAAATAGTTATACTATAAAGTAGTAGAAGCTACAATTTAAATAGTAGTAACTTAATATTTATAGGCTAGCTATTTAGCCTTCTTATTCTTAACTTTATATTTAATATTAAACTTATTAGTATAGAAGGTTTTAGTCTGGAGAATCTTCTTAGCTGCAGTCTATATTTTAGTAAGCTTTTTCTATAAAACTAATTAGCAGGAAGATATTAGAAATTTAATATATAGAATATTTACCCTAGATTTATAAGTAGCGGCAAGAAGGTTAAACTTTAATAAAGAATTATCAAAAATATAGTGGAGAATTAGAATAAAAAAGATAGTAATATAGGTAACTTAGAAAATATTAGAAAGAAATTCTTAGCTACAGAAGTAGCTTATAAGAGGAAGAATAGAAATATACTAAAATATACTTTTTTACTATATAGAGTAGTATAATAAAAGTACTTATTGCTAGTATCTAAAATAGTTAAAGTAATAAGGATAGGAAAACTATAAAAACCTACTAGTAATTTTATAATAGAGGTAAGATATTAAGGTAAAGCTTTAGGAATTCCAGCTAGCTAAAAGATAGTAGTAGCAGTAGTAGGAAATAGAATATAAAAGGTTAAAATTATTGTTATTAAAGTTATTAGTGGGTAGCTACTTATAAGTAATATAAACAAACTTAGATATTTTCTTCTTTAAAAAAGAAGGAGGGGGTGGAGGTAGAAAAGTAGCAGTAGAGAAGATAGATGTTATATTATTATCATTAGTATTAGTATTCTGAAAATAAGATTATTAATAAAAGAGAAATAGTAGTTATACTTACAAGATTAGAAATTTAAATAAGGAAAATAAGTTTCAGTTAGCTAAAAGTAGTTAAGAGGCTTACTAAATTTAAGATAATATAATTTTATAATAAAGAAGTTACCTAGAGGTTACTAGGATATATAAAAAAAGCAGCAGAGAGAATAATATTATTTTCTAAAACTAGAGAAATTATAAAGCACTTAATATTTAAATCTAGATACTAAAAATAGTATCCTATAGAATAGAAAGAAATAGAAAATCTACTAATAGTTATTAGAGGAAACTTAGAGAAATATCTTAAGAAAAGAAACTATAAATATAGTAAATATAATATTCCTATAGCTAGAAGTAAGAAAGAAATTTTTCTAATATCCTTATAGCTAATAAAGATCAATTACTTTAAGGGGGATACTAAATTAATTAAAATATAGCTATAGTTAGAATATATCTTAGAAAGCTAATATTAGCTAGTATTTAATATTAGAAGATTAAGATATAAAGTTTAGAATAAACTTCCAGATTCTAACTAATAAGAAGTATTAAAAGGAAAGTAAAATACTACTTTTCTATACTAAATCTTAATAGTTAGATCCTAAGAATAGAATCTCTTAAAGGGGGAATTATATTAAGTTATAATAGAGAGGGAGAATATTAGAAGTCTATTAGGTTCCTTATAGGAGAATACTAATATCTAGAATAATAGTTATTCTAGGCGGTAAAGCTTAAGTATTAATATAAAGTAGCAGCTGAATAAGGGGAAAAATAAGTTTAAATAGTTATATAGTATAGTATATACCTATTCAGAAATCCTATCACTTAGTATAAATCCAGTCTGATAATTACCTAGTAGTAGTAAGGTTACTACCTACCAGTTAGTTAAGAGAATATATTTTGTAGTAATATATATTTATATACAAATAGTTACTATTTAGTAGAAATTAGAAACCTAAGTAAATAAAATCTATTTTCCTACTGATTAATATTAGGTTAATAATAAGATATAGTTATATATATCTAACTATTAGTTACTGAAGTTATACTAAAAGCTAACTTAATTATATTATAAATATATAATAGTAAAACTCCTCTTATTATATATTATAAAGTTAACTATCTTTAAGTTTATTTACCTATAATTTGATATAAATTTACTCTAGAAAGTTACTATTAATTTACTATCTAGATAAATTATAATTGATAGCTAGCTATTACTACTAGTGGATAATAATAGGGAAGCTAAGTAGCTAGTTAAAAATATTCTTACTATAAGAATATAGTAAATAGAAAGAGAATATTAATAAACGATTTTTATTAAGTAGAAAGAATATATAAATTTAATATAGAAGCTAGTTAATATTACTATAAGTATAGTGATATAAAAGTAATATAAGGTAATATATAAGCTAATTATAAATAATAATAATAATAATTTAGTTTATAGTCTCCAGCTAGATAATAGCTAGAAAGAAGAAAGATAACATTATAGGCTATATTTAGATATTTAGCTAGAATTATATCTAGATATCTAAAACTAACTTTCTTATCTAAGTAGAGTTTAGGTAGACTCTATATAGTATTATATATATAAATATTCTCATATATCTATAAAAACTCTTTTTTTACTTCTTAGTTTTAAATAAATAGTATTTATATTACCTTCCAGTTAAATAAGCTTAGATTCAGATTTTTACATTACTATTATAATTTATTTTATAGCTAATAATTAGCTATATCTATCTTTATTAAAAATATTAATTTCCGTTTAACGTAGTGGTTTAATATCTAGCTGGCTCTTACCATTTTAGCAAGTGCAGTAGGTTCGAATCCTGCGACGGGCAACCGCAACTAGTGGTTATAACGTACCTTCCGGTTGTGAAACCAAGCGGGGTAACTGATACTAGCTGGCGGCACCTGCTAATAGCTGTTAGCAGCTGGTAACTATTAACGGCTGGCGATAGGTGTACCTGTTAGCAGTATGTCACGTGACCTCTATTATGATCTTTTAAAGAGTAACCGCAATAGATATAAGTCTGTACCTTCCTTCCCTTTGTAATAAACATACCTTCCGCATTTATCAGCTATTATATTAACTAACTATACTTACTACCTGAGGTTTCCTCCGTTTGAATAATTCCTCAGCTCCAGCCTATCTACAGGGTATATAAGGTAAGAGCTGACTGTCAGGTGTAACTACCTAAATAGAACCCTGAGAGGTATGTGATTTAAGAATAGTTAGAGACCTTTAATATAACCACTATAACTAATATAGTTTCTTTCAAATAACCTCTAAAGTATATCTTATTAATAAACTATATTTTTCTTTCAGTAAGTCTTTTAATATAAATATAAGTTAACTAGCTTCTAAAATTACCTATAACCTGAAAGGGTATTTTTTACCTTTTAAAGTAACTTTATAATCTCTTTTTATAAATAGTAAATATTAAAATAAAAACACTCTAGGGAAAAGAAACTTAGGTAATTATTCTATAAGAAAGATTTAAAGGAAAGCTAATTTCCCTAAAGTAAATACTTTTATATAAGAGAAATAAGAATAGATTTCTTAGCTACTATAAAGTAAAACGTTATATTTATAGGAACCTATAGTAATTAAACCCTCTAAGGTATATATATATTATACTACTAGCTATATAGACTTTCTATATAATAATAACTATTACTATATATTTCAACCTAAGGATACTTTAACTAAATACTATTAATATCTTTCTAAATATATATCTTAATTCTTAGAATATATCTATATAATATCAATTACTTAAAAGATTTAAATAATATAGTAATTATATAAAACTTATTTATATTTTATATAAACTATAAAATATATTCTCCCTTTAATATAAATAGTGTTTCTTCATTTTTACTTACCTAAAACCTTATTCTATAAATAGAAATTTCTATTATTTCTAATTACCTAGTAAGATAATTCTTATTATATTATATCTAAATAATATCCTTATTCTCTATTACTAATTTATAGTAATCTATATTACTTAAATTATTTCCTAACTAGGAAATACCTATAAAATAAAAACTAAATTTCAGTAGAACAATTTCTTAAACTATAAATTATTAAGAATTATAAAGTAAAGATAATGAACCTTATCTAAAATTAGTATATTAAGATAGTTACTAAATATTTTAAAGTTACTAATATTATTTGACCTCTAATTTCTATTCTCCTAACATTCTTTATTTCTAATTTCAATATAGCTACAGCTATTAATATAAAAATAGTTTAAGAGAAAATTAAATTAATCCTTTATTTCTTAATTATAATTCACCTTAATATCTTTTTTATATATGCTTAACTTCTATAATATCTTATAGATTCCTTCTATTAATATCTCTTAGTAATTAACTAAATAATCTAATATCTCTATATTACTTACTACCTTATGATATATTATAGTAGCTTACAAAGTAGACTGATATTACTTAGTACTAAAAATACCTTATTCACTAATAATAATAAAATATAAGAATCCTTCCAGAAATATATTATCTTACTATTGAAAAAATAATTTAAAAAAAGCTACTTACTAAGCTATTATTATTATATATACTATAAAGATAAAGTTTCTTATATTTAAATATATTTAGTTACTTTTACTTTAAACCTATAGTAGTATCTAAGTTCTTTACCCTATATATAGTTCTAACTGTAGAATTTACCTAGTAATAGTATTTATACTAATACTAGCTTATAACTAGTTTAAACGGTAATAACATTACCTATTATTATAGATAATTATACCTCCAGTTATAATATTTAACCCTATAGTAGAGGAAAACCTTATAGTAATAATCTATATAGTAAAAACCTCAGTAAGGCTAAGGTTTAATATATATAGCTAAAAGTAACTACTAAAATTATAAAATTCAGAACTTTTATAAACTTCTTGAAAATAGGATAAAATAAAAAGCTTATAAAAACTAAATATTTTATAATTTATTATTTTTCTATATTTATATTTTGAGAATAGAATTAGAATTCTCCTTTAATTTATATAGTTACTTATAACTAAAGTAATATAATAGTAGATTCTAAATATTCCTTTATAATCTTCATAATAGAAGATATTAATATCTTCTAAAGAGACTGAATAATATTATAAATACTAATATTAATAAATAGACTTTAGATATTCAGAAGAAAATTATCTAACTATTCTATAATTTACTATATTAAGCTAATAATTTTAGAGACTAATTATTAATTAGATAGTATCTTAATATTAATATACTATATTAGTAACTAAATATTTTAAAATATTATAATATTATAATTACTAAAGGTTTCAATATTATATAATTATACTAAATATATTTAGATTTCTATTAATATTATTTATTTATTAATATACTTAATTAATATATTAAGATTACTTACTAATAAGAGTAGTCCAAATTCTACTATATTTATATAGAGATTATAAGTTAGCTTATATTAATAATAGAGAATCTTTATATTAGTAGTAGAAAATGTTTATATTAGAAGTATAAAGTTTTATCTTAAAGGTAAGTAGAATACAGTAAGAATATTAAGGTTACGAATATAGAGGTTATAATAAGTATTTAAATAGAGTAGCTATAGTTAGTAGTAATTAAATCTCTTAAGATATTTAAATTATATATAATATAAGGGCGTGAGGATATAAGAATATAAGGGCGTAAAGTTAATATAAAAGAAGTTATTAGTTGTTTATTATCTACGAAAAAGTTAACGTGGGGTGGATATACTAGCTGTAGCTATAAGGGGTTTAAACCCAGATTAACTTAAGGCTAGCTGCAGCAGTTAGTTGGGGGGTGGAAGGGCTGAAAATATACTTCAGGGGGTAATATATCTACTAATAGTTATAATAGAAAGCAAGCTATTAGCCCCTCCCTTAAATATATAGTAAAACATATTATAGCTTTTAAATAACCTTTAATAAATATTAGCCTAAAGTTAGATAATATATAGAGAATATATTATAATGATGATTAGAAAATTTATCTTATAGTTATTATTAGTAAATATATTTTAATATACCTATAATATTTAAATATCCAGAATATATAAATTTATTAGGAATATACTACTGATTTATGTAAGGCTATATATATACTAATAAATAATATACTAATAGATAGACTTACTAAGATATTCTTATAACTAATATTTAAATACTTCTAATTACTTCTAAATCTCTAGAAAGTAGTTATTTATATAAAGTTTCCAATTAAAGTTACTCACTAAGCTAATTATATAAATAACAAACCTAAAACTAATATAATTACCTAATAACTAATGTGTTTCTCTATATTTCTTACTTACTAGCTATATTTCTAAGTATCTATATATCTAGAAATATAATTATAGAAGTAAATATATTATAATATAAACTATAAATTAATAATATAAAAACCAGAAAAGCTAAATTACCTTATAGAATATAAACTATAGAGAAATATAACCTTTACCTAAGAAAGTAGTAAATATATAATAATTTTCAATATCTAAAAGTACTATATTAGTTTTCTAGCTTTCTACTTAAAAGAGTAATCTTATATATAAATATAATATATTTATACATATTAGTAATATGCTATAGAATACTCCTAATAATAAGGTTATTAAAAGCTAGCTGTAACTTATAAATAGAGAAATTAGCTAAAGTTAGGTGGATATTAGCTTTGGAAGTATTTCTAATAAAGATTAATTTAGAATAATCTTTATTCTTACCTATAAATACAGAAGTGGAAGGATATTTCAGAATAGCTACCTTACTAGCTATCTCCTAAGAAACAAATTTACTACTAAACTTATTAAAAAATATTAGTTATGATAAAATTTTAACTTACCTAAGCTTCTAGCTAGTAGTTAATTTAGAATATTAATAATATATAAACTAAAAGGTATATTATAATAGTAAAACTACTTTTTTAAATAAATTTAAAATATTAAAATTCCGATATTACTAGCTAGCCAGATAATAATATATATAAAACCTTATCTATAGTATATTACTGATATTTAGCTAACTAGTTTAACTTTACCTAATAACAATTACCCCAGGAGCTTCTACTAAGTATATTATAAATATAGGTTTTCTATAATAAATTCCTAAAAACTACCTAACCTCAGTTTATAAACTTATTATCCTTAGAATTTACCTTCTTTATATTACTACTAGTAAATATTTAACCTAACTAAATATTATCTTATATACTATATTAACATTAATAATACTTACTGGGGAAAAAACTATTAGCCTCTTTCTTCAGTAGAAATCTTTTCTATATCTTCTTAGACATTAAGTTATTACTTCCCACCCCTATAGGTTACTTTTAATTTATAATAAACTACTAGCTAATAATATCGAAAACTACAAAAGCTATATAAATATATTGAAAGGTTACTTCGTTTTACTCGACTTTAATATAAAAAAGCTACCTTAGTTATTATTATCTATATTTTCTTCACTTTACTTTTAAAGTTTTAATATAGAGAAGCTACTCTAGCTATTATTATTAGTATTTATCTTAATTAGTATTACCTTTTGCAGAATAATTTAAATAATCTCTAAAAGGAAGGCTATTATATTTATTGTTCTGTAAAATATTATAAGTAGCAAATATATATATATATATATATATATATATAATATAATCTTAAGTAAATACTAATATAATAGTAGTAATAATAATCTAAAGAGAAATAGTTAAGAGGAAGATATCTTAAAAATGCTATTCACCTACAGTATTCTTATAATTTACCTTAACCTAAAGCTATATCCTAAGTAAGTATTATCTATACCTTATAAGAAAGATATAATTATTTTATTTATCTATATTCAATATAGTACTTTATAAGTAACGAAGTAATATCTTTTTTTATTTATTCTATATCTCAGAAACTAATTATATATAAAATAGAAATTTTCAACTAACTTTATATATTAATTAGTATTTACTTATATGCAGTTTTATCTGGGGGAAAATATTATAAGAGCTTTAAGTCTATAGATTACTATTCTGAATTATATAGCCAACTTATATAATATATTCCTTACGTAAAATATATCCACAAACCTATATATTACATAGCATCACTCTATAAATAGCTTTTAATATAAATAAGCTTTTACTTGCCTATCTCTATAAACCTAACGCCACAGTTCACCACAATATACTTATAAGAAGGCTTTACTAAAACATTATTAACCTTACGAATTAATATACCTATAGGAATATTATGACTTAATATACCTATAACTTTATATTCCTTCTCTTAAATACTTGTAATCTATTATTTTAATTATTATCTTAACTATTAATTTAACTATTAATTTAACTATTAATTTAACTATTAATTTAACTATTAACTTAACTATTAATTTAACTATTAATTTAACTATTATTTTAACTATTAATTATCTATTATCTTATCTTTATCAATACCTCTAAGCTACTACTAAGTAATTAGTAAAATTATATATTACATATGCAGCTATATAATGTTAGTAAAACTTAGAGGCTGAAGCCTCTGAAGGAGGAAATAATTTAAGAATATAGTTCCCTATAGCTTATATAGAAAGCTAGAATAGCTAGAATTATATAACCTATAGAAGCTTAAGGCTACTAGATCTCTATAAATTAAAGCTCTCTTATAGCTACCACTAGTTAACCTACTAAGTTAAAATCTTACAACCTACAAAAACCTATCTTTTCACTACTTTCCCTTACCTTACCTAGGCCTTTAGTTACACTCTTACAGATATATAGAGAGGGTTTATTATTTAATAGTAACTGGAGTTAATAATATTTAAATCCTATAGAAAGTAAAGTTCTACTAAGTACTTCAAAGTTAAATTTCAGTCTATATAGAAAGACGTTAGAAGAAGGGGAAGGTATTTACTAAGTTAAATGTTAATAAGAATATCTTAGATTAAAATGTATTATATAATATTAGACTTATATAAGTTAACTATAAGCTAGAGATATTCAGTGTATAAAGGGAAGTAATATCTATATACAGAGTATATATAACAATAATAAAGATTATAAGTAACTATAATATAATTTAGTTACTTTTACTTTATAGTTATAGTTGTATTCAAGCGTTTCACCCTAGATATAGTTCTAACTGTAAAATATATCCGGCAATAGTATATATAATAATACTAGTTTATAACTAATTTAAACGGTAATAAAATTACCTATTATTATAGATAATTATACCTCCAGTTAAAATATTTAACTTTATAGTAGAGGAAAACCTTATAGTAATAATTAGTAAAAGCTTCAGTAAGGCTAAAGTTTAATATATATAGCTGAAAGTAACTACTGATATTATAAAGTTAAAAACCTTTATAAACCTCTTAAAAATAAAATAAAATAAAAAGCTAAAAGCTAAACATTCTATAATTTATTAATTTTCCATATTTATATCTTTACAATAAAACCGGAATTCCTCTTAAATCTATATAGCTACCTATAACTAGAGGAATATAATAGTAGATACTAAATATTCTATTATAATTTCTATAACTAAAGATATTAATATCTCCTAATAAATCTAAGTAATATTATAAATACTAATATTAATAGATATACTCTAGAAATTTAGAAATAACTTTTCTAGATATTCTATAATATACTATATAAAGCTAATAAGTTCGGAAATTAGTTATTAATTAAATAGTATCCTAATATTAATATACTATATTAGTTACTAGATACCTTAGAATATTATAGTATTATAATTACTGGGGTTTTAGCTACTATATAGCTATACTAAACGTATCTATATCAATTTTTATATTATTTATATATTGGCTGTATTTAATATATTAAGATTATTTACTAATAGAAGTAAGCTAAATTGCATTATATTTATATAGAAATTATAAACTTACTTATATTAATAGCAGAGACCTTTATATTAATAGTAGACAACTTTTATATTAACAATAGAAAGCTTTATCTGGGGGGTAAGAATATTAAGATTACAGATATTAAGATTATAATAAGTATTTAAATAAAGTAACTATAGTTAGGAGTAATTAAATCTCTCGAGATATTTAAATTATATATAGCGTAAGAATATAAGATGTAAGGTTAATATAGAAGAGATTATTAGTTATTTAGTATTAAAAAGGTTAATATAGAGTGGGTATATTAGCTATAGCTATAAGGAATTCAGCTTCAGATTAACTTAAGGCCGGCTGCAGCAGTTAGTGGGGGTAGAAAAGCTAAAGTTATACTTTAGGAGGCAATATATTCACTAATAGTTACAATGGAAAGCAAGCTATCAGCCTCTCCCTAACCTTAATATAATAGAAATACCATCTTATATATTTTAGGTAAGTAATATTAGTAAATATAATATTATTCTAGAAATTCTCTGAAATAAAAAAGTAAGGTTATATCTAAACTAAAAAACTTTAAGCTAACTATATCTTTTGAACTATTAGTAATATTAAACTAATATATAACGCTAAAGTAATTAATAAAGCAAAGAAGTAATCTAAATATAAATCAGTATTTTTAGATACATAAACGTTAATAGAGAGAGAGTAATAAGCTATACAATAATAATCTAGAGGAGATATAAATAGAAAGAAAGATAGAGATATTTAGTTACGAATATAATATTAAGAGTAAGTTTATATTTTGAATATAAAAGAGAGAGATATTGATAGAAGAGAATATTTATATATATAATAGAATTAGAAGCAAGTAAGGTATCTATTAAAGGTTTTATCTACTTTTTTATAGAGAAAGAATTAGAGATATTATAATAATACTGAGTATTAATATTAGAAAAAGGAGAAACTAGAATATCTTAGAATTTAGTAGAGAATTTAATCTTATTTATTCTAAAGAAGGAAAGTAAGCTAAAGTAATATATATACTATAGAAAACTTGATAATAATATTATTTAAAACTAAATAATGTGGTTAATAAGTAAGCTGGATAGATAAGTGAGCTGGACACCCAACTGCGACCATATTATATTTCCGACCGATATATAATACCTACGAAATTAATTAAATTCAAACTAGTTAAGATCTTCTTCTTTAGATATTTCTTTAGCAAATTGATATATTTATATATTATAATTAGTATTTCTGTAGATACTATATTACCGTTAGCCTATCTCTATCCTCGACTGGTAACCACTATTTTAGTATATTTCCTTTTTAATTTAGACTGTAGCTTCTCTCTGTAATTAAAGGTTCTCTATTTTAGTTATAGTGAGATTTTCTCTTTATTTAAGATATATCTTCTTAGCCCTCTAGTATCTATTAAGTAAGTTATTCTCCTCTCGAAAGATCTAGATTTTAGATTTTAATAAAGTAATTTAATATATAAATCTGTATACTTCTTTTAATAAATATTTTATAATTTTAATAATTAAAATTAGTAAGCTATTTTAATAGTGGAAGATTCTCCTCTTAATAAGTTCAGACTGAGAAGATATTTCTATTAGGTTATTTAGTATCTAAGACGTTTATATAGGGGATATTATTAGGAGGGACCTTAGAGGTATTAGAATATATAACTTAATATTAAGTTTTAATAGTATATTTTCTATATTAAGAGGGATAAATTTAGTCTTTCTGAAATCTCTCTAGATATTTTTAACTATAAGGATTTATATAAGAACTTTATGAAATATAGAGAAGAAATCTTCCTTTATAATATAAATATTACCTTAGCGTATCTTATTCTTAATTTATTAACTATATATCTTCTTTAGTAATCTAAAATACTTAATATCTAAAAGCTAAAGTAAATAAGAAGACTGGATTAGTATATAAAATATAATAATATTATTTTCCTTATAATATATCTTAAAGTTAGCTGTATAATAACTCTCATAACTATTAATAATAAGGAGGTAATATCTGCTACTTATATGCAGTTTTATATACTAATTAAAATGCTGGAGCTAATTTAGGCCTCTTTTATTTATTATCTATCTATTTTTAAATATTATCATAATTTAGTTATATGGGAGATTTATTTCTATATATTAGGTAGAGAGATAATATTATTTTGAAATAATAATATATAGTAGAATACTGTAGCTTAATAAACTGATAGTCTAGATAATTATAATCTATTCTTAGTTATTAGGTTATATTATTTTTATGTTTGAATGCTTTTTAGTATTTATTATAATTATTCTAGATATAATCTAGCTTATTATAAATTTAGTTTTATTGAAGTTATAGATATTTAAGTTTATAATATTATATTTTACGATTATATTCACTATAAGCTGAAATTACGTACTTATTACGTCTGGATCTTTATATTAAGCTTTCTTATAATTATATTTGCGAAAAAAGTGCGTCTGGAGCTATAGTTATTATTTAATAAAGTTTGAAGCCTAGCATTTCCTAATAGGAGGTATATTATAATCAGTAAGCAGTTAATTAGCTATATCTTCTATATTACTAATATAGAGAGGAAATAATTATGAATCTAGGTTAAGAATATAGTTAACTAGTTTCTCCTCTTTAAGTATAGTTAAATTCCGTAAGTTAGAAGTAGTATTATATTATAATAGAATACTTTTTAGTTAAGTAGCTAAGGTTAAATATAATATTAAATAGATTTTAGCTGCAGTCTAAATACTAAGCTTTAGAGTTTAATTGATAGCCTGGAAGGCTAAGGTTAATTAAGCTTCTTTATTCTATAATATTATTATTTTATTGTGGCGTTACGTAGGTTATAAGGTAGAAGATGGGTTAGTCGCAGTTAGGTGTCCAGCTTGCTTGTCTGTCCAGCTCGCTTATCAACCACATTATCTCTTTCTCTTATTAGTATAATTTTAAACTAGCTAGAGGAAACTTTATAATTTACTAATATTAGTTTATAACTAGTAAATAATTATAATCAATTAATTGTTTGTAACTAAGTTATAACTAATACTTCTATTTTATTATATCTAAAGCTATATTATAGCGTATATATATATACTATATACTAATAGGATTAATCTATAGGATAATCCCCCTTATCTAATTAGTCTATAAAAGTGAAGTAACTAGTATATTACCCACTACTATAGCTTTTGCTATATTAGTATCCAGTTAACCTAACACTAGTAATACTCTCCTTTATAGCAAAAACATAAAAGAGTATTTAAACGCAAAAATAGTATAAAACGTAAAAACTAGTATAAAACGCAAAAGTAGTATAAAACGTAAAAACAGCATAAAACGTAAAAACTAATATAAAACGCCAAAACAATATAAAACATAAAAACTAGCTACCAGTTATATATATTTTTTAGGTATACTAAAAACCATTTAAACGCTATAAGCAGTATTTACTTATAAAAATACACCTTTTGATTATTATCACTTAAATACCTTAAAGCTTCTAGTAATAATACTCTCTATTTATCCTCTTTATTTTTATATCCTTCTTTTATTACCTTTTATAGCTTTTATAACTTATTTTTCTATTCTTATAACCACTTTATTTATAGTAATAAATATTTTAAGAGCTTAGTTATTAGATACCTTAATTATACTATCTACAAACTTATTCTTACTATTAATCTATCAGATGTTAAAGATCTTCCTTCTCTTATATAATTATTATAATACTATAATATTAATTATAAATTACTTCTTTTTTATTATACCTAATTTAATACGATACTTATAGAGGAAGTAGAAGTTAGTATAAACTACTATTAGTATTATTAGTATCTTAAAGTATTTAGTTACTTACCTAAGAATAATAAATATTATATAATCTATATTAACTTCTATAGTTATACTATAAACCTTCAATATTAATATACTATAAATAACTCTCTTTAACTTAATAGAAAAAAGATAAATAATATTATCTCTAAGTCTTAAAGTATTATTATCCTTACTAATATTCTCTATCCCTAGGATAATAATAAATCTAAGCTGGAATATTATATTACTATTATTAATAAAGAATATATTAATAAAAATATATAATCTTATTATCTTAATATTAGTAAGTATAAATATTAGGCCTCTCTCAGAGTAATCCATCTATTATACTAGATATTTATTAAGTTTCTTAATATTCTCTAGTATTAAACCTTAATATTAAACTATAATAAAGAGGTTAAAATATACCTCTAATTAGTATATAGAAGTTATATATACTCCTTATACTTATTATTTAATATATATTATCTTTATACTCTTAGATATGAAGTCAATAAGCTTAATTTTCTTACTTTATTCTTTTTAAGTAAAAGTAATATTATTATTATCCTTTAGAGTAATTACACTTCTATTAAATATAAAGAATTTATATTATATAAGTATTAACTTCAGCTTAACTATTAATTCTACTTACTAAAACTCCTCCTCTTCTATATTATTAAACTTAAGTAAGCAGAAACTAAAACTATTATCTATCCATATACCTATAATACCAAAATATAAATTATTAAGCCTAGAAATTATTAAGTATAAATTATATTATAAAGTCTCTATTTACAGTTAGGTTTCATAGTAGCTAGAATATATTATATACTAGTAGATACCTAACTCTATAAGACTATATAATAGTTAAATTATAATAATAATAATATCCTTTAGATATAAGCTATATAAGCTAACTAGTAGCTGGATTAGTATAAAATAATATAGTATTATCTCTACTTATATATATATATATTAGTTTAATCGTCAGGGTAATCGCATACCGTATGTAATCTTATTATATGGGTGCAAACTAGTGTTCTGGTTATTAGTTATTATTATTACTATATTACGTAGCATATAGCGTTACGTAAGGCTCTAGATCTACAGTATAGCAATTACTTACTAATTACTACACTATTCAGCTATAGCTAGCGTCAGATACTAAGTATCTATAGTCAGTAAGCTATAGGTGGAGAGTATACTACTATATATATAACAGTATATATAATTACTATATACCTTACAGTATAGTGTAACTAATACTGGTAACCTTTCGTTTTATTATATACTCTAATACCTATCTATTTATAGAAAGGAATAGTGCCTTTTATAATCTACACTCTTTTGCCTAAATAATATCTGAATACTTATTTATTTACTTTACTTAAGTTACTTATTCCTCTATTTAGATAGTTATATAGTTTAAATTAATAAATCTCTTAAGGATACAGTTTAGAGTGTTTTTTATAAAGGTATTAGTAATATTATTATCTCTATTAATCTACTATATCTTATGAAGCTTATAGTGCTTATATAACTACCTTAATGCTATAATATTAATTATTAAATACTTCTCTTTAGTAGTATTAAGCTTTATAAGGTATTTATAAAGTAAGTATAAGTTAGTATATATAATAGTTAGAATCTAAGGAAATTTTTAGTACTTAAGGATCTTCTTAAGTAATATAGCTATAGTATAAGTAAAGTCTATACTAGCTACTATAATATAGATTTCCAAAATAAATATACTTCTAATAACCTTTTTACTTTTTATAGATAAATAATATATAAGGTTACTATAGAGGTTAAACTAGCTATTATTAATTATAGTTTCTTATTCTAAGATTATTATAGATTCTAGTTAAAATAAGAAGTTAGTATTATTAGTAAAAGGACTATTAATAAAAATATAAAAATATACTCTAGAGAGATTAAGTAGTATAAAGTTAAGATCTTAGTTAAGATGCTTTATTTACTATTTATGCTATTTATGAAGTATAGTAGTATTATCACTTAAGAGTTATTACTTTTATACTATACGTACGAGGTTGAATAAAGCCTCCAGCTAGCATATAGAGGTAAAGTATATACCGTATATATATTATTTAATATATACTTTTTTAAGTACCTTAAGTGTAGTATATATATTAATAAGAGCTAGCTTTTACCCTTAGTGCTTTAAGCGTAAGTGGAGGTTAGTACTATATAGTAATAGAATACCTCTATTAAATATAAGGAGTGTGGTTTCCGAAAGTATAATCTTAAGCTTTATCTTAAATAAGGCTTTTTTAAGCTTTTTATTCTCTTAGCGAGAGGATACTATATTAGAGAGACTAAGAATATTATCAGTTTATATAGTAATAAGACTAAAAGTATTATTTTAAGTATATAAAATAAGGAGATATAGATTATATATTAAAGTCTCTATTTATAACTTCTCCTTATAGTATATAAAGTAAGTTACTTACTAGTAGGTTCCAGCTTTCGTAAAGCTATAAAGTAGTTTAATAATAATAATTATAGAGTTTAGAAAGTACTACCTTTTAAGATACAAGAATAGTTTAACTATAATATACCTTATAAGTTCTATTTTAACTTAAGTATAGACTTAAATTATATTATAAAGTTATATTATTCCACTTTTATACTTAAGGAAAGTTAGAAGTATAGCTAAAATTAACTATTAGCTACTATACTAAATTATTAGTAATTATATTAAAATCTCAGATTTACTATAGTCTCTGAAGTTTTAGATTATAAGTTTTAACTTCTTATATACTTTATTAGTATTCTTATTCTTAATTCTATTTATAATATAAAACTTAAAATACTTATAGTTTTTATAAAGAATAAAGTTATATTAAATAATCTTTATAATACTATTATTAATAGTATTTTTAACCTCCTTTTTAATTAACTCTTTAAATAGTAAGTTAAAGATTATAATTACATTTTCTATATAGAGGGTAAGTAAGAATAGTAAATCTAATTACTTCTTAGCTATAGTATATACTATAAAATAAACTTCTTAGTTAAACTTTAAAAGTAGTAAACTAACTATATATCTATAGGTTATATAATTTAAAGCTTCCAGCTGGATCTAAGGTCTGTATATTACTTACATAATATTACTAACTACTAGAGGGGGGAGAATATTATTATCTCTTAGGGGAGAAGTAATATAAAGTATCAGCTATATATTTAAAGTCTTACGGATAGCTGCAGATAAATTTTTATAAGCTTTTATTTACTATTAGGTTATATAGAGATTTTTAACCTAACTAGAGGTTAGTATATAAAGTTATAAATATTAGTTT
Organism: Colletotrichum lindemuthianum; assembly: GCA_001693025.2. Classification (NCBI taxonomy): domain Eukaryota; kingdom Fungi; phylum Ascomycota; class Sordariomycetes; order Glomerellales; family Glomerellaceae; genus Colletotrichum; species Colletotrichum lindemuthianum. Next base: position 57,027 of record MASP02000228.1, on the reverse strand, counting down.
TTATAAAACTATAGTTTTAGCTACACTATTATTAATCTCTTATTTATTACTTTTAAAATACTATTTTATAGTTATTAATTAAAACTCTTAAAAGCTATAAAGTAGCTTAAGAATATAAGTTTCACTATAGGTAGTAATAAGAAGCTATAACTTTTACTAACCCTTTTTCTCTTACTATATATATATAAAAGTCTGAAGTAGAAAGATTTCTATATAAGAGATATTAGGGTTATTATATATTACTAAAATAGTATGAATAGTATATTTAGTATACTTATAGTAAACCACCTTTATAATCTTATATATAGCTTAGGCTTCAATAATAATATCTAGAGAGGAAGCTAAATTTTCTGTAAGGTGTAAGTATACTCTAAAAATAAGTGGTATAAGTATAAAGCTATTTAGGTTAGTAGTATTATTAATTACCTTATATATTACTTAAAAAGATACTTTTTAAGTAATAGTAGGAAGCTCTACATAGTAAATCTTATATATACAGTAGAGAAGTATATAGTAATACCTAATTTAACGAATATTATTATATATCTTAATAGATATAATATAAACTATCAATCCTATAGTTTTCACTTCTAATCTGAAGTTTTTAGATTAAAATATTATACTTAAGTTAGTAGTCATAAAATAGGCAGAGCTTTAGTATATATTAATCTAATATACTTTAAGGATCTTCTATATTACTTTTACTAATAGATTAAGTAAAAATTAAGTCGTATTAAATACTATAATAATATTAATAATATAGAGTATATTATAGATATTAATATAGATAATATTAATAATAATCTTAAAGTTAAAGTTAATATTACTCTAAATAGTAAATTAGAAGTATAAGAAAGCTATATTATATATTTAGTAATAGTAATAGTATCTCTTAAGGACTTTAAGAGTATACTATCTAATTGGATATTCCATTTTAGTAAGGATATTATAGAGGTATACCATAGCTAGATATCTAAAGTAGCAGTAAAGTCTCTATATCTCTATTTCTGTAAAGTATATAGAGGTAAATATTCTCTTTTTATTAAAAAGTATTTAAAGATATTCCTATTTTTTAAATAATAAGTATAATCTTTTTACCTTAGTAAAGCTTATTATAGATATTATTAAATATAATATTAAGGTAATCTATATCTATAAGATAGAGGAGGGAAGGTATATTGTAAGAAATTATATAAAATATAATAATACTAAGTAATATAGATATATTAACTATTTTAAGTATTATAATAGACATAGCTTCTCTAAAGTATATAGTAACTAATTTACTTTATAGAGGCGTGAGAGTAATAGAGGGAATACCTAACTACTTTAATATAGTAAACTGAAAGTATTTAGTAGTTAAGAAACTAGTAGTATTTAAGTTAGATAGAATATTTTAAAATATAATATTTAAGTAATAGCTTTTAAATATAAAGATATATATAAAAGTAGTAATATTATCTATTAGTTTACTATTAGTAGTAATACTTTTAGTAAGGATATAGACCATTACCTAATTTTAGAGAACTCTAGTAATTTTACCTCTATCTAAAATAATAGGCTTCTTTCTATGAAATAATATAAAAAATATTTCTATGGTAGATTCTATAAAGTAACTCTCCTTAAAGTTAATATCTATCTAATATTATATAATAATTTCTTTATTAGTATTAGCTTTAAGTGGAACCTTGAGGCTATTATTATTAAGGTTATTAATATCTTTATAGCTTATAAGGAAAATATACTATACTATTATAGAATACACTTTAGGGTTAGTAGTTAACTTATATCTATTAAATATAGTATACTTCTCCTTAAGAGTATATTTTATAGATTAGTAACTAATTTTACTATATATATGATATTTCTAATTAGTATAGTTATATATAGATATTAAAAGTGGGTGATAGCTACCTGGAGCGTAAAGCTATATATGTATAGAGGTATAGCTATAGTCTTAAGGGTTACCTTAAGGTAAGTTATATATAGAGTTAGTCTAAAACTAGTCTCTAGCTACCTTTTAGTAGTTATTTCTATTATCTTATTTATATTATGCTTTTTAAATTGATAAGGTATTACTTATAGTAGATCATAACTAATTATAGAGATTCTAGAAAATTACTATAAAACTAAAGAAAGCTAACTAACATTCTAATATATTATAATATATACTTATAAGCTGGAAGTAGAAAGTGTTATATATTTAGATCCTAATAGGGAAGGTTTTTTTAGATATATATAAGCTTTAATATTAGAAGTATAAAAACCTTCTTTTTATTTTTATTAGAATTCTTATTAAGAATATTTTAAAAATTAGTATTTTACTAGTTAGAGAGGTAAAGTTATTAATTCTTATTATTCTTAAAATAATCCTTAATCTATTAGATTATTTAGTTAAATATAAAGTTAATATCTAAAGTATTTAAGTAGTGTGAGAATAGCTATAGTATCTATTCTACTATGTGGCCGTTCTGGCTTATATAAAGCCTAATCAGCCTATTTATACGCATTTAAGCGTTCTATTCTAGGTTAAATAGATTATACCTTTTAATAACCTACATTCAGACTATATACTATACTATTTATTCATCATAATTATAAGTCCAGATTTATTTAATTATCCTCTAAACTCCTATTAATTATTTTAGTATAAAGAAATTGATATCTTTTTAGATCTATTATAATTACTTTAATATAATATTTTTAACTACTAGTAATCTTAATACTAAAATTAAGCTATCTAATAATATTAATTTCAACTAGTAGTATATTACTCTTTAATTTTATATAACTAACTAAGATATTTAGAAATATCTTAATCTAGATATTATACTTACTATTAATATTATAAAACTACTTAATCTACTAAGTTTTAATATTTAGCTATCTATAGAAAGTATTACTTAAAAAAATAAAAATTTAGATTTATATATAATTAAGATTATAGGTATTTTTAACTACTATTCTATAGATTTTAAGCTTTAAGTAGTTTATAAATCTAACTATAAAGAAGTTAAGAAATACTATAATATAATTTAGATATAGGTGGATATAACTATTAATAATAGTTTTTTTATACTAGCTTAAATAAAGCTTCTTAATAATAATAATATATTTTTTTAAGTATTCCTTAAAATTTTGAAACGTTAATATACTTAGAATAAGTTAGTTATATAATAGAGAGTCTAAATAGAATATAAGAGAATTCTGGAAAAAACTAATTTAAATATCTCTATTTTAGTTTAATATAATAAGTAATATATAATCTACTTTTAAGTAGTAATATTTAATATCCTTAAGATTAAGAATATATTTATAGTTAAAAAGTAACTTTAAGTATTCAGCTACTATATTATATTTAGTTAGACTTCTGGATATTACTAAAAAGTAATTAAGAATAAGATTCTTAACCTACTAATTATTAGTCTAGCTTAATATAGAGAGATTTTCACTTTCCTAATATATATTAATAAAGGTTTAGCTAAAAGTTAAGTTAAAATATTATTTATATTAACTATTCTTATAGGGAGATTAAATAATATAATTTAATTAAAATTTAAATATCTATATAACTAGAGGTAGTATTTATATCTACTTGAGGATTATAGATATATTAAATATACTATTACTAATATTTATAGTTAATCTCCTAATATTTATATATTTCTTACAATTTAAAATATAGTAATTAATAGAATTAATAATTCTAAATTATATAGATTCTACTAAAGGCTAATTAAAAAAAGATAACTTAATAATAAGGATTATATAGCTAAAACTAAAAAGCTATCTTCAGATAATTTTAAAACTAAAGTAACTTTCTTAGGTAGTAAATTTAGTAGAAGTAATTAGTATCTCTCAAACTTAATATATATTAGTATTAATTTCTTTCTTCTTAAATAGTTAAATACTAATATACCTCTAGGTGTTTTTTCTACTACTTAAGAATTTTACTTACTTATAGTAAATATAGTTTTTTATAATTATAAAGTAATTTATATTACTAACTTTATAATACTATTTTACGAAGGATCTTTGGAATTAAATTAGAAGATAGATATAATTTAATATAAGTTAGCTAACTTTCTAATTATTAGATAAAGTAAGTATATAATTCAGAGTATTCTCAATAGTCTGAAGGGAAAGAATATACTTAATTTAACGTTAGATAATATTACCTATATTAAAGATTTTTATATTAATATTATTTTAGAAGCTTTACTTCTTAAAAAAACTAAAATTTAGTATATAAAACTTAACTATATACTTAGATATAAGCTACTTAACGGCTTTATTATAATAAGATAGCTACTTAGAAAGTATAATCTTATCTTTCTTAAATATAAGCTACTTTCTAACTACTTAATAGTCTATTTAAATACTTCTAGTATAATCTTAGAGTTACTTTATATTCTACTATTATAATTTTAATTCTTAGTATCTCTACTGAATAATAAGTTTAATAATATTCTAACTTAGTATTTTTATATAGACTATTTTAGCTTTAATACTCTTAAGTATCTAGTGTTTAATATTTAGGAGGTAAAAATTATTAATCTAAAGTAATTAGACTATTTATACTATATAGAAGCTTATTCTTAATAAGTTATTTCTAGATAACTATCTGAATTATATTTAGTTTACCTATTTTACAGAATCTCCTGGAATTTATTGAATTTTTCTAGAATATATATAAATAATTTATAGATACTTATTATTAAGGATAAATTCTCAGGCTTACTCTTTATATTTACTCGTATAGATAAAACTTATATTTTAGTTTATGAAGTAATTATAATATTTAAAGAATAGATTAAGTACTAGAGAGGTCTCTTAATTTATAAGATTCACTAGAATATTAAGTAAGATATTTTTGTAATTAACAGAGAACCAGGTTATTAAATTTAATTAAAAAAGTAAGATATTAATTTTAAACTATCTCCCTTATATATAAAAGAATTAGTTAGAGTAAGTAAGTATATAGAAAAAGAATTTATTACCTAAAGTATTAAGATATAAGAAGCTATAGAACTACTACTTAAATTATAAGTAGAAGTAATTTAAATAGTAGTAGTATTATATAATATATCCCTAAATACTTAAAATAACTAGGAATTACTATATAAAGTTAAAGAAACTTAATTGAGATAATATTTTAATTAGTAAGTTCTAGAATATACTCTAAGTTTATATTAAGATTTATACTCTTATTAGGAATAAATCTATATTTATAGATATTAAATATACTAACTTAAGAAATATTATAAATAAAATATTTTAAAAAAGTTATTTAAAGTTAAACTAAGGGAATATATTAAATATTTAGTAGGATATATTCTAAATACCTATAATCTCTTTAGAATCTAGATTCCCTATTTTTATAAGATTATTATTATTTAGAATGTTAAATTTAACGAGAAAGAATTCTACTTAAAATAGAATTTACATAAAATGTTTACTAGAGAGGTTATAAAATTCCTAGTTAAACTAATTACTAAGGAGGAAGAAGATCTTATTCTTAAGGTTCTTAGAAAGTGTAAACTAGAAAGAATACTTGATAAAGAATCCTCTCTTCTATTAGTAGTTTTAGTAATATTAAAGGTAATTTAAAATATTAAGTTAAATTTTAGTTTAGTTTTAAAAACTAATAAGAGAAGTTTAATAATATTTAAACTAACCTCTAAACTAATAAAATTAATATAAGTATCTGAAAATTGGAATTTAGGAAATATACTAACAGCTAGAGAACTAGATAATATACTTAAAATATAGAATCTAGCTAACTAAGAGGGTAAATCTACTTTAAACTAGGAGGCTACAGGTAATTATATTAGGATCCTAATTTAGCTAAATTAAGATAAACTAAAATATAGTTTTTAACTTCAGAACCCTAAGATTTTAATAGCTTAGAAGTTAAGCTAATAACGTAGAAATAGATAATAATAGTAACTTTTGTTTAAAGTTAATATTAATAACTATATAATACTCTTAAAAGAATATAATAATAGTATTTTATATCTTATAGAATATAAATAAGATAGTTTCGCTAGTATTTATCTACTTAATTAGTAATAGGAGCTTAATAGTAATAATCTTAACTTTTTAATAGTTTTCCTTATTATTTAAAATATAACTTTAAAAAAGAAAAATCCAGCTATATAGATTTAAATATATCTTAACTAACTAGTAGTATCTCCTAAAATCTAGAAGAATATTACTAACTTACTAGAACTCCTCTAAATATCCTTTATTAAAGTAGTAAAAGCTAAAATTATAAAGTTAAAAAAAAAGTATCTGGTGAGAAATAGATTACTAGAATATAAAATTAAAGTTCTTACTTTTGAAGTAGGTTTTTACTTATAAGATAAATACTAATAGTTTCCCAGAATAATATAAGGTAAGAATTTATATATATAGAAATATATAATTAGTTAATCTACTGTAAACTATATATATAGTGATACTAGCTACTAAAATCTTTTAAGTAATTATAGTAATTATAATATAATTTAACTTTAAAATCCTTCAGTTTAATATTATTAATATATTTCTTAATACTACAAGCAATCTAAATAATCCTCTAATAATAGTTAAACTATCTGATAGATTTAAAATAGTAGGGAGGTATATAGAGCTTAAATAAGCTTTTTATAGACTTTAAGATATATCGCTCCTATAATATTAAACCTTCTATATTATATTAAAGTTTCTAGGTTTTATCTTTTACCTAGAGGAACTTTATCTATTTAAAAACTAGAGTTTTACTATTTATATTCTCTTTTATATAGATAATATTTTTCTCTTATATTATAAAGTAGCTAAAAAGGAAGTATTTAATATTATTACTAATATAAAGTAAATATATAAGCTAAAGGAATAAAGTCTAGTAGAGTATTTTCTGAAAGTTTAAATAATTAGAGATTATAAATATTAGAAGATTTACTTAGTTTATAATATATATATTACTAAACTTACTAAATATTTTAATCTTAAAAATAAATTAATACTAATAATATTACTTCTAAAAGTATCTTTTATTATAAGTCTAGATTAAGTAATACTAAAAAGGATTTATATATATTAGATTAAAGTTAATTTAATTCTCTATATATTAATTATAATATAACTAAATATCTTATATATCTACTCTCTCCTATTAAAATACTTTATAAACCCTTCTTAAGTATATTAAGATATTATAGACTATATAATTCAGTATTTCTATAGAATAAGATTCCTAGTATTTCAGTTTAGAAGTTTAGAGAGTATAGATAAAATATTCTAGATATTATAAATTCCTAGAGATGCTTCTTTCGTAGATAATAAAGAGACTTAAAAATTAAATTATAGCTATATTATTACTCTATTTAGAAAACTAATCTAATAAAAGGTTACTTAATAAAATATTATTATAATATTAACTACTAAGATAGAACTTCTCAGTCTTAAATATATTTTAAATGAAGCTATAGCTTTAAAGAGACTATTTTAAGATATAAAATTAAATTTTAGAGATATTAAGAGAGTCTATTATAATAACTACTAAACTATCAGACTAATAATCTTAAATAGTAAGTATCTATTTACTGGATTTTAAAAATATAGATATTTAATAAATATAACTATATTAAGAATACTTAAAAAAGAGTTTTAAGATTATTTATATACTTATAAATATAACATTAGTAGACAGACTTATAAAAAACTTAACTTAAGCGAAATTTAAATAATTTAGAATATTTCTTAATCTAACGGATCTTTAATTAATACTATTAGAACCTCCTAAGCTAGGCTATTTAGTCCCCTAAAAGCTAAAACTTAAATAATAATAAATAAAATTCTAATTCTTAGAGGAAGGTTTTAGTAATATTAATATAGAGCGTAAGTAAATAGTAGAATTTATCTACTCTCTCTTAAAGAATAAAAATCTCTAGTTAAACTTATATCTAACTTAAGAGAAACTATTTAAACTTATTAGTTTAGGATAAAGTCTAAACTATAGTTATTAGTATATAGAAATTAGACTGAGGAGATATTAAAAATATATTAAATCCTACTGAAACTAAAGTTAGTATCTAATAATTTTGGCTTAAAATAGAAGGGTATCAAATAAAGCTAAAAGTTAAACTACTAAAATAATTTCTAAAATTACTAGTAATTAGCTGAGAGATAGAGTTCTAACTAAAAGGTAATTTAGTTATACTTATAGTTGAACTAGAGATCTAGTTAACTATAAGTAGTTAAATAAATAGTAAGGATAATAATAATTTAGTAATAATATTCTTTAAAGTAACTAATATCTAAATAGTAAAACTAGAAATACTTCTATTTTTAATAAAAGTTAATTCAAATTCTTTCTATTAGTTTAAATATAACTTACGTTAGACTATAATCTTTGTATTACTAATTTACTTACTTTTTATCTATAAGAGTTAGCTTTAAATTAGTAATTTATAATACGTTACTTATAAGATTATTATTACATATCTTAATAACTTTAATATAATATCTAAATATATTATAGATTGTTTGATATTTAGAAATATAGACTTTTAAGAATCTATTTATATACTAGAAATAATATTTAGTAGATATATTACTACTTCTAATTTTAATTAAGTAGAAATAGAGATTATAGTTAAGAATAAAACTTAAAATATAAATAGTAAAGAAAATAGTTTAGAGAGATTAAATTCCTCTAATTATCTTTTTTTTAATTAATTGATTTTTATATTCCTCTAAAATCTTAATTTTTAACTTATCTTTCTTAATAAATATAGACTTCTTAGAATTAGCAGACTTATTAAAGTTAACTGATTAATATTATATATTCTTAAACTAGTATTTCAGATTCTTAATTTTAGAAGATACCTCTTAATTCTTAATCTAAACAGACTTTTCTATAGATACTAATATATTTTTATAATATTTCTTTAGATATTTAATAATTTCTTTAATTTTATCATCTTTCTCTTCTTTAGATTATTTAATCTTATTAGTATCCTCTTTAATATATTTAGATTCTTTATTCTTATTCTTAACTGATAGATTATCTGTAAGATTATCTTCCTTATTATTAGTAGGAGGAATAATAATTTATATTTTCTTAGGATAATTATAGTAATACTTAATAATAGTGGGAGTAGCTAACTTTTTAATAGAAATAACTAACTTCTAAATAATAATATCCTTAATATTATTAAACTTAAGTATATTAAGTAACTTAGATATAGGAAGACTAAATAAAGATTCTTAGAGATTAGGAAATTTAGTAAAATATATTTTAATAAAGACTTTTAGTTAGAAAACCTTAATTTCAAACTACTATATAATAATAAAATATATTTTTAAGGGATATAAATACTTTATATTACTAATTTATTTTTAAATTATATAAATAAACTAAATCCTAATAAAGATTATAAGTTTAATAATAGAATTTACTATTATATCTATAAGAAATAAAAAGTTAGTATTAGTAAAATAAATAAATAAACTAAGTAGTTACTAGATATAGTATATTTCCTTAAGAGAATAAAGAATAGGTTCTTAAGTTCCAGATATATTATTAGAAGTAAGAGAATAATAGAAATAATGAAAAATACCTATTATAAAGTTAAGTTCTATTTATTAAAGAAACTTAAGGTTAATATTAGAGAGTATCTCTTTGAATAAAGGAATTTACTAAGTAAGAATAGAAATAAGCTAATTAAAAACTATAGCATCTAAATTAAAATATAATAGAATTGAATTATTAACCTTAGTAATAATATTATACGTTACTTTAGTCTAAATTAAATATTAGTGACAGTTGAAATAATTGATATAAAATAATATATAAAATGTATAGTAGTAATACTTATAGCTAATAAGTATAATAATAATTAAGGTTATTAGTTAAGAAGACAAGAAAGCTTAGTAAGCGTAAATAAAGCTAAAATTTATAATATTTATAAAGCTAAAATTATATAATCTCAGAAACAACTAATAGATTACTTCTACTGAGTATTAATAATAACTATTTTAAAGATAAATATTATAATAAGTTAGTTAAGAAACATTATTTCTTTTATGTTAATATTTAAAGAATAACTTTTAATATCTATTTATAGTATTTTATTTATTAAATATACTATTTAGAGCTTAAAATATAAGATTTTATCTAGTAGTTATTCCACTAGGGGGGTGTATGAGAATAGCTATAATATCTATTCTGCCGTGTGGCTATTCTAGCTTATATAAAGTCTAACTAGGTTATTTATATATATTCGAGCGTTCTATTCTAGGTTAAATAAATTATACCTTTTAACAACCTACATTCAGACTATATACTATACTATTTGTTTATTATAAGTAGTTAAAGTAAAACTTAAAAGTATGATTCTTAAGTATAATTAGAAAAAGCTCTACCTATATATACTATAGAATACTAAATTTAAAGTAGTAATTATAGAATATATAGACTTTTAATTTAAGAATATCAAAGAGGTTTCTACTATATTTTATATTTTTATTATATAATTTTATAAAGGTTATAATATATTTAGTGGATATATTATTAAAAGGTATAGTAGGGTTAGCTTATAGAGAGTATTTATACTGCCTAAGTAGTTACTAATTATAGTTTTAGTAGTCCTCTTACTATTAGAAAGATTCTAATATAGAGGAATAGAGGGTTACTAAGACTAAAGATTAAAATAAAAGTTTCTCACTTTAGGCTATAAGTATATAGGTAAGTTAAGTTAGTAGCAAATATCTTTCTTTAACTACTTATAGTGAGAATATCATTTATATTAAACTTTCAACTTTAGGTTAGGTCTCACAGGAGGATAATAGAATATACTATTAAGCTATTATAAGGTTATCTAACCACTTTAGAAACTTCTAGAGATTCTCCCTTAATAGGGGAAATGAGCAGTAAAAATTCTTAATTTCTAGACAAATCTATAAAGTAAAATCATTTTACCAAGTAACTTAATATAAAATCAAGTAAATATAGTCTCTTTTTAATTTAATTTTAATATTATAAGTAATAAGGTAGTTTCTAAAATAGTAGACTATATTAGTATTACTAAGTTACTATATTACTTCAGGCTATTTAATAAAAGTATCCTAGAATATTTAAAAAAACCTTTTAGTTATAAAGTTCCAGTTAAGTATAAGACGTTAGTTCAGATTCTAGATATATATTAATCTCACTAATATTCTTTATTATAATAAAGTTATGGTTAATCTCTTAAATTTATCTGAAATACTTTAGATTTAAGTAAAGAGAAATCTTTATTAGTATAGAGATACTTAAGAATAAGGTTATTACTAATATAGGAATATTTTAGGTGAATATCTAACCTTAAGGTGTTAATTTAAATATTATTATAAAGACTAGAGAGATATAAAGTAAGGGAGGATTATAAATTTAACTGAATCTATATAGAGAGGGATAAGGGAAGAATTTTCAAGAGGCTATATAGATTTCTCAAGAGGTTAAAGTTAGAGATACTATAAATCTCCAGTATTAAAAAAGTCTAGTATTACTTAAGCAGAATTATTATATTTACTAAATACACTCTAGTTAATAATAGTAAGAATATAAGTTTAAACTTCTTAGTATAGTTATAGGGAGTATCTTAACTTAACTAAAGTGAGAATGTGAATTTAAATTTCTTAATAGTAATCTTCTTAAGAGGTTAGTATATATTTAGAGGTTTCTGGTAAGACCCTAGAGTGGAGAGAATTTAAGATATCTAAGTAATAAATCTTATAATTCTTTACTTTATATAAACCTTAAATATAGAGTTTTATAATTACTTCTTCTAGTATAATAGACTTTACTAATCTGCAGTATAGTAGTATAATAGTTAGGTTAACTACTAATTAGTGTTAGTTTAATTATTAGGGTAATCGTATATAATATATAATTTCGTTATATGGATATAAACTGGTATTCTAGTTATTAGTTATTGTTATTACTATATTATGTGGCGCGTGGCGTTATATAAGGCTCTAGATCTATAGTATAGTAATTGCTTACTAATTGCTACACTATTTAGCTACAGCTGGCGCCGGGTGCCGGGCACCTATAGCCAGTAGGCTATAGGTGGATGGCATGCCGCTATATATATAGCAGCGCATACAGTTACTGCATACCCTAAAATATAGCGTAACTAACAATATACTTAAGTAATATCTTAAAGATAAACTTCTATAAGAGTTACCTCTTTAAATATAACTGACAGTACTAATATTAAATAATATCTAATTTATTAAATTATTAGTAACTATATAAGTATATTAATCTTCCACTAATTATTAAAACCTTTAATAACTAACTATAACTTCTTATATAATATATTATCTATACTTTTCAACTTATTAATAAAGTAGAAACTAAAGATCCTCATATTATGATATTTTCAGATATTAAAATACTTAAGGTAAAGTATACCTTTAGTTAGCAGAATCTTCCACTCTATAGTATATAATTTCTCAAAAAGTTCCCCTAATATTTAAATAAAACTATATTAGTAAAAGTTAATAATCTTAATTAGTATCTCTATCTTTTTTATTATTAAGTAGATATTACAGTAAATATTATCTATAAGGTTAGCCTCTATAATAAAGATTACATTTTTATATAGTTATTCTTATTATCTTAGCTTCTTCTTATTTAGTATTATTATTAATATCCTCTGTTCTAGATATTTATCCAGTAGTTTATTATGATATAATACTTAGTCTTCTCTCTCCTCAGTATATAGTTAATAGTAAGATTTAACTATTATTAATCAAAAAACACTAAACTTACTATCTATCTCTATAATATATATCTTATTATTAATAGAGATAAGCCTAAAGAATTCTATTTAACCTCAATATCTATAGGAAATATATACTTTTAATTAGAAAGGCAAATGGTAAACTAAAATAGTAAAGAGACTATTATATATATTTAGAGTATTAGAAACTTACTATTAAGTATAAATTCTATATCTCTCCTCTATTAGCTTCTAGATAGTAACTACTTATCTTATAATATTAGGAGATAATAGTAATATTAAGTTAAGATATAAGTATATTCTAAAAACCAGCAGAATTCATATAAAACTATTTAAACTATTAATATTATTAACTATCTTAACTATATTTTATAGCATCTCCTCTCTATTAACCTCTAATACTTTATTATAAGAGTGTAGCTAAAAGCCTAGGTAAGGAAAGGGTAAACAGTAAAAAGTAGATCTCTATAGGTTATAAGATTTTAACTTAGTAGGCTAACTAATAGTAACTATAAGAAGATTTTATCCTATAGAAGCCTAGTAGCCCTATAGTAGCCCTAGGCCTCCTTGAATCACGTAATCCTAGCTATTCCAGCTCTCTATACATACTATAAGGCATATATCCTTACAATTATCTCCCCCTTCAAAGGCCTTAGGCCCTAAGGCCTGTAAACGCCATATAGCCGCTTTTGATACATAACTTCGCTAACCGTTTAGCAGTAACTTGGAGCCTTGGATAAAGACGAAATAACTAATAAAGTAACAGTTAAAAGAATAATTAAGAATAGTCAAAATAATAGTTATAATAACAGTTAAAATTATTAAAATAATAGTTAAAATAGTTAAAATAGTTAAGATAAGTTATCTTACAGCTAATTAGATTATAAAGTTTCTAATAGTAAATTAGGCTAATTAGGATTGCTTTTTAGGTACTACTAAGATATCTAACCTCTTCCTATTATACTAAAAGCTTTATAAAACTTCTCCAGCAGTAAGATACTAATATATATTGATACTTATAATATAACTCTTTAGACTATAACTAAGATATCTAACCTTATTCTATTATACTGAAAGTTTTATAAAGCCTCTTCAGTAGTAGGATACTAGCATATATACTAATAATATTATTACGCTATATCATTAACCCTGAGGGCCTCTTTAGGGTATCTTTAGTGTAACTTTAGTAAGACCCTCAGTATAGTATATATACTAACATTTATTAAACTTTACATACTATAAATACCTCTATATTCTAGCTTCAATAAGAAGAAAGTAATTATATAAGCTCTCAAAATCTCTTATTAGTATAGTATATATACTAAAATTATAATTCTAGTAAAAGCCTCCTTAGGATACTCTCAGTATACCCTCAGTAATACCTTCTATATAGTAAAACCTTACTGAATATCCTCTTTAACCGTGTTTTATATAGATCTTATTACAGTAGCAAGTAGCTATAATATAGCCTAACTTACTATAAATCTTACATATAGGTATAGGTATGAATATAAGTTAGACCTTAAGATAAAGTCTCTTAGCTGAAGTTGACTTATTAACTATCTTATAGTATATATACGCTAAACCTGCAGTAATATTATAGCTAGTAACCCCTCTAATAATATTACTTAAAACTTCCTTATAGGGCTGTAAAATCTCCTAGAGATATTTAGCTGCTAGGATTATAACCTTTAGTTACTAATTATTAAACTTTTAATACTATAGATACTTCTATCTTCTAACTTTAACATAATAAAAGAAAATAAATATATAGAGCCTAAGTATTTCTAATCTAAAAACTTCTCGAAATCTATAAATTACTAACTATTTAATATAAGATTTGAAATAGAAACTAACTTTTATACTAAAAGATATAAAATATATTATAGAGATATAACACTTATAGAGTAAACTTAGTCAATAAACAGTAAGTAAATACCATAAAGTTAGCTTATATAGAATCTAGTAGTATAGAGTAGTAATTACACTATTAAATCTAAAACATATATAATAACTTTATTATAGCTTATTAAATCTTCTATATCTTAGAGGCTTATAGCTATAATATATAGCTATCTGAAATTACTATCAGCTAATCTTCAATTTCATATAGTATAGTATCCTTATAAAGAAGATTATATAGATAACTAGGGGGCCTTAAGTAATCCCTATAGTTAGGAGTAATTAATAAGGCTAATATTAGTAACGACAGCATTAAGCTTACTATAGGTATACTACTAGATAAACATTTCACTATAATCTCTATAAAGAAGAATTATTATTTAAGAAAATATATAAATGCTATTATAGTTACTGTTGCTATATTACTAACGGCTATATTACTTAAGTTACTCAGCAGCTATATTGTTTGCTCTAGCCGCTTACGTTAATTCAGCCGCTTACGTTAATGCAGCTGGCGTAGCGGTCACTATACGCTTACCGGAGGACGTATTTTCAGAAGATGTATTTTCAGGGGCTATATTTTGGAGGCTATAGATATTCTTAATGTGGACGCTAAGCAGTTAGCGGATATTTATTATAATAGAGCTATTACTAAAACCCCAATCTTACCTCCTTAAAGAGGTTAAAGTTAAAAAGTTATAAGAATATAACTAAAAGCTTAGATAAGGGAAGAGTAAACAGTAAAAGGTAGATCTCTATAGATTATAAGATTTCAACTTAGTAGGCTAACTAGTAGTAGCTATAAGAAGATTTTATTCTATAGAGGCCTGGTGGCTCTATAGTAACCCTTAGCTTCCTTTAATTACGTAATCCTAGCTATCCCAACTTTCTATACAGGCTATAGGGTATACATCTTTATACTTATTTCTAATAATTTTATATATCCTCTATAGAGAAATATAATAATATTCTACCTTACTAATATTATTATAAACTTTAACTAATATAATCTTAACCTTACTATCTATATTGTTAGCTTCCTTATTAAAACTTTCAGCTGTAAAGTTATATTCTATATTAGTAATAGTTCTATCTAGAAGCTTCTAATATATATTAATCTAATATAGTTCAGTATATATTATATATTCTCTATATATATATTTTTTATAAACCTTACAGCTATAAATACTATACAAATATTAACTATATATAATATATACTTATTACTATTAAGATATATAATATTAATAATAATCTTTATATTAGACTTATAATTATCCTTAAAGCTAAACTTAAACTAATATAATATTCTACTATTTATTTAGTATTAATAATAACTCTTAATAATTATCTTAATCTTATTAATTATTATAGTTTCACCCACTCTCTTAAGTATATTATCTAACTTATAGACACTAAAGTAACTAAATCTCTTATAAAGTTACTATATCTCTATCTTTATAAAAAAGTTAATAACTTTACTATAAAGATCCTCCTATATAAAAAACTATAAATATCTATTATACTTTTCTATAGATAGTAATACTTCCTTCTACTTAATCTTATTATTAAAGTTATTAAAATATCTTCAGAAGTAATTTATATTAGAAAAGTTCTAATAGAAACAGTATAACTATAAATATAATATTAAAGTTAATATCTCTAAAAAATATAAATACCCTAATAATACTAACATTTATAAAATCTTACTTATCTCTAAATCTAATATTTATCTTTAAAACTATCTTATTTAGTAAGATATTAGAGAGAATTCTCTAGAGAGCTCTAAATTATTATATACCTCCAGTAGAAAATCTATCTACTCTAATATCTAAAGAAATACCTTTAAAAATAACTTCTAAATATTATAAAATTAGAAAGATCTCTAATTTATTAATAGTTATTAAGTAGTAAAAGATAAAATTTTAAAAGATCTCTATTAATTTTACAGAATTAATAGTCTCCTCCTTACGATTTATTATAATAAAGTAGATAGCTATAAAATTATCCTTTGATATCTTATCTATATTATCTTTTATCTTCTCTATTCTTCTCTTTATAAGGTTTATATTATTAAGATATATTATAATCTTCTCTACTAATATAGTATTAATAATAAACACCTTCTTAAATTACAAAATAGTAACTCTATATTCCTCCAGAATATATTTTATTAACTAATACTTATTTACTAGTTTTAAATACCTTAATATTTGTAGCGAGGTAGGTAGGATTGAGACCTACATCCGGTAAAGTGATACCTTACGTTAAAGGTATATATACCAGATATTCTCA
>MASP02000228.1:0-40039 GCA_001693025.2 Colletotrichum lindemuthianum | reverse complement strand
GTTGATCTAGATATATACTAAAAGAGGGTAAAGTAGCCTCTTTTATAGTATTATATTCAGTTCTAGAATATTCTAATTATTACTAATTAGAATATTCTAGTAATATAGGCTTACGTTAGTAATTACGTGTTATTATGCGTACTCAAGTTAGTTATAGGTAAGTACTCTGTAAAAGAAAGATGTAGAATATTCTATGGAATATTCAGCCTGTAGGTATAGTACTACTATAGGGTAAACATCTATAGCTTAGTATTTTAATAATATTTACTTTATATATCTCTACTGTATACTTTCTCACAGAATTATCCTAAAATAGTATTATTATCCTATATATATTATAGATATAATAATGAAAAGTAGTTAAAATATTAATTCTACACTTAGCTATTATATATATAATCTATTAGAAATTAATTATAATCTATAATATAGCTAATTCTTTACTTTAATGATCTCTTTTAACTTTTAAGTATCCTTATTATCTATTTATATAGCTTATTAATAGTTAGTTTAGTTTTATTAATAATATTATAAAATATATTAATAATATTATATACTTATTATAAGCTAGCCTTTTATAGAATATACTATAGAATATCCTACTTAAGTGCAGCTAGATAATAAGTAGATAATTTATTATTATGTACTTTTTGACGATATATAGCTTAATTAGTAGTACTGTTTGTATGCGTGCGTGTGCGCACACGTGTACTAAAGGCTGAGACGTTATTGGCTGTAACGCTACGCTCCTGTGGGGCTAGCCCTTTATATATAACAAGTCTACCCTATAGTCTAGAGTTTAATCTGCAGTTATATATAGATTTATTTCCTGGCTTATAGCGTATGAGACAGCTACTGGAGGTATATTACTTAAATGCTTGAGAGGGCCCCTATTGTGAGGGTATAATAGTTAGGTATAGTGGTGGGAGTGGGAGAGGGGAAGTAGTGTTACAAGCCAGCTCTATATAGAATACACTACGGAACATCCTACTTAAGTGCAGTCAGATAATAAGTGGATGACTTATTATTACGTACTTTTTGACGATATGTGGCTTAATTGGTAGTACTGTTTGTGTGCGTGCGCGTGCGCACATATATACTAAAAGCTGAGATATTATTAGCTGTAATATTACGCCCCTGTGGGGCTAGCCTTTTAGATATAATAAGTCTACCTTATAGTCTAGAGTTTAATCTGCAGTTATATATAGATTTATTCTCTAGCTTATAGTATATAAGACAGCTGCTGGGGGTATATTACTTAAGCGCTCGAGAGGGCTCCTATTGTGAGGCTATAATAGGTAGGTATAGCAGTGGGAGCGGGAGAGAGGAAGTAGTATTACAAGCTAGCTCTATACGGAATATACTATAGAATACCCTAATTAAGTGCAGCTAGATAATAAGTGGATAACTTATTATTATATACCTTTTGACGATATATAGCTTAATTAGTAGTATTGTTTGTGTGTGTGTGTATGCGTATATATATACTGAAGGCTGAGACGTTATTAGCTGCAACGCTACGCCCCTGTGGGGCTAGCTTTTTATAATACTTAATATATAGTTATATATATCTCCTTATTAATCTTCTCCTGTAAATCTTATAAATTCAGATAGATATATTAAAAGAGGTTAATCTAAATTATTATTACTTTAACTATTTTAACTATATAAGTATATTAATAATCTTCAGTAAAAGCCTTAAGATTTATATTCTTCTATTTTCTATAGTAATTAAAATAAACTATAAGTATCTTAAACTTATCTCTTACTATTCTAACTATCTAAATAATTAAGAGATTATTTTCAATTAGTAAGATTAATATCTTATAATATAAATATATTTATCCTGCTAGTATATTATGAAATACTCCTCCTACTATATCCTAGCTAATATTATAGCTAATATATTTAATAATAAATATCTATATCTTATTCTTAAAGATATTATACTTCTCTGTAGTATATTTATTATTTATTAAGTATATTTTACTCAGTAATAATTTAACTTTCTTATAAAATTAGTTTAATAAAATATAATATTTCAGTAGTAACTAATATTTCCCTTTAAGGTAAATATAGAATCTTAGGAATCTAGTTAACTCTAAGTATTTCTCTTCCTTATTATTAGTATTTATTATCCTATTAGTCTTTAGCAAATTAATATCTATATAAATATTTTACTCTATTAGTTATAAACTTAATATTAATATTATTCTTATTATTAATATTAATAATATTAATTATAAAGAAAATAACTTTATTATTAAACTCTTCAATATAGATAGTTATTAATTAATAGGAATAAATCCCCCTACCTCTAAGAGATTATTAATAAAGCTGAAATTCTTTATAATCTCTTATCTAAAAACTTAGTATTCTTATTAATTAATTTTAATACTTTCTACTATCTATCTTATTAATATCTTCCTCTTAAGAATCTCTATTAGCTTTTTCCTTATTATATTTTTCTTTATAGAGGAATATATATTTCTCTCTATAAGGTAGTTCTTAACTATCTATATTAATACTCTTTCTATATTACTAAAATAATCTAAAATCTATTCTTCAAAATTAATATAATATACTTTTTATATTTTATTAAAATAGATATTTTACTACTTCTATAAATAAATATAATAATAAATAAAAATATTATTAAGTATACTACTATTAATATTTATCTAGAATTTAATATTCTCACCCTATTATTAAGATATATCTTTTTAGTATATTCCTATGAGTATCTTTACTTCTATATATCAGAATATCTTCTTATATTTATTAACTTTAGTTATAAAGATATTATTATAAGTTACATTCTTATAAAGACTATTAATAAAATTCAGAGAGAAAGATATATTTAAAATATTAACCTAGAAGAATATCTATAGTAAGTATAACTTTACTATATCTTAATTATAAGTATTTCTCTAAAAGCTATAGCTTCAGAAGTATATATACTAATTAAGTAAATTATACCTATTAAATAGATATCTCCTTCCAGTAAAAACCTTATAATTATCTTCCTATTCTAGATATTTATTAATTCGCCAGATATTATTCCTTACTAGTAACGTTAGTAATAAATTAGTATATTTTAGCAATAAAATAATAGAAACTTACTTCAAAAATAGAAACAGACTATTATTGAATAGTAATATTACTAAATTTATTATCAATTTAACTTAACACCTTACTATATAAATATACTACCTATAGTAGATAGAAATAATAAATAACAAAATAAAAATATTATTAGTCACGCTAATTTACATTATCTACTATACTATCTCTTGGATTTTTATCACTATAGAGAAAGACTTTAAAAATAGATTATAATAATTAGCTAGTTAGGTATATTACTCTACCTTTAACCTATATAATTCTCCTCTTATATTATTCCTTATTATTCCCTCCTCCTCTTAATTCTCTAGTCTTATTATTAATATAAATATTTCTTCTTATTATTCTCTTTCAGAATTATAATTTATCAGAAAAACTCTCCTAATAAAGGTTTTTCCAAATAGATAATAATATTCTTAATATTATTATTCCTTCTCTTTATACTAGTTAGAAAATTTATCAGTTTAACTTATAATTACCTTATTTTTATTAACAATTTACTAAAACCTTATTAGATACTTATAAGTAAGAATAAGGAATAATAGTTTCTTAATACTTTTTATCTTAACGTTGGTTATAATATCTTAATAAATTACTATTCCTAAGTAATCTAAATTAGAATACTTCCCTACTATAGTTACATACAAAACATATAAGCAAAAAAGTCACAAGCTAATATTAGTACCTAATTTTAAATCTAGAATATTTATATATTAGTTTATATCAATAATTATATCTTTATAATTATTCCTAAAGTCTTCTTACTATATACAATAAATATCCCTTTCTTTGTTATTACTTCTATATTAATTAAATTCTAACTGCTAGGTAAGCTATATTATAAATATAAATATATTAACTAAAGTATTTTGTTTCTTCTATATAATATTAAAAAGGGGAGAATCTTTTAGTATATTATTTTTAGTTACTAATATATTATATTTACTATTATAAAGATAGTTTCTTATCTCTTATCAATTGAATATATACAAGATACCAGAAAGTAGTAGTAAGAAATAATAGTCTTATTATAAATTTCTTCCTTCTAGTTATATTAATCTTATTACTTTATCTTGATATTTACTACGTTAATTTAATATTTATCTAAATTATTAGTTTATTATATAGTAGATATGACATAATATTAAGTAAATAGATTATTATAAATTTATCTTTATTTCTATTTCTATTATAAGCTTATTATTAAAATTCTTAGAGTAATATATAGTTATAATAACTTTAAGTTACCTATTTCTACTTAGAAGTTATCTATAGGATCCCTTAAAAGATATTATAATAGTATCTCTTTAGATATTCCTTACTAATTTACAGTTAAGTAGTAATAATAAATACTAATAGTAGTTAAACTACTAATTAGTATTAATTTATAACTAGTAAATATTTATAATCAATTAATTATTTATAACTAGATTATAACTAATACTTCTATTTTATTATATCTAAAGCTATATTACAGTATATATATATATACTATATACTATTAGAATGAATCTATAGGATAATCCCTCTCATCTAATTAGTCTATAAAAGTGAGGTAACTAGTATATAACCCACTACTATAGTTTTTACCATATTAATACCCAGTTAACCTAATAACTAAATTAGAACTAAAATATATATACTACTAAGTATATATATAGCTAGAAGATAAACGGAAAATAGCAATTAGAATATAGTATAAACACTCCAAATATTAAATTATACTATTTAAATTTATTAATATCTTAGTAACACTCTAGAAATATACTAGTAATATTCTAATTAATTTTATAGACACCATCTATATTATTTACCTAAATAATATTCTTAAGTTTATAAAACTAGAGAAGTAATATATTTAGTTACTTTTACTTTATACTTATAGTAGTATCTAAGCTCTTCACTCTATATATAGTTCTTACTGTAAAATTTACCTAGTAATAGTATTTATACTAATACTGACTTATAACTAGTTTAAACAGTAATAAAATTACTTATTATTATAGATAATTATACCTATAGTTCTAATATTGAACCCTATAGTGGAGAAAGACCTTATAGTAATAATCTATATAGTAAGAGCCTCAGTAAAACTAAAGCTTAATATATATAGCTGAAAGTAACTACTAAGGTTGTAAGGTTAAGAATCTTTATAAACCTCTTAAAGATAGGATAAAATAAAAAGCTGAAAGCTTAATATTCTATAATTTATTATTTTTCTATATTCTTTATAATAGAACTAGAATTCTCTTTAAATCTATATAACTATTTATAACTAAAATAATATAATAGTAGGTTCTAAATATTTTTATAACCTCTATAATAGGAAGTATTAATATCTCCTAAAAAGTCTAAGTAGTATTATAAATACTAATATTAATAAATAGATTCTAGATATTCAGAAGAAAATTATCTAGCTATTTTGTAATCTATTATATTAAGCTAATAATTTTGGAGACTAGTTATTAATTAGATAGTATCTTAATATTAATATATTATATTAGTTACTAGATATTTTAGAATATTATAATACTATAATTATTAGGATTTTGGATACTATATAGCTATACTAAAAGTATCTATATTTATTTTAATATTATTTATATATTAATATACTTAATATATTAAGATTGTTTACTAATAAAAGTAAGCTAAGTTTTACTATATTTATATAGAAATTATAAGTTAGTTTATATTAGTAGTGGAGGATTTTTATATTAGTAGTGGAAAACTTTTATATTAGAAGCGTAAAGTTTTATCTTAAAGGTAAGTAAGATATAATCTGGTGGATATTAAAGTTATAGATATAGAGGTTATAATAAGTATTTAAATAGAGTAGCTATAATTAGTAGTAATGAAATTTCTCGAGATATTAAAATTATATATAGTGTGAGAATATAAAAGTCTGAGAGTATAAGAGTGTAAGATTAATATAGAAGGAGTTGTTAGTTATTTATTATCTGCGAAAAGGTTAATATAAAGTAGGTATACTAGCTACTATAACTATAAGGCGTTTAGGTTTAGATTAACTTAAAGCTAGCTATAGCAGTTAGTAGGGGGGTAGGAAGGCTGAAGTTATACTTCAGGAGGTAATATATCCACTAATAGTTATAATAGAAAGTAAGCTATCAGCTTCTCCCGAGAAGTAATATATAGAAGTAATAAAAGAAAGATTTAGCTAGTAATTTACTATAAAATTTTATATTAATCTGAGGAAATACAAATTCTATATATAAGTTATTTAATTTATAGATATTATAATATCTCTTAATAATATTACTATAGAGAAAGAGAAAGTAGTAGTAATTTAGAAATAGCTAATATTTACTAATACTCAAGAGATCTCAATCTTCTTAGAACTTAAATAATTCTATAAGAAATTTATTCATACTTACTTGATAATAAATACTAAATATATCAATTAGCCAATTAAATATATTAAGAGAGAGGATATAATAACTACTAGAGTAATAGAGATTTTTAAGAATCTATAAGAAGGATTTATTAAAGATTCTATCTTATATTATTTTAACTTAACTTTATTAATCTAAATAGAGATTAATACCTCTAATTTTACTATAGAAATATTAGTAAACTAGAGGAAAATAAGTAGTAAATATTAGTATACTTCTTATAGATATTAACAGAAATAAAGTTAAAGTATAGTATACTAGAGGTAGACCTATAAACTATCTCCAAGATAGTATACATATAAATATATCACTTTGTATATTCTTAACATAAATTTATTCTTAATATAAACCTACACTTAATATTATTATCTTAGATTATTAATATCTAAGTTTGAAACTTTAACTTAATAACTAAGAAGTAAGATTCTTATAAGATATATTATTACTTAATTATATTACTAACTACTAATTAGAAACGTAACGCTTAGCTAATAGTTTCTTATAGTAATCTAATAACTAATCAACAGAGAGAAGAACTTAAGAAACTAAAATAATATTTCTTAGATACTTCCTAAATTAGTTTTTAGATAGAATAATAATAATATCTTTCTAAAATTAGAAGTTTTAAATAAGTCTAAACATTTATATCTTAGAAAAACAAGAAAGAATATTAAGAAAAGGAATTAGAGAGAAAGAAAAAGATACTACTATAAGAGAAGAGAAGAAATTATAATAAAGATATAATAGATGATTTCTTAATAATAAGAGAGAAATGAGATTCTAAAATAAAACAGTTATTTCTAATACTTACTAACTCAAGATTAATCTACCAATAGGCTTTTATAATACATACTTAAGAGTATATACATAGGTTACTATAATATTAAAATAGAAAGTATTAAGAAAGAGCATTATAGAATATATATCTTAATATATAGTATACTAAAGGTTAAAACTTAAATACTACCTTTTATATAATATAGTAACTTCTCTTATACTACCTAATAGTTTATAGTAATATATGAATATAGATTCTATTATTAAATTACCTAAATCAATAGAGGTCTTAGGTAAAGCTTATAATAATATTTTAATAACAGTAAACTAATTGAATAGATATACTTTCTATTTACTAACTAGAGAGTTCTAAATAATAAATAAGTCAGTAGTTTTGCTAATAAATAATATTCTCCGGAAATATAAAATCTCTTAGATTATTTTAGGAGATTAAAAACTACTATTTATAAGTAGATTTTAGATATTTATAATTTACCTCCTAGCTATTAAGTAGAAACTCAATATAATATACTATTTATCAGTAGATAGTTAAATAAATTAATTAACTTAGAGTATATAATAGTTCTTTAAAGTATTAAGTAAGTTTAATTAAGATAATTAAGTAAAATTGTTACTTATAGCTAAACTTACTGATAATATCCCTATCTATACTATTACTAAGATCTTACTAATACATAACTTCATAAGCTACTTACTAAAGAAACTTTATAATAACATTCTAAAAGAAGTTAAATCTAAAGCTAATTTAATAGTAAAAGAGAAATTAAGATTTCTCTACTTATATTAATTATAGCTTAATAATCTGCTAAAGAAGACTGTTAAGAGACATAGAAAATAATATAATAACTAAGGAAAGTAGTTAAATCTTAAACTTAGTGATTATGCATTACTATTAATAAAGAATATTTAACAAAGAAAACTAACTAAGAAATGATCTTATTGATACTGAAAGCTATTTGGAGTAATATAGATAATGAATAGAGTATAAATATTAAAACTTAATTTCAAGAGGAAATATTAAACTTATGATATTATCTCTCTATCCTAATTAGAGAAATATATAGAAGGATTATACAACTCTAGATAGGTTCTATTAAAACCCTAAAAGATTAATATATATAAAGTCAACTATATTATAGATTGTAAAAAGCTTTACAGTAATAAATAATATTTAGTTAAATGGAAGGAAAATGAAATAGAAAGAACATTTTAAGAACCTTAATAATATATCTTATTACAATTAAGATCTAAATATAGAATAGCTCTCTAGAGTATTCTTAGTAAATTATAAGAATGTAATAAAGTTGAATCATTAGTGAAAGGAAGCTAGCAAGCTTAAATTAACTTAATTACTATAAAGTATATCATACGCTTAGAAATAATAAATAAACTTCAAAGAAAATAAAACTATAAAGTATTAGAGAAGATATAGAGAGAGACTAAATTATTAATTATTTTGATTATTATTATCTTCACTATTAATATCATTATTCTTATTAACCTTCTAAGTAGAAGCCTCAGGGAATAGTAATGAGACATTAAGATTATTAACATATTATAAAGACAATATTACTAAGAGGGAAGTTACTAAAGACATACTAAGGAAGGAAAAAGAGATGTAGAACATAAAACTAAATTAAAAACCACTCTATGAAAACAATCTCAAGATATATAGAAATAGTGGTCTAACTTTTCAAAATATAGATCTATATTTATTTTAATAAGTACAAAATAGTAGTAAATTATAGACTTTAATTTGAAACGTAGTTTTACTATAAAGTAGTAGAAGTTATAACTTTGGTATTTATAACCTAATATTTCTAGGCTAATAGCTTAACTTAATTATTTTAAACTCTATATTTAGTATTAGATTTATTATGATAAGAGATTTTAACCTTAACGTTCTTTTTCTAGCTATATTTTGTGTTTTAATATATTTCTTTCAAGAAACTAATTAGCAGAGAAATATTAGAAGTTAACAATACAGACTCATTACCTGAGTAATATAGATAGTAATAAGAAGGTAACACTTTAATTAACAATTATTAAAATAATAGTAGAGGGTAGAAGTGGAGAAAGTAATAATATAGATAACTTAAGAAATATTAAAAGTTAACTTTAAGTTATAGAAGTAACTTATAGGAAGAGAAATAGAAGTATATCAAAATATACTTATTACTATATATAGTGATATAATAAGATTATTAATAACTAATATCTTAGAAAGTTGGAGAAATAAAAGTAAGAGAGCTATAGAGATATATTAGTAATCGTAAAGTATAGAACAAGTATTAGAGTAAACTCTTAGAGCTTTTAGGTAGTTAGATAATAGAAGTAATAATAGTAGAAAAGTAAATATATAAAGTTAGAGAAGTTATTATTATTATTACTAGGCTGCTACTTATATGTAATATATAAGCATTTAGATACTATCTTTTTAGAATAAGAAAGAATAAAAGTAGAAGTAGGGAAATACTAGTAATAATAGTAGATATTGTATTATCATTCTTATTACTAGTAACTTTAAGATGAAGTTACTAAAACAAGAAAGTAATAGCTATATTTATTAAATTAAGGTATTAAATAATAAGAAACGCTTGTATTTACCTAAATAATAGTTAAGAGATTTACTAAATTAGAAAGTATTATAATTTAATAATCAAAAGGCTATATAGCGATTACTAGAGAGGCTTAATAAAAGTAGTAGGAAGGATAATATTCTTCTTTAAAGCTAGGGGAATTATAAAATACATTATATCTAAATCTAATTAGTAAAGATAATATTCTATAGAATAGGAATAAATTAGAAACCTGTAAGTAATTATAAGATTTCAACTAGAAGACTATTCTTGAAGAAAAGAGATATTATAAATATAATAAATATCAAATCTCTATAATTAAAAGTAAAAAAGAAACTTTTCTAGTATCTTGATGATCTAAAAAGATAGAATATTCTAGAGATAATATCACATTAACTAAAATATAATTATAGTTGGAATATATCCTAAGACGTTATTATTAGATAGATTTTAATACTAGGAAGCTAGAATATAAAGTTCAGAGTAAACTTCTGGATTGTGATTAATAAGAAATACTAAAGAGAAAGTAAAATATTACTATTTTATATTAAAGTTTAGTAATTAGATTCTAAAGATAGAATTACTGAAAGCAGAGATTATATTACATTATTATAAGATAAAAGAATATCTCAATATTATTAGATTACTTATAAAAGAATATTAATATTTAAGATAATATTTATTCTAAATAGTAAGACTTAAATATTAATATAAAGTAATAAGTATATAAGGGGAAGAATAAGTTTCAATAGTTATATAATATAGTATATATCTATTTAGAGATTATTATTAGTAGCATAATAGCTATAAGGCTATTAGGGCCCTATAGTATACTAACTATATAGTATAACCTAGTGGCAGAAACTACTACCATTAGTAGTAACTAGCTACCAGTTATTACCAGCTGCTAGATAATTAGTAACTAATTACTTAGAATATCTAAATTTAGCCTATATATAGCCTATACGATATATATTATAAATGTTAATATTTTAACCTTATTAGTATATTATATATTATAATATATATAATATACTTCTCTCTAGGGAAATTAATACTAATTAGTAGTTAACCTTTCTATTATTACTTACTATAAATTAGTAAAGCTTATTAAGATAGAAATAGTAATATAGATTAATCAGTTTAACTTAAAATAAAGCTATTAATCTCTTAATCTATTCAGATACTTTTAATAATAACCTCTTACCTAACTTAAGATAAAGTAATATCTTATTAATAATTATATTAATATATTTTATTTTTAGTAGCTAGATATCTACCTATACTTGAAATTAACTTAGAAAAGAAGTTTTAAATATACTTTATATAAGTATATTTCGTAAATATGTTTATTATAAGATTTACCAAACGTCTATAGTAAAGAAATTTATAGTATTTTAAATCTCTACAAATTTCCTTATATTTCTGTTGTTTGTTTTTATTTTCTTCTATTCTTTTTCCTTTTTAAATTTATATCTCCTTATAATTTCCCTTTAGTTAGGAGATAATAAGTAAAATATCTAAGTTAGTGGAACTTCTTAGAAGATCTTGTAAAAACCTTAGTATAATAAGTAGTATAATTTCTTTAGGAATAAGAATATTAAAAAAGCTAAAGCTTCTTCTTAATAATAAGATCTTTAGTAAATAAACAAAATTAATTTCACTATAAAGTGTAATTCTAACCGAATCAATAACCAGATTATATTAATTATAGTAATATATACATATAATTACCTCTTTAGTAGAAACATTCTAAACCTCTTTAAGGATAACTTTAAAAAGTCGCTAGAGAAGATATAGGTTATTACAGATAGATAAATACTTCAGTATTTATAAGATATTCTCTTTATTTATAATATTAAAGTTAATATAAAAGGTAAATAAACTTATTAGAGTCTTATAAACCTTATAAAGTAAGATAAGTTTATTCTATAGACTAAAGAAGAAGCTTAAGATATAATAATAAAATCATAAAGCTTTAAGATACTTATTAATAACTAGCCAGACTTTTTTAAAGATATTACCCTTACTTAGTGGATATATTTTACTCTTCAGAAGTAATAATAAAAAGTAATTTATTAAGCTTTTATAAAGCTTAATATTTCTTTAGCTACCTTAAAAAACTAATTCTAAGAGGTATCTTAAAAAATAGAGAGATTTATAATTATTTTCTTATTACTAGTAATAAATATAACTTTTTAATAATAAGAATAACTTAAATAGGAGGAGCTAATAGCTTGCTCTCTATTGTAACTATTAGTAGATATATTACCTCCTGAAGTATAACTTCAGCCCTCCTATCCCCCCACTAACTGCTACAGCTAACCTTAAGTTAAGCTGAAGCTAAACCTCTCGCAGCTACAGGAGCTAGTATACCCACTCTATGTTAACCTTTTTGATAATAAATAACTAATAACTTCTTCTATATTAACCTTACGCCCTCCCCTCACACCCTCACGCCCTTACGCTATTTATATATAATTTAAATATCTTAAGAGATTTAATTACTACTAACTATAGCTACTCTATTTAAACACTTATTATAACCTTAATATCTGTAACTTTAATATCCTTATAAATCCCCCAGATAAAGTTTGATACCTCTGATATGAAAGTTTTCCGCTACTAATATAAAGTAACTTATAATCTCTATATTAATATAGTGGAACTCAGTCTACTCTTATTAGTAAATAATCTTAATACTTTAATTAAATACAGCTAATATATAAATAATAATAATATAAATACAGATATATTTAATATAGCTATATAATATCTAAAACCCTATTAATTATAATATTATAATATTCTAAAATATCTAGTAACTAGTATAATATATTAATATTAGGATACTATCTAATTAATAACTAGTCTCTAAAATTATTAGCTTAATATAGTATATTATAGAATAGATAGATATTTTTCTTCTGAATTTCTAGATTCTACTTATTAATATTAGTATTTATAATATTATTTAGATTTTCTAGGAGATATTAATACTTCTAGTTATAGAGGTTATAATAGAATATATAGTTTCTACTATTATATTCCCCTAGTTATAGATAGTTATATAGATTTAAGGGGAATTTCAGTTTTATTATAAAGAATATAGAAAAATAATAGATTATAGAACACTTAGTTCTTACAGACTCTCTATTTTATCCTATCTTTAAGAGATTTATAAAAATTCTTAACTCTATGACTTTAATAGTTATTTTCAGCTATATATATTAAGCTCTAGCTTCACTGAGGCTTTCGGTAGTTATTACTATAAGGTCTTCCTCTACTATAAGATTAAATATTATAACTAGGAGTATAATTATCTACAATAATAGGTAATTTTATTACTATTCAAACTAGTTATAAGTTAGTATTAGTATAAATACTATTACTGTGTAAATTTTACAGTTAGAACTATATATAGAGTGAAGAGCTTAGATACCACTACAGGTATAGAGTAAAAGTAACCAAATAACTTAAATAATAAAGTTACTAAAACTATTAAAATTAATAATCTTCTTATAATTAGAAGTAATAATATAAACTTTCTTTTTTACTTTCTATAGCTTCTTCTTCTCTATATATTAACTATATAAATAATTACCAAGAAGCTAGATATCTTTCTATTAATATATCTATAGCTAAGAATATAACTACCTTTATAAAGATATATAACTTCAAGAAAGGATATAGAGTAGCTTTCTATAATATCTTTAGAATAAAAGTTTATATTCCCTAAATATTATTATTTAAAGTCAGATATATCTAGTAATATATAGATTGAAGTCGTTTTAATTATATTAAAATACCAAACTCTTAAATTCTATTTTAATTACCTTAGTAACCTCTTATATTCTATAATACTTTACAATATAGCTTTCTATATTACAAAACACTTTAAAAATAATAGAAGTTAATAAATTTACATTACTAACTGGCATAATATAATATTCAGAAATATTATTATTAATAATCTAAATAAAATAAAAAAGAAGATACTAAAAATTCTTTTTACTAACTAATATATATTGGGGGAATCTTTCCTCTTAAATAGTATATAGATTTTAGCTTCTAAATTTACCTTTTAAATATATATTAAGGAATATTAAAATGCTCATTAGATTTCTTTAGCTTTATAGTAATATACCAGGAATTTATAGCTAATTATAATTTATTATAAGTATTACTATAAGTTTCTCTTTTATAATATTCTAATATATACTTAAAGATATTAGTATCCTTAGGAAATTCTTATTAATTAACATAGATTAATACTAAATTAATTAAATATATAATTTACTTTAAAGTATTTAGGCTCTCGTAGGCTCTTTATTTTATTCTATCTTCGAGAGGTTCATAAAGGTTCTCAACCCCATAACATTAGTAGTTACTTTCAGCTATATATATTAAGCTCTAGCCTCACTAAGGCTTTTGCTAATTATTACTATAAGGTCTTCCTCCACTATAAGGTTAAATATTATAACTAGAGGTATAATTATCTACAATAGGAGGTAATTTCATTACCGTTTAAATTAGTTATAAGTTAGTATTAATATAAATACTATTGCCGGATATAATATATAGTTAGAACTATATATAGAATAAAAAGCTTAGATACTACTACCGGTATAAAGTAAAAGTAACTAAACTTTAAAGTATTTACTAAAAGTATAAACAAGGTAATTAAGAATATTTTTAAGTTTTATTTAGAGGGGGATTTTACTTTATTTAAAATGTTCTATATCATTATTTTAATAAACAATACTATATATATAGTAAATCCAATTACTAACTAATAAAATACTTTCTTAAGAAAAGAAGATAATTTTATAACTAATATAAATTTAAGTTCTATATAGTAAATAAAGTAGTTATATTGAAGGTTTCTAACTATTTAAATTATATGCTTCTTGGGGTTCTATTTTAGGTAGTTGTATCTAATAGTTAGCTTTTACCTTATATACCCTATAAATAAGCTGAAGCTGAAACACTATTTAAATAGAGGAAACCTTACGTAGTAAATACAGTTAGTTAATATAACAGCTAATAAATAGAAAGATATTTATTATAAGTTTATTTATTATAGTTACTTCTTAAGAATTGCAATTAATTATTATATAATACTAGCTAGCCCTAATTAATACTAAATATTAAGATTTGGTATTTGGTAATATTTATTACCAGATAGTACTAGCTGATACTATATTTAGCTTTATAATAGGAAGATATATTATAACTACCGGTCGCGGCTACCTGTCGCAGGATTCGAACCTACTATACTTGCCGAAATAGTAAGAGCCAGCCAGATATTAAACTACTATATCAAATAGATTCTATATAGTAAACAAATTAATATCTACCTACTATTACCTTCTTATATAATATAAGAAAGTAGAAATCTTAAATAATAACCTTAAAGATACTTATAAGATTACTATTAAAAATAATTTAGTAGTATATTTCCTTCAGAATTACTAGCTTAAAGATTAACCTAAGATACTAAATTCTCTAAGTAACCCTTTGAATAACTTTATAACTTCTTGCTTTAAAAAATAATTTATACCTCTAAATAATTAAAAGATTATAAGAATTCTTGAGAATTAAGTAGTACTTTATATCTTAATAAAAGAAGATAATATAATTAAAAAGACTATTACTTGAGTATTTATATTTATTCTTAAAGAATACTATTTACATATAGTTTTCTAAGCGTTTTTATCTAACTTAAATACTACTAGCTACTTTATAGCTAGCTATTTTCAGTTTAAAATTCTAAAATAAATTATTTATTCCTCTATTTTCTTACAAGCTTCCAGAGGAAGGTTAAAATTTCTTTTTTTTAGAGAAGATAATTCTATAAGGATAATAAACATAGTTAATATACTTATATTACTTAATATAATAATATTTTATATAGTTTCTTATAAGATTCTATTTCTATTATATTCTACTACTATGAATTACCTTAATATTATGTTTAATAATATTTATAATTAATTATATTTAAAAAAGAAGATTATTTCTATTATTTATAAATGGAAGTATTTATAGATATTATTAGATAAGGAGAAGGTACTTACTTTCTTATATCTAATAGAAATTAAAATCCAGAAGCTGTATTATTATTTTGGATATCTATTTATTATATATCCTCAAGAAGCCCTCTATAAGGTTAAATATCCAGTAAATCAAGCAGCTTTTAAAACTTTTGAAAAATATTATTACTAATATTAGATATATAGTATTACCTCCTCTTAATTTAAATTTACTCTCTATAATAATATTAACTTTAATTTTTAAGGTATTATTAATATCTTTTACCTGAAGGATAATTACCTCATCTTCTTTATTATTAATATAGCTATAGCTTTTAATATTACTTAATTTCTACCTAATATTTTAGAAAGATTAATATAGAACGTTCTTAAGATATGTGAAATTAATATTTATCTAGATCCACCTAATTATATCTTTATTAATACTGAAATAAACTTTCAATCTAAAAACTTTCACTTAGGAGTTGAAATAATAAACTTATCTTTTGAATTATATTTATCAAGATATATAATAATATAGATAAGATGAAGTATTATTATATTCGTGTTTATTATATATATATAAAATCTATTACTAAAAATATCTATTATTATTATAAAAGTATTATTCTTAGGTTACCTGTAATTTAAGTAATAATACTGTAAACTTAAATAATCTTATATTTATATTTCTTATCTTTAGAGTCTACCTCTAGTTTACTAATAATTTCACTTTATTTCTATAGATAACTTTTTAGGCTAAAGTAGTTTAAGGGATAATAGAAGTAATTTACTATAAATATATAAAGATAATTATTAATATTATTATAGCTACTTATAATAAGCTTAATATATTATAAGTTATAAGGTTTTCTTTATAGTTTCTCATATATATATAGTAAGAGAAGAGAGAATAGTAAAAACTCTTTTATCTACTTACTATCTATAGTAAGATATATATTATTAATCTTCCTTATAGTACTTAAAGGTTTCACTTAACTACTATATAAATATACTATAAAAGTAATATTACCTCTTTTTAACTAAATAACCTAACAGAAAAATAGAAATACTTTAGCCTTAGAATTAATAATACTAATATTAGTAAGGCTGGAGATCCTCCTTAAGAAGCTTTACTTATTCTAATTTTATTTCCTATTATTTCTGAATCTTCTTATTTCTGAATCTTCAAATACTCTAGAGATACTAGAAGATAATAATGTTCTTTCTTTCTATATTAAAAATAATATACTTTTATTCTTTAAGAAGAATAAATATACTAGATATTAGAAAGTTATATAGTTATTTCTTAAATTCTTAAAAGTTATATTTAACTAGGAAAGCCTTTTTTAATAAGAAGGTAACTAAAAGAACTAATTTATAGCTTTCCTTATAGTTAAAAAAGACATTAATTTAATTCTTTCTATATTTTACTACTAAAAAGAAATTATTATTACTTTTAGTTTTTCTTTTAA
Organism: Colletotrichum lindemuthianum; assembly: GCA_001693025.2. Taxonomy (NCBI): domain Eukaryota; kingdom Fungi; phylum Ascomycota; class Sordariomycetes; order Glomerellales; family Glomerellaceae; genus Colletotrichum; species Colletotrichum lindemuthianum. The sequence goes on along the minus strand of MASP02000228.1, from coordinate 22,616 downwards.
AGAATTAATAAAAAAGAAAGCGGAAAGTATTATTAATAATGATATAGTTGAGATTATTTAGTATAATTTTATTCTTTATAAGAACTATATTATATTTAAACTGTAAAGTATTAATAAGTTAGGAATACAAATAGTAATGAAGTATATTCATGGTTGGTATTGAAGGTCTTAAAGATATTAGGAAGCTTATAATTCTTATTTAGCTTTCTATAATTTAGAGAAGTAGCTGAAAATCAATTTTAGGTATTATTTGTATATTAATAAAAGAAGAAGATTTTCTTTTTTAGCTAAAAGATATTATTTAAACTTATATTTAAGCTAAATTTAAACTTATAAGATATAGTATCATTAAGTTACCATACTATTAGAAGCTAGCTATAAAAGGTAACTTAATAGTGTATATATGATATTATAATAAACTTAAAGAGTTTATATTTATAGTGAAAACTCTTCACTAAACTATAGGAGTGGCAGCTTTATAGAGCTTATATAGCAGTATTCTATATAAGCTCTAAAGTTTAGATTTATAATATACTTTCCACTAGCCTTCCCTCTATTACTATAATAATAGTAATTATTAACAGCTTTATAGATATACTACTAGTTACTTAATTACCTAAGTAAATTTAGCTAATAAGAAAAATATATTTCTTTAATATTAAATAGACTAGCTAATAGAAAGATTTATATTACTATAAGAATATAGTCCTCTATAGCCTATATAGAGCTGGAATAACTAGGATTATTATATAATTAATAGAAGCTTAAAGCTACAGAACCTCTATAGAATAAAACTCTCTTATAGTTACTACTAGTTAGCTATATTAAGTTAAAATCTTATAACTTATAGAGATCTACTTTTTACTACTTTCCTTTCCCTCATCTAAACCTTTAGCTATACTCTTATAATTTTTTAACTTCTACCTCTTTAAGGAAGTAAGACTGGAATTTCAGTAATAGTTTTATTATAATAAATACCTACTAACTACTTAGTAACTATATTAAGAATACTAATATTCTAAATTATTATTAAGGAAGTAGGTCACGTAACCCTAAGCCTCTTAGGCTCCCCTCATATCCCCAGCCTCTAGCCAGCGACTCTTGCGATAGACATCACCACTAAAGACACCATAAATACCACAATTCAGTCACACCCACAGGTTACTAGCCCAGAGGCCCTCCAGAGGGCCCTTTTTACCTCTTAAAGCTATTCCTAACCCTTCTTTACCCTATTTTTATTAATAACAACATTTTTCAATATATTATAAACTTCCACTAGTTTTCTTATACCTTCCCTCCGAAACGTAAGAAACTACACTTTAACCCCACTCCTTACACCCTCTACGTTATATATAGTTTTTTACTAAAAATAACCTTTTTACACTCTCTACGTTTTACACCCTCTATATTTTTTATTAATCTTATTATTTACACCCTCTATATTAATTTATTTTCTTTTCAGTATTCTCTATACTCTACGCCCTTTATATTTATCAATCTTATTATTTACACCCTCTATATTATTCAATTATCTTTTTATTAATACCCTCTATACTTTATTTAACTATACCCTCTATATAATATACATCCTCCGTATTACTTCTCTTCCTTACTAACCTTCCTTTCTTCCCCTAATTATTATAGCTACTAGTTATTACCAGCTTCCTATTCTTTAGAGTGAAGCTAACTACTACTATTAGAAGCTTGTAATTAAAGCTTTACTTAATAAGTATAATATCCTCAAATATACTAAATTAAACGTTCTCACTCCTACTATCTCTATAACTTACAGTAATAATAATATTTATAAATAGTAGTATAAAAACTATATTACGATTTACAGTCTTCTTATTAATAACATTAACTTTATATTACTTTACCTTAAGGAGGCAGACTGGAAGCTTTCTAGCTATTACCTTTTTAACCTTATAAATAAGATTAAGTTTCTTATCTCTAAGGTCTTAAGTAATATTATTACTAACTTTACTTATAATCTCTACTACCTTAATATTAGTAATTATAAAGGTAACTTTTTTAAGTATCTTAAGAACTTCTATATCTTATATTATTATATTTATATTTTTATTACTAACTATAATATTCTTTATTTCTATATCTTACTTAACTTCTTTTATAAAGTTAGTAGTTTTCAGGCTTTCTATAATAAATACTTTACTATTAACCCCAAAAAACTAGATTTTAAGACCTTATTAATAACCTCTACTATAAAACTAATATTTATAATTTTAATATTATTAACTATAGCTTCTTAAGTCTCAAAAAAAGCTTGTATTACTATAATTATTATAGTAGTAATATCCACCTAACTAACAAATACTTTATAGCCTATCCTAACCTTATCCCTACTAACTACTTTAACTATTAGTATTACCTTAATATAGCTATTAAGTAAGTTTACACTGATATCTACCGTAAGGATAATCAAAATATCTTTATTAAGAGCAATTTAGATATTATAAATAACTTAGCTATTAATAAGTGAGGAGGTTTATTATAATAGAAAAGGATTTTACTTTTAGCATAAAGTTTATATAATACCTAGTTACTTAGCTTATAAAGCCTGAGGGAGTATATTAAGGGGGTAGGTTATATAACCCTAAGCCTCTTAGGCTTCCCTTATATCCCCAGCCTCTAGCCAGCAACTCTTACAATAGATATCACCACTAGAGACACTATAAATACCACGATTCAGTCACACCCACAATTATAGTATCTGAAAATTTAGCCTCTAAAAATATAGCCTCTAAAAATACACTTTCTAAAATTATGGCTTCTAAAATAACTAGTAAGTATATAGTGATATCTATACTAACTATATTGATATAAATAGCTATATTAATATAAGTAGCTAAAATAAGTAACTTAAGTAATATAGTTACTAGTAGCTTAAATAATATAGTAGTAATTATAATAATACTTATATACCTCCTTAAGTAATAATATTTATTTATAGAGGTTATAGTAGAGTATTTATCTAGTAGTATACTTATAGTAAGCTTAATATTATTACTATTACTAACTATTTCTATTACCTCTAAATATAGAGACTACTTAAAACTTCCTAGCTACTTCTATAGCTTTCTTTATAAGAATATTATTTTATATAAAATTAAGAATTAGCTAATAGTAATTTAAGATAGCTATATTCTACAGCTAGGAATCTTAGAGATATAGAAGATTCAGTAATTTATAATAAAGTTATTATATAACCTCTAGATATTATAGTGTAACTACTAATATATCTTACTAAACTTTTTGTAGGTTAACTTTATAGTAGTTACTTATTACTTATTAACTAACTTTGTTTTATAAGAGTTACGCCTCTATAGTGTATTTTATATACTTTAGTATATAAGCTAATTACTACTAAAGCTCTATACTAAATAGTTAGTAATTTACTATATTTTAAGTATTCCTATTAAGAACTTAAAAGCTTATTTATTTATCTTTTTTTACTACCTTAAGGCTAGAATATAGAGGTATCTATAATACTAAAAGTTTAATAACTAGTAACTAAAAGCTGTAACTCTAATAGCTAAATACCTCTAGGAGATATTATAGCCCTATAAGGAAGCTTCTAGTAATATTTTGAAAAAGGCTGCTACTAGTAGTAGGACTATTAGCTACAATCAGAGTATTAAGAAATAATATATAATACATTAGAAATACATAATACATTACATATTATATATTACAAATACAAATATATTACATGTATTTGTAATGTATTAGGACTTTTATCTGATATATGTATTTGTATTTATAATGTAATAGACTTAAAGAAATTGTATTTGTATTATATTACCAATACATGTATTTGTATTTGTATTAGATGTGTTTTTATTATTGTAATACTCTGGCTACAATATTGCTAGAAAATTAGTACTAAAGAGGCCTCACTTTAAAAGCTAACTTATATCTATATATAAAATATATAGCAAAATAGACTATATTATAGTAAATTATTACTATAATAAATTCTATTTCTACTACTAGAAAAACAGCTACCTTATAAGAATCTACTATAAGTATCTTACTACTAAAAGCTTACTACTAAAAAAACCTTAAGGTTATACTAACCTTAAGGCTGGAAGACTACTAGTGTATAATAGTAGTAGCTTCTTTCCAGAAGTAAAATAAGTAGCAAATATCTATTTATACTTCAGTAGCCTAATTAGCTATAGGAAGCTTTCTATACCTAATCTACTGTGGGATACCTGAGAGTGAAGAAGTTAGATACTTTAGTATTTACCTAAAAATATCTAGTTAATATACTAAAGGGGTTAGATATCCTAGTAATTATCTTAAGATATCCAGTTAATACACTAAAGCCTTATAGGTTGATATACTCACAGGGAGGTCTTACTGAGGGGTTATTAACCTTATAGATTAATAGACCTATAGGAATATTACAGGTTAATATACTTATAGTTATATCTCTTCTCTTAATTACTTAAATTCGTTATTTTAACTATTATTTTAACTATTATTTTAACTATTATTTAAACTGTTATTTTAACTGTTATTTTAACTGTTATTTTGATTATTATCTTATATTTAACTCTATAGTACTAGTAAATAGTCAGTAAAGTTATATATCAAAAGCGGCTATATAGTATTTATAGGCCTTAGAGGCTAAGGCCTCTAAAGGGAGGGATAATCATAAGGATATAGTCCCCTATAGTCTATATAAAGCTAGAATAATTAGGATTATTATATAATTAATAGAGGCCTAAAGCTACAGAGTCTCTATAGGATAAAACCTTCTTATAGCTACTACCAGTTAGCTACACTAAGTTGAAATCTTATAACCTATAGAGACCTACCTTTTACTACTTTCCCTTCCCTTACCTAAGCTTTTAGCCACACTCTTATAATTACTATCCCCCAAATTATTTTCTAAGTAACCTTATACTATAATTCCTCTTTTCTCTATAACTATAAAATATTTCTTTTTCTATATTATAATTATTTTTTTCTGTCCTTAGATAACCTATCTACTTTCTTTTTATACTCTCTGTAATATTACTAATTTACTGCTATTTTACCTCTATTTTCTTATTATTATTACTTTCTTCCATTATATTAGTTACTTCTTCTGCTAGTATTAATCTTCCTAATAATAATTCTAATAGCTATTTTCCCCTCTGTAAGCTTACCTTCTATATTAATAATAGCTATACTATTAAAGGTAATTCTAATACTAAAGAGAATTAATCTTCCTAGGTGTTTATATCTACTTACCTTAACTGTTACTTTAAATATAATAAAAGTAGCCTTACTTAAAGTTATATTTTAGATTAGAATTACTTTTACTGTAAATACTTAATATTGAAGTTAAAGTGTAAATACAGTTTATATTTTTTCGCCGCCAGCCTTAAGTTATATACTGCTGGTTACTAAGTAAACTACCTAATTACTTATAGTAATTATATTATTATTATTATTATTCCTGCAAGTGATAAGGAAGGTAGCTTTAAGGGTTACTATACTACTATCTTTTTGCCTAACTTCTCTGCTGTAGTTTAATGTTATAATAAATATCTTTATTATATCTAATAGGTATATTCTATCTATATTACTTCTATACTTATTATTTTCTTTTTTTATACTAAAGGTAGTATTTTACTTATTACTATTTTTACCTCTAAATAGGTAATTACTAGCTTTAGTGATATTATTTAGATAATAATAAGTTTATGTTTCTTCTTTTCTTTTCTCTCTTTCTAAACTATCTTACTAACTTCTTTCCAGTAGGATATTATTATATATTCTAATAGCTATATTACTTTCTGTAATTACTATAGTTATATTTCTCGCTTCATTAAAACGAGGTTATCTATTTGCTGCCTCTATATTCTTACCGCCTTCCCCCCCCAGTAATAATATCTCAGGCTAATAGTTAGCTATATCTATTTCTATTAAAAATAATAATAAGAAGAATAAGAATGATAAAAAGACTAAAAATAAATTTATAGATATAGTAAAGAAGAAAAAGCAGAATAATACTCTTTTTACTAAGAAGTAGTTTTATAACTTTATATTTATATTATTTAGAGGCTATTTCATATTCTATTTACAGTCTATATAATCATCCGTTATAAGTAAAATAATAATAATTTATTATTTCTGTAAATATATATATATTATAATTTAAAATATAATATTATCTTAATGTTAATAAGGCTCTCTAAGGGTTTCTAAATTAGTATATTATAACCTCTCTATTTCACTAATATATTTTAATTCTACCTTCACCCTAAAATATTCTTTACTATAAGGATTTCTTTAACTTTATATTCCTCCTAAGGTTTATTATTATTTCTTACTAAAATAAAATTAAAATTAAAATAGATATTTATATAATATTATATGGATAAGAAGATATTTGCAGCCTATTTAATAAAATTAATATACCATAGTAGGTAAATACCGGGGGAAATATTTAATATAATATTAAGTAGATTTAGTATATTAATAATATAGTATCTATAGACTATCTAGTTAGGTTTCTTACTTAGCTAATTTATCTTAATATATATTATAAGGAAAGCTAAATCTTATTATTAACTTAGAATTTCTCCGCTACTTATTATATTCTATTAGCCTCTATCTTATTTTACTATTAGATGCAAGTTATTATAGCTTAAGCTAAAGTTTTATTCTCCTTAAGGCAAGTAAGAAATATTGGGGTCTATTCTAAATTTAAGTTTATAGAAAATTTCTTTAGTATAATATATAGAATAGATATTATATTTAAATTATTGAGAAGCTTATTAGAATTTACTTTAGTTACAGAAGAATTCCTATTATTAAATATAGGCTGATATATAGTAATATATAATAGCTAATCTATTTGCAAAAAGGTAATATATATCTATAGCAATACTTAAATCTTAAGTATTATCTACTTTATTCTGCTATTTATCTGGGGGTAAAATAATATTCAAAGAAGCTATTTAACTTCTATAGGTTAGTATAATATTAAATAAATAATATAAATCCAGTTAGAATTTTGGTTAGTAAGAATTAATATAGGGAAACTATAAAACCGCTATTATATATTCTGCAAATACTCTATATAAGCTTCTACTAATATGAATATTACAGTTTCTAACTAAATATAATAATGACTATTAGAAATCTAAAATTACCCTTTATTATAGAAGGTAACTTTAATATAAAGTTAATGAAAGTTTAAAACTAAACCTTTTTAGGAATTCGAAGAGGCTATAAAGGTTTTTAGTGGTATCTCTAATTTTCATGTAAATACCGGCAGATATTACATATCTTAATAAATTACTTAATATTTCTTAATATTTTATTTTGATACCAGTTTTGCGAAAATATTATAAATATTAAGTTTATATTAAGGTAGCTTAAGATAGAAAAGTTATAAACTATTTAAAGGATTATTATAGTTAGCAGCTTATATTTAGGAATTTAGATTTTACCTTAATATAATAGTATACTATTTAATTTTACTAAGTAGTAAGCTATCTATATTTTTATATTTACCTCTGGGGGGAATATTTATACTGCCTATTAAACTATATTTCAGCGGATTTTATATATTAATATTATTAGAATTTCTTAGGTTTAGAGTATTAGTAATATAATACTCTAGAATATTATATATTTGTCTAGTAGTTTAGCAGTATATTACTAGTAATTATTAACTACTAATATAGATTCTTTCCTATTTCTATTTATTTCTATCTATTAAATTAAAACCTTAGAGAGTAGCCTAACTATATCCGCTATATTAACCTAAAGGGGGTGGAGAATATATATTAGAAGCTATAACTTAATTATATTATTTTATTCTCACGTTAATAGAGTATTTAGATATTATGTAAGATAGCCTAAGTAGTATTCTAGAATAGAACTAAATTCTTATAGAATTTTAGTCTATTTAGCTTATTATTATAAAATAGATTTTAAATATATAAAATATTTTAAAACCTTATAGTTAGAAAGAATAGTAAAAAGTTTCACTATATTTTATAGCTTTACTAATTAGGTTTTTAAGTATAATATAACTATTGATAGCTTCTTATTATAAATAATATAGTTTTACTAGATTAAAGTTAGCTAAACTAAATAGTAAGCTACTAACTATACAATATTCTTTTTATTCTCCTATAATAGGTAACTTTCTAATATTACCTTAGAATAATCTATTTTTACTATTATAGATTTCTCCAGATTCTATTAGATTATAATTAACTTTAATATAAATATAATCTTAAGAATATTAAATACCTTCTAGTAAGTTTTATTCTATTGGAATAGAACTTTCTTTTATATTAGCTATATAAAGAACTTTATTAACTTAGAGAAGTAATCTACTAGATTATAATAGAAATTTACAAACCTTAGAAAACTTTCAATACTCTAGATATTCTTAGAAACCTTCTACTTCTAAATAATTTTAATCTTCTTGGGATTATATTATATTTCCCTCTCTATCTTAATAATAAAGATAAGATACTTGGTTTTCTATACTGAAAGGTTTTACCTCTCCAAATTTACATATAGGTTAACATCCTTTAGCTACTTTAAAATCTAAATAATTTTAACTTTATAATTAGCTTGTAATTTGTAGCTATAAATAAGAATATTATTAAGATATTGTGAGAATAGCTATAGTATCTATTCTGCTGTGCAGCTATTCTAGCTTATATAAGGATTAACCAGTCTATTTATATACTTTTAAGTATTCTATTCTAGCTTAAATAGAATATACCTTTTAATAACCTATATTCAGACTATATACTATACTATCTATTAATTATAGTTATAAGTCTAGATTTATTTAATTACCCTCTAAACTTCTATTAATTATTTTAGTATAAAGAAATAAATATTGTTTCAAATTTATTATAACTATTTTAATATAGTATTTTCACCCGCTAGTAGCTTTAATATTAAGATTAAGCTATCTAATAGTATTAATTTTAACTAGTAGTATATTACTCTTCGATTTTATATAACTAGCTAAGATATTTAGAAGTATCTTAATCTAGATATTAAACTAACTTTAAATTTTATAAAACCACTTAATCTACTAAATTTTAATATTTAGCTATCTATAGAAAATATTACTTAGTAAAGTAAAGACTTAGATCTATGTATAATTGAGATTATAGATATTTTTAAATATTATTTTATAGATTTTAAACTTTAAGTCGTTTACAAATCTAACTATAAGGATATTAAGAAATACTGTAATGTAATTCAGATATAAATAGATATCATAGTTAATAATAGTCTTATTATATTAGCTTAAATAAAGTTTCTTAATAATAAAAATATATCTTTTTAAATATTCCTTAAAGTTTTGAAATACTAATATACCTAAAATAAATTAGTTATATAACAGAAAGTCTAAATAGAATATAAGAAACTTCTAGAAAAGGCCAATATAAATTTATCTACTTTAGCTTAATATAATAAGTATCATATAATCTACCTTTAAGTAATTATATTTAATATTCTAGAGATTAAAAGTATACTTATAGTTAAAAAGTAGCTTTAAGTATTTAGCTACTATATTACTTCCAGTTAAACCTCTAGATATTACTAAAAAGTAATTAAAAATAAGATTTTCAACCTGCTAATTATCAGTCTAACTTAATATAGAGAGATTGTCACCTCCCTGATATATATTAATGAGAGTTCAGCCAAAGCCTAAGCTTAAATATTATTTATTTTAGCTATATTTACAGGACAATTAGATAATATAACTTAATTGAAACCTAAATATCTATATAACTAGAGGTAATATCTATATTTACCTAAGAATTATAAATATATTTAATATACTATTACTAGTATTTACAGTTAATTTCCTAATATTTATATATTACTTACTACTCGAAATATAGTAATTAACAGAATTAATAATTCTAAACTATATAGTCTCTATTAGAAGCTAGTTAAAAAAGAATACCTTAATAATAAAGATTATACAGCTAAGGCTGAAAGGTATCCTAAGATAATTCTAAGATTAAAATAACTCCCTCAGGTGGTAAATCCAGTAAAAATAGTTAGTATCTCTCAAACTTAATATATATTAATATTAATTCCTCTCTTCTTAAATAGTTAAATACTGATATACCTTTAGGTATTTTTTCTATTACTGAAAAACCTTACTTACTTTCAGTAAATATAGTTTTTAATAATTATAAAGTAATTTATATTACTACCTCTATAATATTATTTAAAGAGGAATCTTTTAAGTTTAGTTAGATGATAAATATAATTTGATATAATTTAGCTAACATTCTAATTCTTAGATAAATTCAATATATAATTTAAAATATTCTTAATAGTTTAAAGAGAAAGAATATACTTTATTTAATATTAGATAATATTATATATATTAAAAAGATTTATACTAATATTATTGTAGAAGCTTTATTCCTTAAGAAAGTTTAAAATTTAGTATATAGAATTTACCTATCTATTTAGATATAAGCTACTTAACTGCTTTATTATAATAAAATAGCTACTTAGAAAGTATACTTTTATCTTTCCCAAATATAAACTATTTTCCAACTACTTAATAGTCTATTTAAATACTTTTAGTATAATCTTAAAGCTACTTTATATTCTACCATTATAACTTCAACCTTCAGTATGTCTACTAAATAATAAACTTAATAATATTCTAACTTAGTATCTTTATATAGACTATTTTAATTCTTAATATTTAGAAAATAGAAATTATATACCTAAAGTAATTAGACTATTTACACTATATAGAAACTTATTCTTAATAAATTATTTCTAAGTAACTATCTAAATTATATTTAGCTTACCTATTTTATAGAATCTACTAGAATTCATTTAACTTTCCCAGAATATATATAGATAATTCCTATATACTTAGCGTTAAGAATAAGTTTTAAACCTACTCTTTAGACTTATTTTTATAGATAGAATCTAAAACTTAGTTTATTAAGTAATTATAATATTTAAGAAATAGATTAAATACCAGAGAGATTTCTTAATTTATAAAATTTACTAGAATATTAAGTAAGATCTAATAATATCTTATAGAGAAATAAATTATTAAACATAAGTAAAAAGGTAAGATATTAATTTCAAGTTTTCTTTCTTATGTATAAAAACACTAGTTAAAGTAAGTAAGTATATAGAAAATAACTTATCATCTAAAATATTGAAATTTAAGACGCTATAAAACTACTATCTAGACTATAAGTAGAAGTAATTTAAATAGTAGTAATATTATATAATATATCTTTAAATACTTAAAATAACTAGAAGTTACTATATATAATTAAAGAAGTTTAGTTTAGATACTATTGTTATTAGTACGTTTTAGAATATGCTTTACGTTTATATTCAAATTTATATTTCTATTAAGTATAAATTTATATCTATAAATATTAAATATATCTACTTAAGAAATATTATAAATAAAGTATTTTTAAAATATTATTTAAAGTTAAACTAAGAGGATATACTAGATATTTAGTAAAATATATTCTAAATACTTATAATCTCTCTAGAATATGGATTTCCTATTTTTATAAAATTATTATTATCTAAAATATTAAATTTAATAAGTAAAGATTCTACTTAAAATAAACTTTACTTTAAATACTTATTAGAGAGATTATAAAACCTCTAGTTAAACTAATTACTAAGGGGGAAGAAAATTCTATTTTTTAAAATACTTAGAAAGTTTAAGCTAAAGAGAATATTGAGTAAGGAAACTTCTCTTTTATTAATAGTTTCTATAATATTAGAGGTAGCTTAAAATAGTAAATTAAATTCTAACTTAATTTTGAAAACTTATAAGAAAGATTTCATAATATTTAAACTAATCTCTAAATTAGAAGAATTAATATAAATATCTTAAAATTAGAATTTAGAAAATATACTAATAATTAGAAAACTAGATAGTATACTTAAAATGTAGAATCTCGCTGACTAAAAAGAAAAATCCACTTTAAACTAGAAAGTTAAGAATAATTATATTCAAATCTTAATTTAGCTAACTTAAGGTAAACTAAAATATAACTTTTAATTTCAGAACTCTAAGACTTTAATAGTTTAGAACTTAGACTGATAATATGGAAGTAGAAAATAATAGTAACTTAAGCCTGAAATTAATATTAATAACTATATAACACTCTTAAAAGAATATAATAGTAAAATTCTATACCTTACAGAATATAAATAAAATAGTTTTACTAATATTTATCTATCTAATTAGCAGTAGAAACTAAATAGTAATAATATTAACCTTTTAATAGTTTTCCTTATTATTTCAAATATAACTCTAGAAAAGAATAGTCTAACTATATAGATTTGAATATATTTTAACTAGCTAGTAGTATCTCCTAAAATCTAGAAGAATATTACTAACTTATTATAATCCCTCTAAATATTCTTTATTAAAATAGTAAAAACTAAAGTTATAAAGTTAAAGAAAAAGGGTATCTAGTAAGAAATAGATCGCTAGAATATAAAGTTAAAACTTCTATTTCTAAAGTAGATTTTTACCTCTAAGATAGATACTAATAGTTTTTTAAAATAATATAAAGTAAGCATTTATATATATAGAGATATATAATTAGTTAATCTACTGTAAACTATATATATAATAATACTAGCTACTTAAACTTCTTAAGTAGGTATAGTAATTATCATATAATTTAACTTTAAAGTTCTTTAGTTTAACGTTATTAATATATTTCTTAATACTATAAGGAATCTAAATAGCCTTCTAATAATAATTAAACTACTAGATAAATTTAAAGTAGTAGGGAGGTATATAAAGTTTCAATAAGCTCTTTATAGGCTTTAAGATATATCCCTCCTATAATATAAAACCTTCTATACTATACTGAAATCTTTAGGTCTTATTTCTTACCTAAAGGAACCTTATCTTTTTAAAAACTAAAGTTTTACTATCTATATCCTCTTTTATTTCGATAATATTCTTCTCTTATACTATAAGGTAGCTAAAAAGGAGATATTCAAAATTATTACTAATATAAAGTAAGTTTATAAGCTTAAGAAATAGAATTCAGTGAAATACTTTCTAGGAGTTTAGATAGTTAGAAATTATAAGTATTAGAGACTTTACTTAGTTTATAATATATATATTACTAAAATCGCTAAATATTTTAATTTTAAATATATACTAATATTAATAATGTTACTTCTAATAATATCTTTTATTTTAAACTCAGATTGAGTAATATTAAAAGAGATTCATATATATTAAACTAGGATTAATTTAATTCTCTACATATTAATTATAATATAACTGAATATTTTATATATTTACTTTCTCCTATTAAAATACCTTATATATTCTTCTTAAATATATTAAAATACTATAAACTATATAATTTAATATTTCTATAAAATAAGATTTGTAGTATTTTAGTTTAGAAACTTAGGAGATATAAAAGAGATATCTTAAATATTTTTACTTACTAGCGATACTTCTTTCACAGATAATAAAAACACTTAAAGATTAAGTTACAGCTATATTACTACTTTATTTAGGGAATTAATCCAATAGAAAGCTACTTAATAAAATATTATTATAATATTAACTACTAAAATAGAACTTCTTAGTCTTAAATATATTTTAAAAGAGGTAATAACTTTGAAAATACTATTTTAAAATATAAGGTTAAACTTTAGAGATATTTAGAAACTTTATTATAATAACTACTAAACTACTAGATTAGTAATCTTGAATAGTAAATATCGATCTACCAGACTTTAATATATAGATATTTCATAGATATAATTACACTAAAAATACTTAAAAGGAAGTTTTAAGATTATCTATATATCTATAGATATAATATTAATAGATAAACTTATAAAAAACTTAACTTAAGTAAAGTTTAAATAATTTAGAATATTTCTCAATCTAATAGATTTTTAATTAATAACATTAGAATTATCTAAACTAACCTATTTAGTCTCCTAAAAACTAAAATTTTAATAATAATAAATAAAGTTCTAATTCTTAAAGGAAAGTCTTAGCAGTAGTAATATAAAGAGTAAGTAAATAGTAGAATTTATTAACTTTCTTATAAGGAATAAAGATTTCTAATTAAGCTTATATTTAACTTAAGAGAAACTATTTAAACTTATTACTTTAGGATAAAGTTTAAGCTGCAGCTATTAGTATATAGAAATCAAACTAAGAATATATTAAATATATATTAAACTCTACTGAAACTAAGGTTGGTATTTAATAAGTTTAATTTAAAATAGAAAGATATCCATTAGAACTAAAAGTTAAAATATTATAATAACCTCTAAAACTATTAGTAATTAGCTGAAAGATAGAATTCTAGCTAAAAGGTAATTTAGTTATACTTACAGTTAAATAAACTTAAGTAATAGTAGGTAGTTAAATAGATAGTAAGATAGTAAGTATTTTAGTAATAGTATACTTTAGAATAATTAGTATCTAAATGTAAGGATATAACTAACTACCGCTATATAGTATATCCAACAACCCACCAACTAGACACTAGAAAGACTTTTACTTAAAGGATTCTAACTTGGATCCTTTAAGTAATATTCTATATAGTAATATAGATTTTACCTATATATCTAAACCTTTCCTGGTTAAAACCTTTAGTTACACTCTTATAATTTTATTACTTTTACTTAATGTTTAAGTAGCTAGCGTAGGTAAGGATATTAAGTAATAACTAATAATATAAAGAATATACAGCCTATAGGTGTGAAGCTAATATACATCTTAATAAACTTTAGTAACTAACGCTTAATCTAGTGGATATATATAGTAAGATTACTGGTATTTTGCTATATTATAGGAAGAAATTAGATAATAGTAGTAAGTGGATACTTACTTCTAAGGAGGATATTTTCTATACAAAAGAAGCTTTATTTCCTTTCCCTGATAAAATTAGGTCTACTTTTAATATAAGCCCTTAGAGGCTATATACTAAGGCTAAGGATAAGTTAGAGATAAACTTACTAGATAACCTTATATAGGAAGTATCTTGAGGTGCGGAGTATATACCTCCTAGGTTTAAGTAAGAAGGTATATTTCTCTTAATATTAATTTGCAGGAATAAGTAGTTACTATATCCTTTACAATCTACCTATATATTTAATAAATAGTTATAATTATTATACTAATTAAAGTTAGACCTTATAGATATAATAAGTAAGATACTTAAAACTATATAGTTACAGATAGCTATATATTAGAAGTAGATATGAAAATAATAGGAAGTTTATAAGAATTAAACTACTGCATTTATATAATAACTTACTAAGCCTTTATTAGCGTTTAGATCGTCCAGAGATTAGGAAAAGTTATTCTTATATAATTATGAAATAGGGGAAAGATTTACAGTTAAATAAGTTAATAACTGAATTATAGCTATTAAGAATAGCTATTAGATTCAGCCTGGCAGTATTGTAAACTAATATATTTAATAGGTATTTAGAAAGCTTACGCTATAGCTTCAGACAGAATAGTAAAACTATAGGGTAAGTCTAGAGAATAAGTTTATATAGGCTAACTTTATTATATTTATTTACTAGTAGTATATTAACCTAGAAATATAGAAGTTACTATATTAAGAGAAGCTTGAGAAAGTCCGGTAAGGTAAATAGCAGTCGCTAATATAATATTATACCAAATAGTTAACACTTCACTAAAGTTTAAGTACCCCGGAATTTAATTAGAGTAAAGGGGAGGCTTTTATTTATTTTTATAAATTATATTGCAGCTTAAAGAGAGAAATAGAGAGGCTTAAAGTTTCTATTCTAAAGGTTTAGAATATTATAACTAAGGTAGAAAAACTATAGAAGCTTAGGTAATAATATAGCAGTAAGTTAGCTAAGAATAGAGAATATAAATAACTTTATTTAGGCCCGCAAGTATTCTAATTAGCCCCAGCTTTATAAATACCGGGGAGAATTACTTTCTTAACGTTAGTAATATCTAATAGA
Organism: Colletotrichum lindemuthianum; assembly: GCA_001693025.2. Lineage (NCBI taxonomy): Eukaryota > Fungi > Ascomycota > Sordariomycetes > Glomerellales > Glomerellaceae > Colletotrichum > Colletotrichum lindemuthianum. The sequence continues at coordinate 6,593 of MASP02000228.1, read as the reverse complement.
TATTACTTTAATATTAGTAGTTTAAAGAATATTATACTAATTTTAAACTAGAGAATTCTATAAACTTCAGCTATACTATAAGCCCCAGGGGTATACTTTATATATAGCAAAATAGAGTATTAAGTTACGTAATACCGCTATAGGGCTGAAGCTAACTTAATACTATTAGCTGCCTAAGAGTAAAGTATACTGGAATCCAGAATATTAATATAAGTTACTAATACTAACTTCTACGCAGGAAATGACTAGGGAAATAAGTAAGTATAGAAATATAACTAATAGTTTCTATACTAACTAAGAAGTTAGTTTCTATTAGGAATATAGCTAAAAGCTTAATAACTATTCTCTATAAAGTAAAGGAATAAGAAGTAGTAGTAAATATAAACTTATACTTACAGATAGATTTTATTAGTAAACAGCTAGCTAGAATACTATATTTAATATCAGCTAATATAGAAATATTAGTATTAGAAGAATTTAATAAATTAGTGTTAGCTTTAGGGAAAGCCTACTAGCTAACCTTCTTTCTTATAAACTTCAAGGAATACCTTTAGAAGATATACTAACTATTTACTGAAACTTACTAGCCTAAAAGCTATTTAGACTTTCTGCTATAATGATACTCTATAGGTTAGGAAGATATTATAATTAATATTTATATAAATATCTAATACTATAAGTATATATTTATTACTAAGCTGGAGGTATTTATCTAAGAGATTATTAAAAATAATAGAATTACTTATATACTTTATATTAGTAAAGTAGGAAATAACTTAGGAATCTATATTAAAGTATTAGGGAAATTAAATTAAATTATAGTAACTATAAATATTCTTAAAAGACTGCTAAGTAAGTAGAAAATGTTTAATAAAATAGTAGTAAAAATTATTTCAGTACTTAAGAATATTAAACACTTTATTAATCTAGAACTAGATAAGAAACTACTATATAGCCTTATTTACCTTCTAAGTAAGTAAAAACTTAAAGAATTAAGAGTATATATTATAGAGAATCTACCAAATAGTTATATATAACTATTAATAAGTAAAGTAAGTATATTTATCCTATTTATACTAAAGAAGGATAGTTTCCTACGCCTTTACGTTAACTATAGGAAACTTAATAAAGTTATAATTAAGAATTAATATTTACTACCTCTTATTAGTAAACTTCTGGATAAGCTTTATAAAGTAATATAGACTTTAAAGGTTAGCCTTAAGGATACTTATTACTATATTAGAATTAAGCTAGAGAATTATTAGAGAATAGAATTTAGAATAAGATATAATTATTATAAATATATAGTTATATTATTTAGTTTTATAAATATACTTATTATATTTTAGATGTATATGAACTGTATATTTGCCAGACTAATTAATATTTACTGTATAGTATATATAAATAATATTATAGTATATATAACTGAAACTAAGGAGAATTATATTAGTATTTTATTATAAATTCTCGCTAGATTATATAAGATATATTCTTTTATAAAACTTTCTAAATATAAATTTTATTTAAAGAAAACCAGTTTTCTAGGCTATATTATAACTTAAATAGATATTAAGATAGACCCAGCTAGAATATAAGTAATTACTTCATAGAAGCTATTAGAGATATTTAAGAAGCTTTAGGTATTTCTAGACTTCTGTAATTTTAACTATAAGTTTATTACTAAGTCTTTTAGAATAATAATATTACTTACTATACTTCTGAAGGGGAAAATAGAAAAGAAAGTATTTTTATAGCCTAAAGATATATAAGCGGTATTCTTAACGCTATAAGAGGCATTTTATTTAGTGACTAATTTTTGATACTGAGATTTCTTTTAAGAAACTAAAATAGAAATAAATATATTATAAAAAGCAATTTTAGGTATTCTATTATAAATAGTGGAAAGCTAATAGTAATCTATTACCTACTACTTTAAGAAACTTAGTAAGATAAAGTATAAGTGGGGAATAGAATAGCAGAAACTACTCACTATTTTAGAGAGTCTGGATTACTAAAATTATTACCTAATAGGTTTTTCCAAAATATTTATAGTTCTTACAGACCACTAGATACTAATAGGAGTTTTTATAACTTTAATATAGAACCTTTAGGAAAGACTTACCTACTGAATTTCTAAGCTTTTAGTATTTAATTTTAATCTGAAATATTAGCCTGAGGTAATAAATTCAGCAGAAAGGCTATCCAGACAGCCAGACTATATAAAAGAGAGGTGGAGTATTATAATATACTACTAATTCTTATAAATAAACTTTAGCTTATAAAGCTACTATTAGTAAATATCTATAAAATAGTTAAGAAAGTTTAGGGAAACTTAAAGTTAGTAAAAACTTTTATCTAAATAATTAGAAAGTGGAAAGAATACTTTAGCGAAGAAGTTAGCCTTTGAGGTAGAGAATACTTAATCTCCCAAAGTAAAACCCTCCTTAGGATACTAGAAAAATAGTAATAATTACAGCTATAGTTACCTGCAGCTAGAATAAGTATAAAGTAATAAAGAATACCTAATAAATACTAAATAGTAATAAAAACTTAATAAAAGCTGGGGTTACTATTTCAGTATAGTATATTCTATATTTAGTAATAAGGGGATTTATAAAAGATAAAATAGTATACTTTCTGGAAGTATTTAAGAATCTGGAATAATTTGTTAAAAGATTATAGATCTATAATAAGAATTACTAAATATATATAGAGAAAACTTAGGAAACAGCTAGAAATATAAGAGGATACTTAGTTAATATAAAAGGAATATTTTTCTTTAAAGAAAAACTAATTATACTAGATATAAAATTCCTAAAGTATAAAATCCTTTATCTATATTATAATAAATATAGAGTAAAATATATAAATATAAATAAACTCTATAATTTAGTAAAACGAAACTTCTACTGAAGTAATCTTACTATAAATATATAAGATTATATAATATTATATCAGGTTTACTAAGATATTAGAATGCTATAATATAAACTATATAAGTAGTTATAGTTCCTGCTAATTCCTATAGAACTATTTCAAAAACTTAGTATAAACCTTATTATTAAGCTTACGGAGAGTATTTAGAGAGATAGTAGTATATATAATACTATCCTTATAATTATAAATAAATTTATACAATTCACTCTATTTATTCTAATAATAAAGAGGATAATAGCTATCAAGCTAGTGGTAATATTCTATAAGGAAGTAGAATACTAATTTAATATTCTAGAAGATATTACTAGTAATAGAAATAAGCTTCTTACTAGCTAATTCGGGGAGGAATTTATAGTGGAGTATTTTATTAAATAATAGCTATTAATAGTATACTATTTATAAACTAATAGGTAGACTAAGTAAATATATTAGACTCTGGAGTAATATCTCTAGGTGTTTACTAGAGACTTACTAATAGTCTAGATAATATAACTAAAAGAAACTATATTTATATATAATAATAATATATATATTATTACTAGCTACTTACTAATGGAAAGGCTATATAGATTTTATCTATAAAGAGTTAAATATATAGTAGAAAGTAATCTAATAATCTAAGGTGTGGTAAAGTATATTAATTATATTAGTTAGCTATATTAATAGATAGTAGTTTACTAGTAGATAGTTATAAAAAGCTAAGTAAAAATATATAATATAAAATATAAGTAGCGTAAGTTTATAAATAGAGCTACTATTAGATTATTAATAAAGAATTTCAGATTTAAGTATAGAAAGTTAGTATTAAGGTATATTAAAGTTTCTATTACTAAGAGAATTAGGAAACAGACGTATAGAATATATTTACTGAAGTAATACTAATAGATATATAATATATTTCCAGTTTTATCTCTCGAACCTTAAATAAACTAGTAAAATAATAGTAATACTTAGGCTATTTTACCAAAGTTAGAATATAATTTAGTAGAGTGGAAGGTTAAGGAGATTATTAGTAAATAAGGAGATAAATTTAATAAATACTTTCTTATAAAATAGGTAGATTAGGTAGTTGAGTATAATATTTGGGAGACTATAGCTAACTTAAGTAATATAAAAGAAGTTATCTATAAGTATAAGAAATAAATAATATACTACTATAGAAAGTAGGATACTTAATATTAATATTAAATATATAGTAATATTATATGGAGGAGAGGGAAGAGAAAAAAAAGATTTATTAACTACTTAAATATTTTAAATAGTATTCTAAGTAGTATATTTCTAAACTGGAAACTCTATAAATCTTAGTAATAAATTAGCTAATATATATAGTTGAAAATACTAAGTATATTTAAGATTTAGAAGTATTTTTATAAGAGTATTTCTAATTTTTCTTTAAAGTAATAGTGGAAGTAGCAGCTTACTTAAAAGTAGTTTTCTTAAAAGTAATTTTCTTGAAAGTAGCTTTCTTAGAAGTAACCTTCTTGGAAGTAGTAGTAGATATTTAGTAAGAGGCTGCAGAAGATAATAAGATAATAGTAATATTAAATAAATAGATTTTACACCTCTTTAGAGGGAGTTTATTATTAAATTTATTAGTATTCTTCTTAATACTTGGTATTATAATATTACTAATATTATTACTATTAGTAAATTAATATAGAGGGTTTACTATATAAATATTATTAGAAGGAGAATAATAAAATATAGCTTTCTTAATAATATATCTAATAAAGAAGCTAGTACCTATACAGAAACTACTAGAAGTAATAATAATATAATCTTAAGGATAAGAAGTAGTAGTAATATTACTACTAATAGAATAGTAAATAGATATAGATAAATAAAAAGATTTTAAGAAAACTTTAACTATCTTAAACTTACTATAGAATAAATTATTACTATTATTATTACTATTATTATTATTATCATTACTATTATTATTACTATTCTTATTAATATTCTTATTAATATTCTTGCTAAACTTACTATTAATAAACAGTAAAGTAGGGGAAAGTATATAGTAAGAAGTAGTAATATTAAATTCATAAGAAATAAGCTTATTACTTATAATAGTAATAGAGTAATTAGAAATATTATATACAGAATAGTTAGTAAGATACTAGCAGAAAATATTATTAAACTAAAATATTATCTTAATAATATATATCTTAGTATTAGGTAGAAGTTTAATATAATAGAGGTTATTAAGAAAATAAGTAAGATTATTATCTAATATAATAGTAAGATTATTATTCTAAAGATATATAGATTATATAGTAGATATATAGTAAAGTATTTTAGTTTCTATAGTAAGAAAATTTACCTATTCAAAGTAATTAGTAGAGATAGTATAGTAAGTAGTTAGTATAACTTACAGAAATAAGAAATATAATATTCAGATACTTATAAATAAATAATATCTTCTAGAGAAGAAGATACTTTAAATCTAACTTTAATTACTTTATACTAACGGTAGAATTCTAAATAATCTTACCTATATACTACTATTTTGCTAAAACCTTAGAGAAAGAATAAAGAAATTTACTTTTATAATAAGATTATAAAATCCTCCGCTCTAGAAGTTTATAGAAGTAAATAAACTTATTCTAAGTAACTTAAGTAGTATTATATAACTTAAAGGAAACTTATATTATAAAGATTAGTAATAATATAGTAAAAAAATAATTTATACTATAGTATTTCTACTTTTTTTTGCAGATAATATACTTTATATTATACTTACTGATAATATAGAGAAGCTTCTTTATATTAAGATAAAACAATAAGAGATAGGTAAAATATAGTATATAGTTAATAGGTTTTAGGTAAAAGAAGCTCTTATTATTAGCTTTAAGGTTATAATAGATATACGTCTGGAAGATAAATATAATAATAGTAATATAATATATTATTATAGAATATAAAGTATATTAATAATAAATAGAAAGAGAATAAGAATAGAGGAAAATATTAATAAAATAAAAATAAAACTGTAAATATTGCAGAAAAAGCAGGAAGGGGTGGTTGGTACTGCCTATTTTAGAGGCTAGGCTGCCTTTAGTAGTCTGTATGTAGCTAAAATGTAGTTTATTTATAAATAAATGATGATGTGGGAAGGTAAGATTTACGCGTGACTATAGTTTACAGGATTTATAGTGACAGAATATTAATTATATTATATATATATATATACGTAATTGCTACTAAAATAATATATAATAATTGCCTCTCTTTTAAAGAGGAAGCTATATTTTTATGGTCCCACTTTCTATTCTGAATCGCTATAGTAATATAAGTAACTATTACTATCACTTACACTTACTATAGTAGTGTTACTAATGTAATTATTGGGAGTATTATAGTTACTAATATATTTATTAGGAATACTATAGTTACTAATATAATTATCAGGAACATTATAGTTACTAATATAATTAGTAGGAGTGTAGTCATTATTATATACTTATTTATTATAAGTAGGCCTCAGGCTATTATCACTATTATTATTATTATTATTATTATTAAAATTATTATATAGAGGGTAGATACTGTAGGTTATAGTGTAACTACTATAGCCTCTTATAGAGATATAAATAATATTATTACTTTATATAGATTATATAGATTATATAGTTAATAATATTATTAAG
>MASP02000227.1:67127-88763 GCA_001693025.2 Colletotrichum lindemuthianum | reverse complement strand
TAGAGGTTAAATATCTTTCAACCTCTGAAATACCTACTGACAGCCTAACTAAACCTCTTCCCAAGCCTAAATTCACTAAGTTTCTTAGGCTAATTAGCCTAACTAGAGCTATAAATAACCAGTAATCTTCCTAGTATTTTTAGCCTATTTTTAGTACTATTATTCTATAGTACTACTAGTACTACAGATTGCTACTATTAGTACCACAATACCTTTTATAGGATACTATAGAATAGTTACCTATAGTATCTATTGTTTTATAGGGTACTTGTTTGGATATTAATTTATAGATACTTTAAACTGGTTTTAGATATCTACTTTTCTACTCTTTTTATTCTTTTACTACTATAAGGTAAAAGAGGGAGTGTTGAAATACTAGGCTATAGGTGTTTACCCTATAGTAGTACTGTACCTACAGGCTGAATATTCCATAGAGTATTCTATATCTTTCTTTTATAGGGTACTTACCTATAACTAACTTCAGTATATATAATAATACGTAATTACTAACGTAAGTCTATATTACTAGAATATTCTAATTAGTAATAATTAGAATATTCTAGAACTAAATATAATACTATAAAAGAGGCTACTTTACCCTCTTTTAGTATATATCTAGATCAACCAACTATAATACTCTTTATAAGAATATAACTACTATTCACTCTTTTATACTCTTTTCTCTTCCCTTAAGAATATCTAGTATATATACTTTTAACGTAAAGTATCACTTTACTAAATATAAATCTTAACCCTACCTACCTTATAATAATAAAGAATAATAAAAAATATTAAAACCCCCCAGAATACCCCTATAAATAGTAACCCTATAAGTAAACTACTTTAGTAGTAGTTATAATATACTTTAAGCTTCCTCTACTAGAAGATTAATAAGCTTTTATATAAGTTAGTATAAAAGGCTGAACCTAAGTTTATTTAACCAGAAAGTAACATAAATACTATTTATTTAGAACTAAGAAGTAAAAGAGAAGCTTTTACGAATATATAGAAAAGTCTATATATATAATACTATATAGAGCCTACTAGGGCTCCACTCGAGTAAGGAGGTTAGCTTCAGATACCTAAGTATAGCCCTGGCTGGACATCCAGACATAGCTTATAATATTACCTCCCTCCTCTCCAGCTGCCACCCAGCTGGAGGCTATAGGCTGGATCTTTATTATTATCTATAATCAGCCTATACGTCACCTTATACCACTCCAGAGCTACTATATCCATAATAGTATTAACAGGCTTCTATATAGAATTTATATATCCTTTCTATTTAATAAGAACCTCTTATTAGTATTCTCTCCCCACTTAGTATATCCTTACAGCTAGAATACTTTCAACTAGCTATTCAACCTCCTTATTATTATTTACTAGTAATAGCAGCTAGCTATTAACTATAACCTACCCAGGCAGCAGATTAGTAGTAGCTCTCTAGAGTAAATCTATATAGAACTGTAAGTAAATAAACTTTAAGGTATCTAGCTCTATAATATATAGCGAGAGAACCTTCACTACTATATACTTATAATATAGCTAAGCTAACTTTTAGCTTAATTTTAGTAACTTATAGTTAGATATATTTAACTATATTTTATTACTAACTTAGTACTAATCTGTGGGAGACTAGATTCTATTTATCTGGATTTCTAATTTCTACTGAATAGTAGCTATCTCTATATAGATATATATTATTACTAACTATATTCTCTTAACTAGTTAGTAGGCTGTAATTTTATTACTACTAGATAGTTTTATATACTCCTTAGTAATTAGAATAAAATTAATATAATATTTATAATCTATAAAGAAAAATATAGTCCCTATTATATTATACTGCTAGTTACAGAAAGCTAACTATATAATAAATAGTAAGTTACTCTAGTTATCTTAAGACTAGTAAGTAAATACTCTCAAAACTATTTAGATCTCCTAGTTATATTATTCTATAATCCTATTAGTCTGTAGGTAGTAATTAGTACTTAATAAGTATATAATATCTATTAATCTATAGAACTTCTTCTAGAAGTAACTTACTTAGTTAGACTCTCCATTACTTATAATAAAATATAATATTCTATAGAATCTGTAGTAGTAACTAAGAAACTACTAAGTATATATCTCTGCCTCTATTATATCTATCTCCTCTAACGTAGAGACCTTATTTAGTTAATTGATGATAACTTAGAGGTAATAGCTACCTTATTCTTTCGTGGGGGGTAAGTTAGTAATAAAATCTATTGATAAATTAGAATATAACTAGTTAGATACTAGTAAGGATTTTAGGAATTCCTTTTTAGCTTACCTCTAGATATAAATATCTCTATATATATTATAGTTACATATAAATTAGCAGATACTCTATAACTATCCAGACTAGTAGAACTATTAGCTTATAATCTCCAGTATACTATTACACTCTAGGTGTTTTATAGGGGAGGAGTTATATGATTCTTATATTAACCTAATCTTAAGTTTATTAAGGAGGCTATTATTCTCTTTACTACTTAATATCTAAAGTTTCTCTCTGAAGGTAAGCTATTCTAGTATATTAATAGTATATTTAGTAATCTGAATCTTAATATGGAGGTTAGGGGGGAAGTTATATTTCCCCTACTAGATTGCTATAAAGATCTATTAGTATAAGGAGTCTCTCTTAGTAGTATAATTTTATATCTCTTATAGGTTTGATCTTCCTTTAAAAATCTGGATATTAGTAATATTTATATATTCTACCTGGAGCTCTATAGGGATAGTAGCGTCTGGGATAATTTATATTATCTGTCTCTATTACCTCTTATTATTCCACTCTTTAGGGGTATCTTATTCCCTCTGGGAGAGGATATTAGAGGTTACTACTTAGATATCTAGCTGATATTTAAGGTAAAAGTTATACTAAGATAACTTCTCTACCTACTAGCTTTACCTCTCTGTAAGTTATTATTTCTTTATAAAGTACTTAAGGTCCTTATAGTTAGTAAGAACTTTAAACTTCCTAATGTTCTGCAGCTCCACTCTCTATACCTATAAATATTCTAGTATTATAAAGAGTTCCTTATTATAGATTAAGTAATTAAACTCTATGGGGGTTAGGCGTTAGGAGTGGAAAGCTACTAGATACCTTACTCTAGCTTTATCAGCTTAAGTTAATATATCTCCCAGGGTATATTTAGAATAGTCTATCTCTATTATTATTAGAATGTTAGAGTTAAATATCTATAGAATTAGTTCTATAGTGAAGAGTTATTTTAATGTGAGGAAAATTTCCTACTATTTCAGTTTTTAGTTAAAAGAAATTAACTTCTAAGTAAGATAGTTTAAAGGTTTTATAATAGTATTATACTGAGATATAAAAACCTTATAGTAGTTTATAAACTTAAGGAAACTGTAGATACCTTTCAGTAAGCTAGGGGGGAGCTAGTTAGTAATAGCTTCTAATTTCTCAGGATTATAAGAGAGGTTTTTTCTAGTTATTATAATATACTTAATATACTTAACTATAATAACTAAGAACTTATACTTTTTAGGATCTAACTTAAAGTCTGTATCAGTAAGGTAGCTGAATATTTAGTAGACTTTCTCTTTATATTTCTTTTGTAAGTTACTAATATAAATAAGAATATTATTAATATATATTATAATAAAGTTATCTAGAAACTATTATAGGTAGCTATTAATATATTATTAAAATATAGTAGGAGTATTAGTAAGTTTGAAGGAATATACTATCTATTTAAAGAGGCTGTAATATATCTAAAAAGCTATTTTCTCCTGATCTATTTTATTAATTCTGATTTTATGGAATATAATAATAATGTTAAGCTTAGTGTATTAGTAAGTAGTAGTAATCTTCTAGAGGGTTTCTAATATAAGGGGGAGGGAGTAATAGTTTTTCTTTATAATAGTATTAAGAGCTTTATAATCTATATAGAAGTATATTCCTCTATCTAGCTTTCTTATAAAGAGGATTAGGATATTAGTAGAGAAGTTACTTACTTTAATAAATTCCTTATTAAGTAAATCCTCTAGGGTCTTCTTAAGTATTAGAAGCTTCTCTTATAATATACTATAGAGGGGTCCCTATAGGAGGTCTAGTTTCTATCCTTTCTTATTAGAAATTAATAGGATATAGTAGTCTATCTCTAGTTAGCTAGGGGGTAGCTAGTATATTAAATCTAGATAGAAAAGATTTAGGAATTCCTTTAAGATATTTATAAGGATATAATCTCTTAGATCCACCTTTACCTTCAGAACTAATATTTTCTTAATATCCACTAGACTAATAGATATAATTTAGTAGGGGCTTAGTGTCTCACTAGTATACTATATAGTATACTAATAGATAAATATAAATAAGTTAGTATTAAGTAGCTAAGCTGACTAGATCTCCTTAAGCTATACTAACTTATCTTAATATTCTAAATATATTATTATACTGCTTTTTCTGTATGTTATCTGTTAGACCCCAGTGTTATAGATAATATAATTATCCTCTATCTATAGCTACTTAAAATATAAAAGTAACTATAGGCTCTCTATAATATAGATATAGATTTTCTATATATAGTTACTAACTTCTAAAGTTAGAATAGCTACCCTCTAAGTATTACTAGATAATAGCTTAGTAGTATATCTCCTTATCTATCTCTTTAACTTATTAACTAGTGGGAGGTAAAGTTTCTTTATAAGGAAGATATTAATAATAATATAGATATTACAGTCTATATTAATAAGTATATTAATAGAGTAACTTCTATTAATTCTAGCTTAAATAGTAACTAACTACTAGTTACTTACTTATTCTTTTTCTTATTATTTCCCCTATCTTATTATTTCTACCTCAGTTAGCTTTAGAGCCTGACTTCACTCTAAAGTTACTTTTTTCCTGAATCCTTACTATTACTAAGTAGGATAATGTTATCCCCCTGGTTGTCCTCAGTGTAATCTAGAGTAGCTATAGTTTTTGTAACCTTTATATTGGTTTTCTTATACTCTCAGGTTCTGTAGTTCCTGCAGATATAGCTTTTCTTACCACACTTAAAGTATCAGTAAGTATCCTAGTGGTTCCTAGAGTGTTCCTTAGAGGCAGAGGAGAAGCTATTAGAGCTTTAGTATTATTATCGCTCCTTAACCACTCTAGTTATTATAATATCATTCTCTATATTATAGGTAGTAGGTCTCTAGTAGGGTAGTTAGTAGTATACTAACGCCCCCTTTATATATTTAAGCTTCTAAGCTATATCTTAAACTTTAAATAACTAAAGTTTATACTCTATAGGAAGGTTAACTATAATAAGTAGCTCCTTAAGGTGGGGAAGTAAGGTAGCCTCCAGTAGGGAGATCTGGACCACATTTAGCTATATATATCCTCTAGTATTAGCTAGAGTTTTTTTAAATTAAGGTAGAAAGGTAGTTAAATATTTATTTTCCTTCTGTCTGAAGCTTTATAGCTAGGTAATAGTGTGGGGTTGACTGTTAGGATCTAGGTAAGTTCTATCTAGGTAACCTATAAAATCGTTTAGATTATAGGAGTTCTCTAGCTCTCCCACTATATAGAAAGTTTTAACTATCTACTGAGGACTAAAGTCTAAATAGGAGTAAATTAGATATTAGCGTTCCTAATTACTATTAAAAAAGTGGTAGTTAATCTTAAGCTTAGCTTTTATCTGTTAGGTTTATGCTTAATATTCTTTCTACTTACCTGAAAATTTTAGGGGTAGGGGAAGAAGTTTCCTCTAGTGGTTAGCTACTAGTAGGGATATAGTAATATTATTAACCCTAAGGGCTATTATCCTAATAGATATTATTCTGGGGGTTACTAGAGTATCCTGGTGTAAGCTAGAGGTGTCTGTTATAGTGGCCACCTGGGGGTTACTGCTTGCTATAGTATCTTATTTTGCTAACTTATGTAAGAGCTTATTAATCCTCTAGTAAAGAAAGCTTAAGGTATACTGTAACTACTACTGAAGTAGTTTACTTATAGGGTTACTATCTGTAGGAGTATCCTGGGAGGCTTTAGTATCCTCTATTATTCTTTATATTAGTTGTCTGTTATATAGTGTCGTATCCTAGGAGTTACACTTAACTAGATTATATACTTAACCAGTAGGAAGCTATACTCTACTTAGTATTATCTATATAGTGAATAAAACTAAGTTCTAAATATATAAAAAGCTGGATTTAAGTTTATTCAACCAGAAGGTGGCGTAAATACTGTTTATTTAGAACTAAGGAGTAAAAGAGAAGCCTTCATAGGTATATAGAAAAGTCTGCATATATAATACTATATAGGGCCTACTGGGGCCCCACCCGAGCGAGGGGGTTAGCTTTGGATACCTAGGCATAGCTCTGGCTGGATATCCGGATATAGCCCGTAATAGTTAGTAAGATAAGATACTATAGTAAGTAGTAACCTCTAGGTAGCTACTATAATAAATATCTCTAGTCTATACTAAAGTATTTTAGTAACCTCCAGAATAATATCTATTAACATAATAACTTTTAGAGTTAATAATACTATTATACCTCTACTAGTAACTAACTACTAGAAGAAACTTCTTCTTCTACCTCTGAAGTTTTTAAGTAAGTAGAAAAAATACTAAATATAAACTTAATAGATAAAAGCTAAACTTAAAAGTAACTACTATTTCTTTAATAGTAATTATGAATACTAATATCTAATTTACTTCTATTTAGACTCTAGTCCTTAGTAAGTAATTAAAACTTTCTATATAGTAGGAAAACTAGAGAACTCCTATAACCTAAATAATTTTATAAGTTATCTTAATAGGATTTATCTAAACCCTAATAGTTAGTTCTATATTATTACTTAACTATAAAGTTTCAGACAGAAGGAAAATAAATATCCAACTACTTTTTCATTCTAATTTAAAGAAACTCTAGCTAATACTAAAGAATATATATAACTAGATATAGTCTAAATCTCCATACTAGAGGCTACTTTATTTTCTTATTTTAAGAAGCTACTTATTATAGTTAACTTTCCTATAAAATATAGATTTTAGTTATCTAAAATTTAAAATATAGCTTAGAAACTTAAATATATAAAAAGAATATTAGTATACTACTAGCTACTCCACTAGAAACCTACTATTTATAATATTGTTGGTTTAATCGTCAGGGTAATCGTATGCCGTACGTAATCTCGTCATACGGATGCAAGCTGGTATTCTGGTATTCATTATTATTATTGTTATATTACATGGCGTGCGGCGCTACGTAAGGCTCTAGATCTACAGTGTAGCAATTACTTACTAATTACTACGCCGCTAGGCTACAGCTGACGCTGGATGCCAGGCACCTATAGCTAGTAGGCTATAGAGAATATACTGCTACATATATAGTAGTATATATAGTTACTATATACCCTACAGTATAGTATAACTGATACTAGTAACTTTTCTTTTTATTATATACCCTAATACCTATCTATTTATATGAAAAATAGTACCTTTTGCGATCTATATCTTTTGTCTGAATAACGTCTGAATATCTATTTATCTACTCTGCTTAAGTTATGTATTCCTCTATTTGAATAGTTATGTAGTTTAAATTAATAAATCTCTTGAGAGTATAGTTCAGAGTGCCCTTTATGAAGGTATTAGTAATATTATTATCTCTATTAATCTACTGCATCTTATGGAGCTTATAATGCTTATATAACTATCTTAACGCTATAATATTAATTATCAGACACTTCTCTTTAGTAATACTAAACTTTATAAGGTACTTATAAAGTAAGTATAAGTTAGTATATATAATAGTTAGGATCTGNNATAGTTAGGATCTGAGGGAGCTTTTAGTAGTTAAGGATCTTCTTAAGTAATATAGCTATAATATAGGTAAAGTCCGCACTAGTTACTATAGTATAGATCTCTAAGGTAAGTATATTTCTGGTAACTTTCTTACTTTTAGTAGATAAATAGTATATAAGGTTACTATAGAGGTTAAACTAGTTATTACTAGTTATAATCTCTTAGCTTAAGATTATTATAAATTCTAGTTAAGATAAGAAGTTAATATTATTAGTAAAAAAGCTATTAATAAAAGTGTAAAGGTATATCTTAGAGAGGTTAAGTAATATAAAGTTAAGGTCTCAGTTGAGATACTCTATTTGCCACTTAAGCTATTTATTAAGTATAATAGTATTGTTACTTAAAAGTTATTATTCTTATACTGTATGCGAGAGGTTAAATAAAGCTTTTAGTTAGTATATAGAGGTAAGGTATATATTACACGTATATTATTCGATATATATCTTCTTGAGTACCTTGAGTGCAGTATATATGTTAATTAGGGCTAACTTTTACCTTTAGTGTTTTTAGTGTAAGTAGAGGTAATTACTATAGAGCGATAGGATACCTCTATTAAACGTGAGAGGTGTGGTCTCTAAGAGTATAATTTTGAGCTTCACCTTAAATAAGGCCTTTTTAAGCTCCTTATCCTCTCGGCGAGAGAATACTATATTAGAGAGGCTAAGGATGTTATTAGTTTATATACTAATAAGGCTAAAGGTATTATTTTAGGTGCGCGAGATGAGGAGGTATAGATTATATATTAAAGTCTCTATTTATAACTGCTTCTTATAATATATAGAGTAAGTTACCTACTAGTGGGTTCTAGCTTCAATAAGGTTATAGAGTAGCTTAATAATAATTATTATAGAGTCTAGAGGATATTATTCTTTAAGGTGTGAGGGTAGATTAGTTATAATATACTTTATAAGTTCTATTTTAGCTTAAATGTAAGTTTAAGTAATATTACGAAGTTATATTATTATATCTTTATACTTAAGGAGGGTTAAAGCTATAATTAAAATTAATTATTAGCTACTTTATTAGATGATTAGTAATTATATTAAAATCTCAAATTTACTATAGTCTCTAAAACTTTAGATTATAAGTCTCAACTTCTTATATATTTTATTAGTATCCTTATTCTTAATTTTGTTAATAATATGAAACTTAAAATGCTTATAGTTCTTGTGGAGGATAGGATTGTATTAGATAATTTTTATAATATTGTTATTAATAATACTCTTAATTTCCTTTTTAATTAACTCTTTAAATAGTAAGCTGGATATTATAATTATACTTTTTATATAGAGGGTAAGTGAGAATATTAGATTTAATTGCTTCTTAGTTATAAGGTATATTATTATTGGTTTAATTATCAGGGTAATTGCATACTGTATATAATCTCGTCATATAGATATAAACTAGTGTTCTAGTATTTATTATTATTATTATTACATTATATAGCATACAGCGCCACATAAGGCTCTAGATCTATTGTGTGGCAATTACTTACTAATTACCATGCCGCTAGACTACAGCTGGCGCCAGATACCAGGCACCTATAGCCAGTAAGCTATAGAGAGCATACCACCACATATATAGCAGTATATACAGTTACTATATACCCTATAGTATAATGTAACTAACACTAGCAACTTTTCTTTTTATTATATACTCTAGTACCTATCTATTTACATAAAAAATAGTACCTTTTGCGATCTATATCCTTTACCTGAATAATATCTAAATACCTATTTATCTACTCCACTCAAGTCACCCATCCCTCCATTCGAACAGTCATATAATTTAAATTAATAAATCTCTTGAGAGTGCAGTTCAGAATACCCTTCATGAATATATTAGCAATATTATTATCTCTATTAATCCACCACACCTCATAAAGCTCACAGCACTTATATAACTATCTCAACACTATAATATTAATTATCAGACGCTTCTCTTTAGTAATACTAAACTTTATAAGGCACTTATAAAGTAAGTATAAGTTAGTATATATAATAGTTAGAATCTGAAGGAGTTTTCAGTAATTAAAAATCTTCTTAAGTAATATAGCTATAATATAGGTAAAATCTATACCAACTACTATAATATAGATCTCCAAAATAAGTATACTCTTAGTAACTTTCTTACTTTTAGTAGATAAGTAATATATAAAATTACTATAGAGATTAAACTAGCTATTACTAATTATAGTCTCTTAGTCTAGGATTATTATAAATCTTAGTTAAGATAAGAAGTCAGTATTATTAGCAAAAAAGCTATCAATAAAAACGTAAAAACACACCTTAGAGAGGTTAAGTAGCATAAAGTTAAAACCTCAGTTAAGATACTCTATTTACTACTTAAGCTATTTATTAAGTGTAGTAGTATTATTACTTAAGGGTTATTATTCTTATACTACACGCGAGAGGTTAAATAGAGCCTCCAGTTAGTATATAGAGGTAAGATATACACTGCATGCATATTATTTAATATATACCTTCTTGAATGCCTCAGGTGTAGTATATATATCAATAAGAGTTAACTTTTACCCTTAGTATTTTTAGTGTAGATAGAAGTAATCACTATAGAGTGATAAGATACCTCTATTAAACGTGAGGAATATAGTCTCTAAGAATATAATTTTAAGCTTCATTTTAAATAAGACTTTTTTAAGCTTCTTATCCTCTTAGCGAGAGAATGCCGTATTAGAGAGGCTAAGGGTGTCATCAGTTTACATACTAATAAGGCTGAAGGTGTTATTTTAAGTGTGTAAGATAAGGAAGTATAGATTATATATTAAAGTCTCTATTTATAACTGCTCCTTATAGTGTATAGAGTAAGTTACCTACTAGTAGGTTCCAGCCTTAGTGAAGCTATAAAATAACTTAATAATAATTATTATAGAGTCTAGAAGATACTATCCTTTAAGGTGTAAAAGCAGATTAGTTATAATATACCTCATAAGCTCTATTTTAGCTTAAGTGTAAGCTTAAGTAACGTTGCGAAGCTATATTATTATATCTTTATACTTAAGGAGGGTTAGAACTATAGCTAAAATTAATTACTAGCTACTCTATTAGATTGTTAGTAATTACATCAAAATCTCAAACTTACTACAGTCTCTAAAGCTTTAAATCACAAGTCTTAACTTCTTATATACCTTATTAGTATCCTTATTCTTAATCTTATTAATAATATAAGACTTAAAATGCTTATAGTCCTTATAGAGGATAGGATTATATTAGATAATCTTCATAATACTATTATTAATAATACTCTCAACCTCCTTTTTAATTAACTTTTTAAACAGTAAGCTAGATATTATAATTACACTTTTTATATAGAAGGTAAGTAAGAGTACCAGATCTGATTACTTTTTAGTTGTGAGATATACTATAAAATAAGCTTCTTATTTAAACCTTAGAGGTAGTAAACTAACTGCATACTTATAAGTTATATAACCTAGAGGTATTAGTTTAGTCTGAAGTATTTGAGGTTAAGGTAGTAAGTTACTAACTACTTGGGGAGGGAGAATATTATTATCTTCTATAATAGAAACAGTATAAAATATTAACTATATATTTAGAGCTTTAGGGATAGTTACAGATGAAATTAGAATAGCTATATAGAATTATAAGCTTCTATTTACTGTCAGGTTACTTAGAAATTCTTAGCCTAACTGAGGGTTAGTATATAAAACTATAAATACTAACTCTCATGAAGCTATAGCTTTAGCTGCATTATTGTTGATCTCTTATTTGTTACCTTCAAAATACTGTTTTATAGCTGTTGATTGAAACTCTTAAGGGCTATGAGGCAGCTTGAGAATATATATCTTACTGCAGGTAGCAACGAGAGGATATAGCCCTTACTAGCCCTTTTTCTCTTACTATATATATATAAGAATCTAGAGTGGAAAAATTATCACGCGAGAGATATTAAAGCTATTACATATTACTAAAACGGTATTAATAGTGTATTTAGTATACTTATAGTAGACCTCTTCTATAACTTTATATACAGCTTAAGCCTAGGTAATAATATCTAGAGAGGAAGCTGAATCTTCCGTGAGGTATAAGTATGCTCCAAATATAAGTAGAGTAGGTATAAGGCTATTCAGGCTAGCAGTATTATTAATTACCTTATATACTACTTAAAGAGATACCTCTTAAATAATAGTAGAGAATTCTATATAGTAAATCTTATATATATAGTGGAGGAGTATATAGTAACACTCTACTTTACTGATACTATTATATACCTTAATAAGTATAATATAAACTATTAATCCTATAGTTTTTACTTCTAATCTGAAGTCTTTAGATTGAAAGGTTATATCTATATTGGTAGTAATAAAATTGGGAGGGCTTTAGTATATGTTGATCTAACACACCTTAAGGGCCTCCTATATTACCTTCACTAATAGGTTAGATAGAAATTAAGTAGCGTTAAATATTATAATAGTGTTGATAATATAAAGTATATTATAGTTATTAATATAGATAATATTAATAATAATCTTAAAGTTAAAGTTAATATTACTCTAAATAGTAAAATAAAATTATAAGGAAGCTGCATTATATATTTAGCAGTAGTAGCAGTACCTCTTAAGAGCCTTGAGAGTATACTATTTAACTGAGTATCCCACCTTAGTGAGGATATTATAAAAGTATACTACAGCTGAATGTCTAAAATAGTAGTAGAGTCTCTATATCTCTATCTCTGTGAGGTATATAGAGGTAATTATTCTCTCCTTATTAAGAAGCATCTACAGATACCCCCATTTTTAAATAATAAGCATAATCTTTTTACCCTAGCAGAGCTTATTATAGATATTGTCAAATATAATATTGAGGCAATCTATATCCGTAAGGTAGAGTAGGAAAAGTGTGTCACATAGAACTATATAAAACATAATAACACTAAGTAGTATAGATATATTAACTATTCTAAATATTATAATAGAAGTAGCTCCTCTGAAGTGTATTATAACTAGTTTACCTTATAGAGGGGTAAAAGTAATAGAGGAGATAACTAACTACTTTAATACAGCAAACTAGAAGTATCTTACAGTTAAGAAGCTAGCAGCATTTAAGTTAGGTAAAATACCTTAAAATATAATACTTAAGTAGCAGCCCTCAAGTATGAAAATATATATAGAAACAGTAACACTATCTATAAGTTTACCACTAATAGTAACACTTTTAGTGAGAGTATAAACTATTACCTAATCTTAGAGGATTCTTATGATTTTGCCTCTATCTAGAGTAATAGGCTTTTCACTATAAAATAATATAAAAAATATCTCTAGAGTAGATCCCATAGAGTAGTCCTCCTCAAGATTAATATCTATCTAATATTACATAATAATATCTTTATCAGTATTAACCTCTAGTGTAGCCTCAAGGCTGTTATTATTAAAACTATTAACATCTTTATAGCTTATAAGGAAAGCTTAGTATACTACTGCAGAATATATCTTAAGGTTAATAGTTAACTTATACCTATTAAATAAAGTATACTTCTCCTTAAGAGTATACCTTATAAACTAATAACTAGGTTTACTACATATATAGTATTTTTGATTAGTATAGCTGTATGTAGATATTAAAAGTAGGTAATAGCCACCTGGAGCGTGAGGCTATATATATACAGAAGTATAGCTATAGTCTTGAGGGTTACCTTAAGGTAAATTATATATACAGTCAGTCTAAAATTAATCTCTAGCCACCATCTAGTGGTTATCTTTATTATCTTATATATATTATATCTTTTAGATTAATAAGATATTACTTACAGTAGATCTTAACTAGTTATAGAAACTTTAAGAGGTTACTACAGGACTAAAGAAAGCTAACTAGCACTCTAATATACTACAGTATATACTTATAAGCTGGAGGCAGAAAATATTATCTATTTAGATCTTTACAGGGAAGGCTTTTTAGATATATATAAGCTTTAAGATTAGGAGCTTAAGAGCCTCCTTTTTACTCTTATTAGAATTTTCAGTAATAATACTTTAAAAAATAATATTCTACTAGTTAGAGAGGTAAAGCTATTAATTCTTATTATTCTTAAAATAGTCCTTAATCCACTAAACTATTTAGTTAAACGTGAGGTTAATATTCAAGTTACTTAAGTAGTTAAAGTAAAACTTAAGAGCGTTATCCTTAAGTATAATTAAAAATAGCCCTACCTATATATATTATAGGATACTAAACTTAAAGTAGTAATTACAGAAAATATAGATCTTTAACTTAAAAATATTATAAAAGCCTCTACTATACTTTATACTCTTATTATATAATTTCGTGAGGTCTATAATATATTTAGTAGATATATTATCAAACAGGGTAGTAGTAGCAGCATGTAGGGAGCATTCTTAATACCCAGATTAATCTCAGCCAGAATCTCAGTAATCCTCTCGCTATTAGAGAGGCTTTAAGATAGTTAAATAGGAAGCTAGCAAGACTATCAGTTATAATAGAGATCTCTCACTTAAAGCTATACGCATATAAACTAGCTAGTTTAGCGAGAGATATCTCTCTTTAACTACTTACAGTAAAAACATTACTAATATAGCATTTTCAACCTTTAGTTAAATATTATAGAGAGGTAAAGTAAAGTTTAACTTCTCTATAAAGAAGTTATCAATCCACTCAGGATACTTCTTAAAATTACTTATAAGGATAGTATAGTATTTCAGTATATTATTAATTTTATTAAGAATCTATAAGGTAAATCCCTCTTACTGAGTCAGCTAGCATATTACTATAAAATTTCAATTACTATCCTTATTAACTTTAATACTATAAGCTATAAAATAATCCCTAAAGTATTAAATTATAGAGATACTAGTAAGCTACTAAGTTACTATAAGCTAGTCCTCAAAGTTACTCTTAAATATCTAAAAAAGTTCTAAACTATAGAGTCTTATATAGATATAGAAAGCTATCTAGTATACTAAATAGGTAGAGACCTTCATAGAGTCCTCCTCTATAACAGTCTTATAGTTAATATTAAGGATTCAGCTGAAAAATACTAAGTTAAGATATTAATAGAGCCTTATAGATATAGGGATACCTAACAATATTATTATTACGGATATAGAGCTGCCTGGGGCAGGCATCTTACCTATAGAGGTTAATTCAGATATTATTATAGAGGTGAGGGAAGTGTGAAGCAAGAGAGAATTATTAATATTACTAGATCCACATAGAGAGGAATAGAGGAAGAGTTTTTAAGAGGCCATATAAGTCTCTTAAAGAGTTAAAACTAAAGATACTATAAATCTCTAATACTAAAAAGTCTAGTAATAGCTTAAAGAGAGTTATTACATTAATTAAATATACTCCTATAAGTAATAAAAATAATTACAGTTATTAGCTTCTCAGTAGTTATTATTAAGAAATTACCTTATTTTAATACTAAGATTAAATACAGTTATTAGTATCTTAATAGTAGCAATCTGTAAGGAGTTAGCATACAGTTCAGAAGCTCCTAGTGAGATCCTAAAGTGGGAAGAGTCTGAGGCATCTAAGCGATAAATAACTATCATAATCTTTTACCTTATATAGACCTTAAGTATAGAGTTTATAATTACTTCTTCTAATATAGTAAATCTTACTAATCTACAGTATAGTAATATAATAGTTATATTAATTACTAATTAGTATTAGTTTAATTATCAGGATAATTGTATACTGTATGTGATCTCGTCGTACGGATGCAAACTGGTGTTCTGGTATTCGTTGTTATTATTATTATATTATGTGGCGCGCGGCGCCACATAAGGCTCTAGATCTATAGTGTGGTAATTACTTACTAATTATTATACCGCTAAGCTACAGCTGGCGCCGGGTGCCAGGCACCTGTAGCCAGTAGGCTATAGAGGGTATGCTGCTACGTACGTAGCAGTACGTACAGTTACCGCATACCCTATAGTATAGTGCAACTGACAATTATAAAATAAGCTTCTTATTTAAACCTTAGAGGTGGTAAACTAACTGTATATCTGTAAGTTATATAACTTAGAGGTATTAGCTTAGTCTGAAGTATTTAAGGTTGAGGTAGTAAGTTACTAATTACTTAGGGAGGGAGGATATTATTTTCTCCTAAGATAGAGGTAGTGTGAGGCGTTAGCTGTGTATTTAGAGCTTTAGAGATAGTTATAGATGAAATTGGAGTAGCTATATAGGATTGTAAGCCTCTGTTTACTGTTAGGTTACTTAGAGATTCTTAGTCCAGCTGAGGGTTAGTATATAGAGCTATAAATACTGACTCTCGTAAAGTTATAATTCTAACTATATTATTATTAATCTCTTGTTTATTGCTTTTGAAATACTGTTTTATAGCTGTTGATTGAAACTCTTGAGAGCTATAAGGTAGCTTGAGAATATATATCTTACTGTAGGTAGTAATAAGAAGGTATAGTTTTTATTAGCTTTTTTTCTCTTGCTATATGTGTATAAGAGTCTGGAGTGGAAGGGTTGTCACGCGAGAGGTATTGGGGCTGTTGTGTGTTACTAAAGTAGTGTTAATGGTGTATTTAGTGTGCTTATAGTGGACCTCCTCTATAGTCTTGCGTACAGCTTGGGCCTAGGTAGCAATATCTAGAGAGGGAGCTAAATCTTCTGTGAGGTGTAGGTATGCTCTAAAGATAAGTAGTGTAGGTATAAGGCTATTCAGGCTAGTAGTATTATTAATTACCTTATATGCTGCCTGAAGGGATGCTTCTCGAGTAGTAGTGGGGAGTTCTATATAGTAAATCTCGTATATATAATAGAGGAGTATATAGTAATATTCTATTTTGCTGATACTGTTATGCGTCTTAATAGGTATAATATAAACTATTAATTCTATGGTTTTTACTTCTGATCTAAAGTTTTCAGATTAAAAGGTTATGTCTGTATTAGTAGTAATAAAATTGGGAGGGTTTTGGTATATGTTAATCTAATATGCTTTAAGGGCCTTCTATGTTATTTTTGCTGATAGGTTAGGTAAAAATTGAGCGGTGTTAAACGCTATAGTAGTGTTAATAATATGGAGTATGTTGCAGTTATTAATATGGATAATATTAATAATAATCTTAAAGTTGAAGTTAATATTACTCTGAATAGTAAATTGGAAGCGTGAGGGAGCTATGCTATGTATTTAGTAGTAGTAGTAGTAGTACTTCTTGAGGGTTTTGAGAGTATACTATTTAACTGGGTATCTTACTTTAGTGAGGATATTGTAGAGGTATGCTACAGCTGGGTGTCTAAAGTAGTAGTGGAGTCTCTATATCTCTATCTCTATAAGGTATACAGAAGTAATTATTCTCTCCTTATTAAGAAGTATCTATAGATATCTCTATTTTTAAATAATAGGTATAATCTTTTTATCCTAGTGGAGCTTATTATGGATGTTATTGAATATAATACTAAGGTGATCTATATCTGTAAGGTAGAGTAGGAAGGGTATATTATATAGGATTATATAAAATATAATAATGCTGAGTGGCGTAGGTATATTAACTGTTCTAAATGTTATAATAAGGGTAGCTTCTCTGAAGTATATTATAACTAGTTTGCCTTACGGAGGTGTAAGGGTAACGGAGGGGATAACTAACTACTTTAATGTAGTAAACTGGGAGTGTCCTATAGTTAAGAAGCTGGCGGTATTTAAGTTAGGTAAAATATCTTGAAATATGGTATTTAAGTAGTAGCTCTCGAGTGTGAAAGTATATATAGAGGTATTAGGGGTGATAGTATTATTTGTGAGTTTACTACTAGTAGTGATATTTTTAGTGAGGATATAGATTATTGTCTGATCTTAGAGGATTCTAGTGATTTTACTTCTATCTAGAGTAATAAGCCTCTCACTATAAAATAATGTAAAAAACGTCTCTGAGGTAGATTCTATAGAGTGGCCCTCCTTAAGGTTAATATCTATTTGATATTATATAATGATATTTTTATTAGTATTAACTTTTAGTGTAGCTTTAAGGCTGTCATTATTGAAGCTATTAATATCTTTATAGCTTGTGAGGAAGGTTTGGTATACTGCTGCAGAGTGTACCTTAAGGTTAGTAGTTAACTTATACTTATTAAATAAGGTATACCTCTCCTTAAGAGTATACTTTATAGACTAATAATTAGGTTTACTATATATATAGTATTTTTGATTAGTATAGTTATATATAGATATCAGAAGTAAGTAATAGCTACCTGGAGTGTAAGGCTATATATATATAGAGGTATAGCTATAGTCTTGAGAGTTACTTTAAGGTGAGTTATATATATAGTTAGTTTAAAATTAGTCTTTAGCTGCCTTCTAGTAGTTATCTCTATTATCTTACATATATTGCGTCTTTTAGATTGATAAGATATTATTTATAGTGGATCTTAACTGGTTATAGAGACTCTGGGAGGTTGCTGTAGGGCTGAAGAGAGCTAACTGGCACTCTAGTATGCTGTAGTATATACTTATAAGCTGGAGGTGGAGGGTGTTATCTGTCTGGATCTTAGTAGGGAAGGTTTTTTAGATGTGTGTAAGTTTTAAGATTAGGAGCTTGAGGGCCTCCCTTTTGCTTTTATTAGGGTTTTTAGTAATAATATTTCGAAAGGTAGTATTTTGCTAGTTATAGAGGTAGAGCTGCTAATTCTTATTATTCTTGAAGTAATTCTTAACCTATTAGACTATTTAGTTAAATGTAAGGTTAGTATTTAGGTTACTTAAGTAGTTAAAGTAAAACTTAAGAGTGTTATTTTTAAGTATGATTGAAAAGAGTCCTACCTATATATATTATGGGATGCTAAGCTTGAAGTAGTAATTTTGGAATATGTGGATCTTTAACTTAAGGATATTATAAAGGTCTCTACTATATTTTATAGTTTTGTTGTATAATTTCGTGAGGTCTGTAGTATACTTAGTGGATATGTTATTGAAAGGGATAGTAGGGTTAGCTTATGGAGGTTATTTATACTGTCTGGGTGGCTACTAGCTATAGTCTTAGTAGTCTTCTTGCTGTTAGAGAGGTTTTAATATAGAGGAATAGAGGGTTAGTAAGACTGAGGGTTAAAATAGAGGTTTCTCACTTTAGGTTATAGACGTCTGGGTTAGCTAAGTTAGTAGTAGATATCTTTTTTTAACTACTTATAGTAGGAGTGTTATTTATGCTAAACTTTCAACCTTAGGTTAAGCTTCATAGGAGGGTAATAAGATATACTATTCAGCTATTGTGAGGTTATCTAACTACTCTAGAAACTTTTGGAGGTTCTCTCTTAATGGGGGAAAGTAGTAGTAAAAATTCTTAATCTCTAGAAGAGTTTATAGAGTAAAACTATTTTACTAAGTAATTTAATATAAAACTAAGTAGAGATATTCATTATTCAGCTTAATTTTAATATTATAGGCGATAAGGTAGTTTCTGAAGTAGTGGACTATATTAGTGTTACTTAGTTGCTATATTACCTCAGGCTATTTAACGAAATTATCTTGGAATATTTAAAATAGCTTTTAGCTATAAAGTTCTAATTAGGTGTAAAAGGCTAGTTAGTATTTTAAATAAATATTAATCTTACTGGTGCTATTTATTGTGATAGAGTTATAGTTAATCTTCTGGATCTATCTGAAACGTTCTGGGTTTAGGTAAAGTGAGATTTTTATTAGTATAGGGATACCTGTGGGTGAGGTTATTACTAATATAGGAGTATCTTAAGTAGGTATTAAACCTAAAGGGGTTAATTTAGATGTTATTATGAAGGCTGGAGAGGTGTGGAGTAAGGGAGGATTATTAATTTAGCTGGATTTATATAGAGAGAGGTAGGAGAAAAGTTTTTAAGAGGCTATATAGGTCTCTCGAAAGGTTGAAACTAGAGATACTATAAATCTCTAGTGCTAAAAAGTCTGGTATTACTTAAGGAAGGTTATTATATTTACTAAATATGCTCCAGTTAGTAATAATAAGGGTGTGAATTTGAATTTCTTAATATAGCTACAGGGAGTATCTTAACTTAACTAGGGTGAGGGTGTAAATTTAAACTTCTTAATAATAGTTTCCTCAAGGGGTTAGTATATATTTAGAGGCTTCTAGTAAGATCCTAAGGTGGGGAGAGTCTGTAGTATCTAAGTAATAATCTCACGATCTTTCGCCTTATGTAGACCTCAGGCGTAGAGTTTCATAATTACTTCTTCTGGCGTAATAAACCTTACTGATCTGCAGTATAGTAGTATAATAGTTAGGTTAACTACTAATTAGTGTTAGTTTAATTATCAGGGTAATTATACATTATATATGATCTTATTATATAGATGCAAGCTAGTATTCTGGTATTCGTTGTTGTTATTATTATATTACGTAGCATGCGGCGCCACGTAAGGCTCTAGATCTATAGTATGGCAATTGCTTACTAATTGCTACGCCGCTAGGCTACAGCTGGCGCCGGGTGCCAGGCACCTGTAGCCAGTAGGCTATAGAGGGTATGCTGCCATATACGTAGCAGCGTGTATAGTTACTATATACCCTACAGTATAGCGTAACCGACAAATATAGAAAGTAATATTATAATAACTAAAATAGTTAAGAAGTAACAATAATATTAAAACTTTAATAGTTCCTTTTTTACCTCTAAAGAATATTCTAAAAACTACTAAAATACCTACTAATATTTTAGATATAGTAAGAAAAATTATATCTATAGGAACTATAAAATCTAAAAATATAAAAAAACTAATATAAAAATTATGAAAGTTATAATTACTCTAAATTATACTAAAGATAACTAGGGGGATAATATTACCTTACTTAGTAATAGTAAGAATTTAGGAAAAAAGTAACTCTAAAGTAAAGTTAGACTCTAAAGCTAACTAAAGTAGAAGTAATAAGATAGGGAAAATAATAGAAAAAAGAATAGATAAGTAACTAGTAGTTAGCTACTATTTAGATTAGAATTAATAGAGATTACTCTATTAATATACTTATTAATATAAATTATAATATCTATATTATAATTAATATCTCCCTTATAAAGAAACTTTATTTCCTACTAATTAATAAGTTAAAAAGATAGATAAAGAGATATACTACTAAATTATTATTTAGTAATATTCAGAAAATAACTATCCTAACTTTAGAAGTTAGTAATTATATATAGAAAATCTATATTTATATTATAGAGAGTTTATAGTTACTAAAATAGGCTATAGCTGAGAGGGCCTATCTGGACTAAAACTAACTAACCACCCCCAGTTATAAAACCTGAGAGCAGAATAATCCGCCTCTAGATACTATTAAAATAGGGTGAAATAACAATAATAAAAACAAACAAAAAAACCCTACAAAAGAGTGGCTATAACAGCTATATAGCTGTAGCTATATAGTTATACTAAAAAGGGATAAAAACGAAGGAAAGAAACTAGCTTCTATTCTGCTACTGTAACTAGCTTACTACGCTACAGTTAAATATGTAGCTACGTAGGGCTGTAGCCCTACGTACAGCCAGTAGCCACATAGCCTCTCCATACAGCCCAGTTAGCCCCATAGCCACCCATAGCCTCATAGCCCCCAGGCCTATCATAATCTTCCCTATTTTTAAAAGCTTACGCCCCCGCGTATTCAAAAATCCAGACAAAAACAACCAAAACCTAACCAGCCCCGCAGGGTAAAAAAAAAGTCGAAAACGGATTCGAACCATGGCCCTCAGCCATGCGTACGTACATACGTAACCCCTTAGCCACAAAGCCCTTATCGTTCATACCAACAGACCACTTTCGTACGTATAAGTATTACCTCCCCTGGCTGGAGGTCTATCAAAGTCGCCACGCG
>MASP02000227.1:0-66801 GCA_001693025.2 Colletotrichum lindemuthianum | reverse complement strand
GGATCCGTGGCATCCGTAGGGCTGTAGCAATTGAACAAACAGTCGTATTCGAACGTAGTTGATGGCGTTGGTCTGCGAATGGGTTGGTTGGTCTATTAGCCTAGCGGCAGGTTCGTTTGGACAGCATAGAAGTGTCCACCTATCACAGCCTTAATGAAAAGGAAGTAATAGGTATGAATCCTGGATGGAATCTCTATTGAAATGGGGTGAGACTCTGGATGGAATCTCTATTGAAATCTGCCTCTGGATGGACCTCTATTGAAATCCGCCTCTGGGTACTATTGAAATGGGCTATGGCTGAGAGGGCCTATCTGGACTAAAACTAACTAACTACCCCCAGCTATGAAACCTGAGAGTAGAATGATTTTCCTCTGGGTATTATTGAAATGGGGTGGAATAATAATAATAAAAATAAATAAAAAAACCCTATAAAAGAGTAGCTGTAATAGCTATATAGCTGTGGCTATATAGTTATACTAAAAAGGGATGAAAATGAAGGAAAGAAACTGGTTTCTGTTTTGCTGCTGTAACTGGCTTGCTACGTCACGGTTAAATATGTGGCTACGTAGGGCTGTCAGAAATAATACTGCCGTGGGCCACTGCTATGGGCGTGGCCTAGGGCAGGCACACCTCCCGCAGCCCCTGCCACCATAACGCACACGTTACAACAACAATAATAACGTATACGCCCCCTCATGTGCCCACCGTATTTGCAACAATTAAGAGTCTCATGCTACTGAAAAAGAGTATACTTTTTTATGTTGTTTATCGATTGATTTAATCCCTTTTACGTCATTTTATCGATTAATTTGAATGTTATAATGGCTTCGAATAAAACTGATGAAGGAGCGTTCTTTCTATATGACCCTGAAGATTGGTTATGCTGGATCCAGCGTATTAAGACTGCTGTATGCGACTGTGACCTATGGGCTTATGTTAACCTTAATGAGGCTATGATACTTCTGCTGTTGAAGCCTGAGATACCCTCTGTTACTCTGTTTATAGTTAAGGTTAACCCTAAAGTATTAGTAAAGGTATTTTCTGAATTGTTATCTGAAGATCTATAAATATATACCTAATTTTGATATGATTATTAAATAGACTTTTAAGAATATAACTAAATTAAAGATATTATAAAGGAGATTTAGGCTCTTATCTTAACTACTATTACCTCTAAGTATTTTGCCTAATACTACCTTCCTAATAAGACTCTTAAGTAGTAGCTTGAGGCTCTTATGAAGTATGCTATATTGCCGTCAGATTGGTAGCTCCTTGAGGCTTCACACTAATATCTTAAATATCTTAAATCTCCTGATCTTAATACCTGGGAAGATGTTTGATAATAGCTCTCACGATGGGAGGATAACTTCCTTATTGTATGCTAGGTAGGCTTTTTGATGCCTGAAGTTGAGGCTATAGGCTTATAGCTAAACTAACTTTACTGGATACTCTCTGTAAGCTCTATTTCAGTATAGGTAATAGTATATGAGATTTAAAGCTGCTAGTTAACTGTGGTGCCTGATTATCGTGAGACCCTTACTAGTGCTTGAGCTGCTATACTCTTAAGAGTTATGAAGTGGCTCTTGCTGCCTACTATACCACTTGATTGCGATAATGCTGCTGCAGCCAAACGTCAGCGTACTTAGTGCCAAGTATGCAGCCTTTCAGCCTACTCGCTCGACCGCTGTTATTACCTTAATGTCGGTTACGCCATGCCGTAGGGCATGCGGTAACCGTACGCGCTGCCACGTACGTGGCGGCATGCCCTCCATAGTCTACTGGCCACGGGTGCCTGGCACCCGGCGCTAGCTGTAGTCTAGCAGCGTGGCAATTAGTAAGTAATTGCCATACTGTAGATCTAGAGCCTTACATGGCGCCGCGCGCCACGTAACGTAATAATAATAACAACGAATACCAGAACACTAGTTTGCATCCGTACGACGAGATTACGTACGGCGTGCAATTATCCTGACGATTAAACTAACATTTAACGACAGTATTCAGCCTCCAGGATGGCGTCCGAAATTTGTAATACTTACGGCACTTATAGTAAAAAGCCTTAATAAGAGGTTTGACGATAGGAGGCATGAGGGCTATTAGTGCCCTCGTGGGGAGTAGCTATTATACTACTACTTGAAGGTTCCCTCCGCTCTAAATAGGAGGTATGAAGGCTATTAGTGCTTTTGTGGGGGGTGGAAGATTCGTGTGTATAATAATGCTGCAGTGCTACTACTTAAAGGTCCCCTCTGCTCTAAATAGCTTCACGCCTGAAATAGGAGGTATAAGGACCACTTGAGTAATCAGTAGCCTTATGGGGGGTGGAAGATTTGTATGTATAATAATACTGTAGTGCTACTACTTGAAGGTCCCCTCTGCTCTAAATAGCTTTATACCTAAAATAGCTTTATACTTAAAATAGCCTCTGTGCCCAAAACGGATAGCTTCAGGCCTTTCATTATTTCGATCTTTTATTATTTTAATACCTTTTGTATCCAGCTAGCTATACGTTTTTTAGCTGGGGAGTGGATTTCAGCGAATATAGCCTGTAAATAACGTTACTCTTCCTACTGAATGCTGGAGGTTTAATGAGGGTAATGGGGCCAGGATTACTATAAAGATAGCTATATGTTTTTATGGGTTTTTACTGTTAACGTCTGAGAGATGCTTTTCGAGAAGACGCTTTTTACTATTTTGTCTACTAGTTTATAGGCTCTGAATAGCCTCATTTTATATATATTATTTCATGTGGCTAGCTGTACTGGCGATGCCATATAGCTGGGGGGGTGTGTCAGAAATAATACTGCCGTAGGCTACCACTATGGGCGTAGCCTAGGGTAGGTACACCTCCCGCGGCCCCTGCCACCATAACGTACATATTATAACAACAATAATAATACATACGCCCCCTTATATACCCACCGCATTTGCAACAAGGGCTGTAGTCTTATGTATAGCTAGTGGTTATGTAGCTTCTCTATATAGTTTAGTTAGCTCTATAGTTACTTATAGCTTTATAGCCTCTAGGTTTATTATATTATTTTTATATTTTAAGTAACTATAAATAGAGAATAATTATATTATTTATAATACTGAAGCTTAATAGATAATATATAGAAAAGATAGTATAATAATATATTTAGAATATTAGAATAAATTTATATAGCTTAAAAAGATTTAGTTAATTTAGCTACTTAATATTAATTTATTTATATTTATCTATTAGTATACTATATAGTTGTTATGGGCTATGTCTGGATATCTGGCTAGGGTTATGCCTAAGTATCTGAAGCTAACTTCCTCGCTCGGGTGGGGCTCTGGTGGATTCTATATAGTACTATATATGCAGATTTTTCTATGTATTTATGAAGGCTTCTTTTTTACTCCTTAGTTCTAAATAAATAGTATTTTGTATTATCTTCTGGTTGAATAAGTTTAGGTTTAGCTTTTTATATATTTAGAACTTAGTTTTATTTACTATATAGATAATATTGAGTAGAGTGTGGCTTCCTACTAGTTAAGTATATAATCTAGTTAAGTGTAGCTTTTAGGATATGATACTATATAATAGGTAACTAATATGAAGAATAATAAAGGGTATTGGAGCTTCTTAGGATACTTTTATAGGTAGTAACTCTGGAAGTAAACTGTTTTAGTAGTAGTTATAATATATTTTAAGTTTTCTCTATTAGAGGATTAATAAGTTTTCATATAAGTTAGTAAAATAAGATACTATAGTAGGTGGTGACTCCCAGGTGGCTACTGTAATAGATACTTCTGGCTTATATTAGGATACTCTAGTAACCTCTAGAATAATATCTATTAGGATAATAGCTTTTAGGGTTGATAATATTATTATATTCTTATTAGTGGCTAACTACTGGAGGAAGCCTCTTTCCCTATTTTTGAAGTTTTTAGGTAAGTGGAAGGAATATTAAGTGTGGGTCTAATAGATGAAAGTTAAGCTTGAGATTAATTACTATTTTTTTAATAGTGATTAGGAATGTTAGTACTTAATTTACTTCTGTTTGGATTTTAGTTTTCAGTAGGTAGTTGAAATTTTCTATATAGTGGGAAGGTTAGAGAATTTTTATAATTTAAATGATTTTATAGGTTATTTGGATAGAACTTACCTGGATCCTAATAGTTAGCTTTATATTATTATTTAGTTATAGAGTTTCAGATAGAAGGAAAATGAATATTTAACTACTTTTCTGTTCTAATTTGAAAAGATTCTGGTTAATACTAGAGGGTATATGTGGCTGGATATGGTTCAGATTTTCCTACTGGAAGCTATTTTACTTCTCTGCTTTAAGGAGCTACTTATTATAGTTGATTTTCCTATAGAGTATAGGTTTTAGTTATCTAAGGTTTAAGATATAGCTTAGAAGCTTGAATATATAAAGGGGGCGTTAGTATATTACTAGCTACCTTACTGAAGATCTACTACCTATAATATAGAGAGTGATATTATAATAACTAGGGTAGTTAAGAAATAATAATAATACTGAAGCTTTAATAGCTTTTCTTTTACTTCTGAGGAATACTCTAGAGACTACTAGGATATCTACTAATATTTTAAGTATAGTAAGAAGGATTATATCTATAGGAACTTTAGAGCCTGAGAGTATAAGAAAACTAATATAAAGGTTATAAAAATTATAACTACTTTAGATTATACTGGGGATAACTAGGGGGATAATACTACTCTACTTAGTAATAGTGAGGATTTAGGAAAAAAGTAATTCTAGAGTGAAATTAGGCTCTAAAGCTAACTGAAGTAGAAGTAATAGGATAGGGGAAATAATAGGAAAAAGAATAGATAAGTAATTAGTAGTTAGCTACTATTTAGACTAGAATAAATAAAAATTACTTTATTAATATACTTATTAATATAGATTATAATATTTATATTATTATTAATACTTCCCTTATAAAGAAACTTTATCTCTTACTAGTTAATAAGTTAAAGAGATAAATAAGGGGATATATTACTAGGTTGTTACTTAGTGATATTTAGGGGGTAGCTATCCTGACTTTAGAAGTTAGTAGCTATATACAGAAGATTTATACTTATATTATAGAGGGTTTATAATTGTTTTTATATTTTAAGTGGTTATGGATAGAGGATAATTATATTATTTATAATACTGGAGCTTAATAGATAATATATAGGAAGGGTGGTATAATAGTATATTTAGAATATTAGGATAAGCTAGTATAGTTTAAGGAGATCTGGTTAGTTTAGCTGCTTGGGGCTAATTTATTTATATTTATCTGTTAGTATACTATATAGTATATTAGTGAGATATTAAGTTCTTATTAAGTTATATTTATTAGTTTAGTGGATATTAAGAAAGTGTTAGCTTTAAAGGTAGAGGTGAACCTAAGGGATTATATTTCTATAAATATTTTAAAGGAATTCCTAGATCTTTTCTATCTAGGTTTAGTATATTAGCTACCTCTTAACTAACTAGGAATAGATTACTATATCCTATTAATTCTTAATAATAAGGAATAGGAACTAGACTTTCTATAGGAATCTTTCTATAGTATATTATAAGAGGAGTTTCTAGTGTTTAAAAAGATTCTAGAGGATTTACTTAATAAGGAATTTATTAAAGTAAGTAGCTTTTTTATTAGTATTTTAGTTATTTTTATAAGAAAGTTAGGTAGAGGAATATACTTCTATATAGATTATAAAGTTTTTAATATAATTATAAAGAAGGATTATTACTTCCTCCTCCTTATATTAGAGATCCTCTAGAGAGTTACTACTACCTACTAGTATATTAAGCTTAATATTATTACTATATTCTATAAGATTAAAATTAATAAAGTAGATTAGGAGAAAATAGTTTTTTAGATATATTATAGTTTTTTTAAATAAGTAGTATACCTCTTTAGACTTACTAGTGTTTCTACTATATTTTAATAGTATATTAATAGCTATTTATAATAGTTTCTAGATAATTTTATTATAATATATATTAATAATATCTTTATTTATTATTAGTTTAATCGTCAGGGTAATCGCACGCCGTACGTAATCTCATCATACAGATGCAAGCTAGTGTTCTGGTATTCGTTATTATTATTATTATGTTACATGGCATGCAGCGCCACATAAGGCTCTAGATCTACAGTATAGTAATTACTTACTAATTACCACGCCGCTAGGCTACAGCTGGCGCCAGGTGCTAGATACCTATAGCTAGTAGGCTATAGAGAGTATACTGCTATATATATAGTAGTATATATAGTTACTATATATCCTACAGTATAATATAACTAATATTAGTAACTTTTCTTTTTGTTGTATACCTTAGTGCCTATCTATTTACATGAAAAATGATACCTTTTATAATCTACACTCTTTACCTAAATAATATCTAAATACCTATTTATCTACTCTACTTAAGTTACTTATCTTTCTATTCAAACAGTTATATAGTTTAAATTAATAAATCTCTTAAGGGTATAGTTTAGAGTATTCTTTATGAAAGTATCAGTAATATTATTATCTCTATTAATCTACTGTATCTTATAGAGCTTATGGTGCTTATATAACTATCTTAACACTATAATATTAATTATTAGATATTTCTCTTTAGTGGTATTAAACTTTATAAGGTACTTATAAAATAAGTATAAGTTAGTATATATAATAGTTAGAATCTGAGAGAGTTTTTAATAATTAAGAATCTTCTTAAGTAATATAGCTATAGTATAGGTAAAGTCTATACTAGCTACTATAATATAAATCTCCAAAATAAATATACTTTTAGTAACTTTCTTACTTTTAGTAGATAAATAATATATAAAATTACTATAAAAGTTAAACTAATTATTACTAGTTATAGTCTCTTAACTTAAGATTATTATAAATTCCAGTTAAGATGAGAGATTAATATTATTAGTAAAAGAGCTATTAATGAAAATATAAAAATACACCTTAGAGAGGTTAAATAATATAAAGTTAAGATCTCAGTTGAGATACTCTATTTACCACTTAAGCTATTTATTAAATGCAGCAGTATTATTACTTAAGAATTATTACTCTTACGCCACACACGAGAGGTTAAATAGAGCCTCTAGTTAGTATATAGAGGTAAGGTATATACTATATATATATTATTCAATATATATCTTCTTAAGTGCCTCAGATATAGTATATATATTAATAAGAGTTAGTTTTTACCTTTAGTGCTTTTAGCGTAAGTAGAGGTAATTACTATAAAGTAATAAGATACCTCTATTAAATGTAAGAAATATAGTCTCCAAAAATATAATTTTAAACTTTACCTTAAATAAGACTTTTTTAAGCTTCTTATCCTCTTAGCGAGAGAATACTATATTAGAGAAACTGAGAGTATTATCAGTTTATATACTAATGAAGCTGAAAGTATCATTTTAAGTATATAAAATAAGGAGATATAAATTATATATTAAAATCTCTATTTATAACTACTCCTTATAATATATAAAGTAAGTTACCTACTAGTAAATTTTAGCTTCAGTAAAACTATAGAGCAGCTTAATAATAATTATTATAGAGTCTAGAGAATACTACTCTTTAAGGTGTGAGAGTAGATTAGCTATAATATACCTTATAAGTGTGAAGGGCTGGACCTAAGCTTATTTAACCAGAAAGTGGCGTAAAATACTGTTTATTTAGAACTAAGGAGTAAAAGAGAAGTTTTTATAAGTGTGTGGAAAAGTCTGTATATATAGTGTTATATGGAGCCTACTGGGGCCCCACTTGAGGGAGGAGGTTAGCTTCGGATGCCTAAGTATAGCCCTGGCTGGATATCTAGGTATAGCCTATAATATTACTTCCCTCCTCCCCAGCTGCCGCCCGGCTGGGGGCTGTAGGCTAGGTCTCTATTGTTATCTATAATTAGTCTATATGTCGCCTCATACTGCTCTAGGGCTGCTGTGTTTGTAATGGCGTTGACGGGCTCCCACGTAGGGTTTATATACCCTTCCTATTTAATGAGGGCCTCTCATTAGTATCCTCTCCCCACCCAGTGTATCCTTGTAGTAAAAATACTTTTAACTAGCTATTTAACCTCCCTATTATTATCTACTAGTGGCGGCAGCTAGCTATTAACTATAACCTACCTAGGTAGTAGATTAGTAGTAGCTCTCTAGAGTAAATTTATATAGAACTATAAGTAAATAGACTCTAGAGTATCTAGCTTTATAATATGCAGTAAAAGAACCTTCACTATTATATATTTATAGTGTAGTTAGGTTAGTTTTTAGCTTAGTTTTAGTAACTTATAGTTAGATATATTTAACTATATTTTATTACTAACTTAGTACTGATCTGTAGGGGACTGGATCTTATTTATCTGGGCTTCTAACTTCTGCTAGGTAGTAGCTATCTTTATATAGATATATATTATTATTAACTATATTCTCTTAACCAGCTAGTAGGCTGCAGCCTCACTACTATTAGGTAGTTCTGTATACTTCTTAGTGACTAGGATAGGGTTAATATAATATTTATAATCTATAAAGAAAGGTATAGTCTTTATTATATTATACTGCTAGTTATGGAAAGTTAACTATATGATAGATAGTAAGTTACCTTAGTTATCCTGAGATTAGTAGGTGAATGCTTTTAAAACTACTTAGATCTCCTAGTTATACTATTCTATGATCCTATTAGTCTGTAAGTAGTAATTAATACTTAGTAGGTGTGTAATACTTATTAACTTATAGAACTCCTTCCAGAAGTAACTTACTTAGTTAGATTCTCTATTACTTATAATAGAGTGTAGTATTCTATAGAATCTATAGTAGCAACTAAGGAACTACTAAGTATATACTTCTGCCTCTATTATATCTATCTCCTCTAATGTAGGAGCTTTACCTAGTTGATTAATAATAACCTAGAGGTAATAGCTACCTTATCTTTTTATAGAGGGTAAGTTAGTAATAAAATCTATTAATAGATTAGAGTGTAATTAGTTAGGTACTAATAGAAACTTTAGGAATCCCTTCTTAGCTTACTTCTAGATATAAATACTTCTATATATATTGTAGTTATATATAAATTAGTAGATACTCTATAATTATCCAGATTAGTAGAACTATTAGCTTATAATCTCTAGTATACTGTTATACCCTAAGTGGCTCACAGGGGAGGAGTTATATAACTTCTGTATTAGCCTAATTCTAAGCTTATTAAGGGGGCTATCACTCTTTTTACTACTTAGCACCTAAAGCTTTTCTCTGAAGGTAAGCTATCCTAGCATATTAATAGTATACTTAGTAATCTGAACCTTAATGTGGAGGTTAGGGGGGAAACTATACTTCCCCTACTGTATTATTATAAAGATCTATTAGTATAAGGAGTTTCTCTTAGTAGTATAGTTTTATATCTCTTATAGGTTTAGTCTTCCTTCAAAAACCTAGGCACTAGTGATACTTATATACTCTACCTGAAGCTCCGTGGGGATAGTAGCGTCTAGAATAATCTATATTACCTATCCTTATTACTTCTTATTATTCTACCTTTTAGAAGTATCCTATTCCCTCTGGGAGAGAGTATTGGAGGCTACTACCTGGGTGTCTGGCTGGTATTTAAGGTAAAAGTTATACTGAGATAACTTCTCTGCTTACTAGCTCTACCTCTCTGTAAGTTATTATTTCTTTATAAAATACTTAAGGTTCTTATAGTTAGTAAGGACCTTAAACCTCCCAGTGCTCTGCAGCTCCACTCTCCATACTTGTAAATATTTTAGTATTATAAGGAGTTCCTTGTTGTGGATTAAGTAATTAAACTCTATAGAAGTTAGGTATTAGGAGTGAAAGGCTACTAGGTGCCTCATTTTAGCCTTATCAGCTTAGGTTAATATACCTTTTAGGGTATATTCTAAATAGTTTATCTCTACTATTATTAGAGTATTAAGGTTAAATATCTATAGGACTAGTTCTGTAGTGAAGAGTTATTTTAGTGTGAGGAAAGTTTCCTGCTGCTCTAATTCCTAGTTAAAGGAAACTAACTTCTAAGTTAGGCAGTTTAAGAGTTTTATAATAATATTATACTGAAGTATAAAGACTTTATAGTAATTTATAAACCTAAGGAAACTGTAGATATTTTTTAGTAAACTGGGAGGAAGTTAGTTAGTAATAACTTCTAACTTCTTAGGATTATAAAAGAAACTTTTTCTAGTTATTATAATATACTTAATATATTTAACTGTAGTGACTGAGAACTTACACTTCTTAGGATCTAACTTAAGGTT
Source organism: Colletotrichum lindemuthianum (assembly GCA_001693025.2). Lineage (NCBI taxonomy): Eukaryota > Fungi > Ascomycota > Sordariomycetes > Glomerellales > Glomerellaceae > Colletotrichum > Colletotrichum lindemuthianum. The sequence continues at coordinate 56,545 of MASP02000227.1, read as the reverse complement.
TATATCAGCAAGGTGGCTAAGTATCTAGTAGACTTTTTCCTTATATTCCTTTTGTAAGCTACTAGTGTAAATAAGGATATTATTAATATATATTATAATAAAGTTATCTAGAAACTATTATAGGTAGCTATTAATATATTATTGAAATATAGTAGAAGCATTAGTAAGTCTAAAGGGGTATACTATTTATTTAAAGAGACTATAATATATCTAAAAAGCTATTTTCTCCTAATTTATTTTATTAATTCTGATTTTATAGAATATGGTAATAATATTGAGTTTAGTATACTAGTGGGTAGTAGTGATCCTCTAGAGGGTTTCTGATATTAGGGGGAGGGAGTAATAATTTTTCTTTATAATAGTATTAAGAGCTTTGTAATCTATGTAGAAGTGTATTCCTCTACCTAACTTTCTTATAAAGAAGATTAGGATACTAGTGGAGGAGCTACTTATTTTAATAAATTTCTTATTAAGTAAATCCTCTAGAGTCTTCTTAAGTACTAGAAGCTTCTCTTATAATATATTATAAAGGGGTCCCTATAGGAGGTCTGGTTTCTGTCTCTTCTTATTAGGGATTAATAGGATATAGTGGTCTATCCCTAGTTAGCTGGGGGGTAGCTAGTATACTGAATCTAGATAGAAAAGATCTAGGAATTCCTTTAAGATATTCATAGGGATATAGTCTCTTAGGTTTACTTCCACCTTTAAGGTTAATATTTTCTTAATATCTACCAGACTAATAAATATAATCTAGTAGGAGCTTAATACCTCACTAGTATGTTATATAGTATATTAATAGATAAATATAAATAAGTTAGTATTAAGTAGCTAAGCTGACTGGATCTCTTTAAGCTATACTAACTTATCTTAATATTCTAAGTATACTGTCATACTGCCCTTCCTATATGTTATCTATTAGGTTTCAGTGTTATAAATAACGTAATTATCCTCTATCTACAGCTGCCTGAGATATAAGAGTAGCTACAAACTCTCTATAATATAGATATAGATTTTCTATATATAGCTACTAACTTCTAAAATCAGGATAGTTACCTTTTAGGTGTTACTAAGTGATAGCTTAGTAGTATATCTCCTTATCTATCTCTTCAACTTATTAACTAATAGGAGGTGAAGCTTCTTCACAAGGAAGGTATTAATAATAATATAAGCGTCACAGTCTATATTAATAAGTATATTAATAGAGTAATCTCTATTAATTCTAACTTAAATAGTAGCTAACTACTAATTACTTACCTATTCCTTTTCCTATTATTTCCCCTATCCTATTACTTCTACCTTAGTTAGCTCTAGAGCCTAACTTTACTCTAAAGTTACTCTTTTTCTGAATCCTTACTATTACTAAGTGGAGTAGTGTTATCCCCCTAGTTATCCCCAGCATAATCCAGAGCGGCTATAGCCTTTATAACCTTTATACTAATCTTCTTATACTCTTAAGATCTACAGTTCCTATAGATATAATCTTTCTTACTATACTTAAAGTATTAGTAGGTATCCTGGCGGTCTCTAGAGTATTCCTCAGAGGTAGAGGAGAAGTTACTAGAGCTCTAATATTATTATTATTTCTTAACCACTCTAGTTATCATAATATTACCCTCTATATTATAAGTAGCAGGTCTCTAGTGGGGTAGCTAGTAGTATACTGGCGCCCCCTTTATATATTCAAACTTCTAAGCTACATCTTAAACCTTAGATAACTAAAGTCTATATTCTGTAGGAAGGTTAACTATAATAAGTAGCTCCTTAAGGCGGGGAAGCAGAGTAGCCTCTAGTAGAGAGATCTAGACCACATCCAGCCATATATACCCTCTAATATCAGCTAGAATCTTTTCAAATTAGGGCAGAAAGGTAGTTAGGTATTTATTTTCCTTCTATTTGAAACTTTATAGCTAGGCAATAGTGTGGAACTAACTGTTAGGATCTAGATAAGTTCTATCTAGATAACCTATAAAATCGTTTAGGTTATAAAAGTTCTCTAACCCTCCCACTATATAGAAGGTTTTAACTACCTACTGAGGACTGGAGTCTAAGTAGAAGTAAATTAGATATTAGTATTCCTAATTACTATTAAAAAAGTAGTAGTTAATCTCAAGCTTAACTTTTATCTATTAAGTCTATATTTAGTATTCTTTCTGCTTACCTAAAAACTTTAGGGGTAGGAGAAGAAGCTTCCTCTAGTAGTTAGCTACTAGTGGAAATATAGTAGTATTATTAACCCTAAAGGCTATTATCCTAATAGACATTATTCTAGAGGTTACTAGAGCACCCTAATATAGGCTAGAAATATCCATTATAGTGGCTACCTGGGGGTTACTACCTACTATAGCGTCTCATTTTGCTAACTTATATAAGAACTTATCAATCCTCTAGTAGAGAGAGCTTAAGGTATACTGTAACTACTACTAAAATAGTTTACTCACAGGGTTGCTACCTATGGGGATATTCTGGGGGGCTCTAATGCTCTCTATTATTCTTTATATTAGTTACTTATTATATAGTGTCGTATCCTAGAAGCTACACTCAACTAGATTATATACTTAACTGGTAGGAAGCTACACTCTACCTAATATTATCTATATAGTAAATAAAACTGAGTTCTAAATATATGAAAGGCTGGATCTAAGCTTATTTAACCGGAAGGTAGCGTAAAATACTATTTATTTAGAACTAAGAAGTAAAAGAGAAACCTTCACGAGTATGTAGAAAAGTCTGTATATATAGTGCTATATAGGGCCCACTGGGGCCCCACCCGAGGGAGGGGGTTAGCTTCGGATATCTAGGTACAGCCCTAGCTAGACATCTAGGTATAGCTTATAATAATAAGCTCTATTTTAACTTAAATGTAAGCTTAAGTAATATTATAAAACTATATTATTATATTTTTATACTTAAGGAAAGTTAAAGTTATAGTTAAAATTAATTACTAGCTACTCTATTAGATTATTAGTAATTATATTAAAATCTCAAACTTACTATAGTCTCTAAAACTTTAAATTATAAGTCTTAACTTCTTATATACCTTATTAGTATCCTTATTTTTAATCTTATTAATAATATAAAACTTAAAGTATTTATAGCTCTTATAGAGGATAGAATTATATTAGATAATCTTTATAATATTATTATTAATAATATTCTTAACCTCCTTTTTAATTAACTTTTTAAATAGTAAACTGGATATTATAATTACACCTTTTACGTAGAAAGTAAGTAAGAATGCTAGATCTAATTACTCCTTAGTTATAAGGTATACTATAAAATAAGCTTCTTATTTAAATCCTGAAGGTAGTAAACTAACTATATACCTATAAGTTATATAACTTAGAGGCACTAGCCTAGTCTGAAGTATTTAAGGTTAAGGTAGTAGGTTACTAACTACTCAGGAAGGGAAGGTATTATTATCTTCTGTAATAGAGGTAGTGTGAAGTATTAGCTGTATATTTAGAGCCTTAGGGATAGTTACAGACGAAATTAGAGTAGCTATACGGAATTGTAAGCTTCTATTTACTATTAGGTTACTTGGAGATCCTTAGCCCTACTGAGGGTTAGTATATAGAACTATAAATACTAACTCTCATGAAGCTATAGCTCCAGCTGCATTATTATTAATCTCTTATTTATTACCTTTAAAATACTATTTTATAGCTGTTAATTGAAACTCTTAAGGACTATAAGGCAGCTTAAGAATATATATCTCACTATAAGTGGCAATAAGAGAGTATAGCTCTTACCAGCCCTTTTTCTCTCACTATATATACACAAGAATCTGGAGCAGAAGAATCATCATACAAGAGATATTAAGGCTATTATATATTACTAAAATGGTGTTAATAGTATACTTAGCATACTTATGGCAGACCTCCTCTATAACTTTATATATAGCTTAAGTCTGAATAGTAATATCCAGAAAGAAAGCTGAATCTTCCATAAAACGTAAGTATGCTCCAAAGATAAGTAACGTAAGTATAAAGCTATTTAGGCTAGCAGTATTATTAATTACCTTACATACTACCTGAAAAAATACCTCTTAAGTAGCAGTAGGGAGTTCTATATAGTAAATTTTATATATATAGTAGAGAAGCATATAGTAATACTCTACTTTACTGACACTATTATATATCTCAATAGATACAATATAAACTATCAATCCTATAGTTTTTACTTCTAATCTAAAGTCTTCAGATCAAAAAGTTATACTTATATCAGTAGTGATAAAATTGAGAGAACTTTAGTATATATCAATTCAATATACCTTAAGAGCCTCCTATATTACTTTTACCAATAAGTTAGATAGAAATTAAGTAGCATTAAATACTATAATAATATCAATAATATAAAGTATATTATAGTTATTAATATAGATAATATTAATAATAATCTTAAAATTAAAGTTAATATTACCTTAAATAGTAAAATGAAATCGTAAGGAAGCTACACTATATATTTAGCAGTAGTAATAATACCTCTTAAGAGCCTTAAGAGTATACTATTCAACTAGGTGTCCTACCTTAGTGAGGATATTATAGAGGTATACTACAGCTGGATATCTAAAATAGCAGTAGAGTCTCTATATTTCTATCTCTATAAGGTATATAGAGGTAATTATTCTCTCCTTATTAAGAAGCATCCACAGATACCCCCATTTTCAAACAACAAGTATAATCTTTTTACCCTAGTAGAGCTTATTATAGATATTATCGAATATAATACTAAGGTAATCTATATCTATAAGGTAGAGTAGGAAAAGTATATTATATAGAATTATATAAAATATAATAATACTAAGCAGTATAAGTATATTAACTATTCTAAATATTATAATAGAGATAGCTTCTCTAAAGTATATTATAACTAGTTTACCTTACAGAGATATAAGAATAATAGAGGGAATAACTAACTACTTTAACGTAGTAAACTAGAAGTATCCTATAGTTAAGAAGCTAGCAGCATCTAAGTTAGATAAAATACCTTAAAATATAGTATTTAAGTAGCAGCCCTCAAGCGTGAAAATATACATAGAAGTATCAGAAGTAATAATATTATCTATAAGTTTACTACTAGTAGTAATATTTTTAGTAAGAATATAGACTATTACCTAATCTTAGAGGATTCTTATAATTTTACCTCTATCTAAAGTAATAAACCTCTTACTATAAAATAATATGAAAAATATCTCTAGGGCAGATCCTGCAGAATAGCCCTCCTTAAGATCAATACCCATCTAGTACTACACAATAACATCTTTATTAGTATTAACCTTTAGTGTAACCTTGAGGCTATTATTATCGAGACTATTAACACTTTCATAGCTTGTAAGGAAGGCTTAATATACTACCATAGAGTGTACCTTAAAGTTAGTAGTTAACTTATATCTATTAAATAAGATACACCTCTCCTCAAGAGTATACCTCATAGACTAACAACCAGATTTACTACACATATAGCATTTTTAATCAGCATAGCCGCATATAGATATTAGAAGTAGGTAATAGCCACCTGGAGCATAAAGCTGTATATATATAGAAGTATAGCTACAGTCTCAAGAGTTACCTTAAGGTAAGTTATATATACAGTCAGTCTAAAATTAATCTCCAGCTACCTTCTAGTAGTTATCTCTATTATCTTACATATATTACACCTTTTAGATTAATAAGATATTACTTATAGTAGATCTCAACTAGTTATAAAAACTCTAAGAGGTTACTATAAAGCTAAAGAGGGCTAACTAACACTCTAATATACTATAGTATATACTTATAAGCTAGAGGTAGAAAGTATCATCTATTTAGATCTTTACAGAGAAAACTTTTTAGATATATATAAGCTTCAAGATCAGAAGCTTAAGAACCTCCTTTTTACTCTTATCAGGATTTTCAGTAATAACACTTTAAAAAGTAGTATTCTACTAGTTAGAGAGGTAAAGCTATTAATTCTTATTACTCTTAAAGTAATCCTTAACCTACTAGACTATTTAGTTAAATATAAAGTTAATATTTAAGTTACTTAAATAGTTAAAGTAAAACTTAAGAGCGTTATCCTTAAGTATAATTAAAAATAGCCCTACCTATATATATTATAGGATATTAAGCTTAAAGTAGTAATTACAGAAAATATAGATCTTTAACTTAAGGATATTATAGAGGCCTCCACTATACTTTATATTCTTATTATATAACTTTATAAGGTCTGTAGTATATTTAGCAGACATATTATTAAATAGGGTAGTAGTAGCAGCATATAGAGAGTATTCTTAATATTTAGGTTAGTTTCAGCTGGGATCTTAGTGATCTTCTCACTATTAGAGAGACTTCAAGATAGTTAAACAGGGAACTAGCAAGACTGTCAGTTATAATAGAGATCTCTCACCCAAAGCTATATATATATAGGCTAGCTAGTTTAGCAGTAAGTATCTCTCTTTAACCACTTACAGCAGGAGTATTACTAGTATAGCATTTTCAACCTTTAGTTAGATATTATAGAGGGGTAGAGTAAAGTTTAACTTCTCTATAAGGAGGTTATCAACCCACTCAAGATACTTCTTAAAGTTACTTATAAGAGTAATATAGTATTTCAGTATATTATTAATTTTATTAAGAGTCTATAAAGTAAACCCCTCTTACTAAGTTAGCTAGTATATTACTATAAAGATTTAATCACTATCCTTATCAACTTTAATATTATAAGCTATAAGGTAGTTCCTAAAGTATCAAATTATAGAGACACTAGTAAGCTACTAAGTCACTATAAGCTAATCCTTAAAGTTACTCTTAAATATCTAAAACAGTTCTAAGCTATAAAGTTCCATATAGATATATAAAACTATCTAGTATACTAAATAGATAGAGACTTTTACAGAATCCTCCTCTATAATAATCTTATAGTTAATATTAAGAATTCAGCTGAAAAATACTAAGTTAAGATATTAATAAAACCTCATAAATATAGAAATACCTAATAATACTATTATTATAGGCGTAAGGCTACCTGAGGCAGACATCTTACTTATAGGGATTAATTCAGATATTATTATAAAGATAAGAGAGATATAGAGTAAGGGAGGATTATCAATATTACTAAATCCACACAGAGAGGAGTAGGGGAAGAGTTTTCAAGAAGCTATATAGATCTCTCAAGAAGTTAAAGCTAGAGATACTATAAATCTCCAGTACCAAAAAGTTTAGTAATAACTTAAAGAAGGTTATTATATTAGTTAAACATACTCCTATAAGTAATAAAAATAATTATAGTTATTAGCTTCTCAGTAGTTATTATTAGGAAGTTACCTTATTTCAATATTAAAATTAAATATAGTTATTAGTATCTTAATAGTAGTAATCTATTAGAAGTTAGTATATAGTTTAGAGGCTTCTAGTGAGATCCTAAGGTGGAGAGGGTCTGAAGCATCCAAGTAATAGTCTCGCAATCTTTCACCTTATATAAACCTCAGGTATAGAGTTTCATAATTACTTCTTCTAATATAGTAAGTCTTACTGATCTGTAGTATAGTAGTATAATAGTTATATTAACTACTAATTAGTATTAGTTTAATCGTCAGGGTAATTACATACTATATATAATCTTATCATATAAATGTAAGCTGATATTCTAGTATTTATTATTATTATTATTACGTTACATGGCGCGCAGCGCCACATAAGGCTCTAGATCTACAGTATAGTAATTACTTACTAATTACCACGCCGCTAGGCTATAGCTGGCACTGGGTGCCAGGCACCTATAGCCAGTAGGCTATAGAGGGTATACTACTATATATATAGCAGTATATATAGTTACTGTATACCCTACAGTATAGCGTAACTAATATTTATATTAGTAACTTATAAAAAAAGTATAAGGAGAAAGTTATTACTACTTATAGGCAATAAGGTAATTAGTGATACTGAATATCTATATATAAAGAGGGGAAGGTTATATAGCTACCTATATAGCTGAGGGGTATCCTAATAGCTGTAGCCTAGCCTGTCACGTGACGTAGCCTAGGAGGCTACAGGCTACCTTCTAACACTCCCCCACAGGCTAGGCCTAAAGGCTGCTAAAATATATGAAAAACTGGTAAAAACGTCGAAATTATCAAAACCGTCAGTTTTACCTAAAAACTCCAAAACTGAGGAGTTTTTTGAAAGTTGAATACTTTCAGGCTTTGCGGCGTTAAAGCTATATAGTTAGGTGCTGATTGATCTGGTCACTCTTGATCCCTTCAGAAACTTCTATCAATCTAAACTATCCACTATCCTAAGTAACCTGACGAAATCCTTGTGCTTGACGGTATTTAGAGCCTTGGTGAGGCTATTAGTAGCTATATTAACACTCTTAATAAGATATAGAGTAATAGTGTTATTATTGTTAACTTCCTGAATGATCTATTTATACTGAATATTGATATTTTGGGTATAAGCTTTATTGAGTGGGTTTATGATATTAGCGAGAATATTTATACTATCTATAAATAAGATTGTGGGTATAGTAATCTGTCGGTCTAGTAACTACTTAATATATTATTGAATCTACTTGAGGGATATACTAGTAGGTGTGAGGTTAATGAATTCTGCCTCTATAGAGCTTAGAGTGATGATTGTCTGCTTCTTTGACTTCTAAGTAATTAGAGAGTTAGTAAAGTAGATAATATAACTATTAGTTAATATATATAAGGGTTGGTTGTCAGTAAAAGTAGTATCCACTATAGTATAGAGGTTTAGATCTATCTGGAGATCTATTTCTCTAAAAGTGATATTATAATTAGTAATGCTAATAAGGTATTAAAAGAGGTGTTTAATAGTATGTTAATATGTAAGAGAGGGGTTAGTATTTGCCTGGTAGAGTTTGCTTATAGCGTAAATAATATCTAGTTGAGTGCTAGTAGCTAACTAGTTAAGGTAACTAGTTTGCTCTATATAGAGTTAGTATAATTAATTATTATACTTATCCTTAGACTATATAATTAGAAGGTTCTTATTTGTGGGGAGAGGGGTCTTAATAGTGTGAAGTTTATAATAGCTAAATTAACGTAAAATAGAGTTAATATATTTATGCTGAGATAAAAAGATCTGTATGTTGCTACAGTAAATCTGAAATCCTAAAAACTGGGTAGTAACACTGAGGTTCTTGAGGGAGTATACTATCTTGAGTATCTTACAAACCTTCTTTGTGATTTTAAGTATGGAGGCAGCTATGGTATTGTTATTAACATACATGAGGGTATAGGCGTTAAGATTCTTATTAATGAAGAGGTAAATCTCTCCCTCAATAGGTATAAAGTTAATTTTCTCTATTTCCACTCTAATAAGTTGAAACTACTAAAGGAGGTTCTTATAGAGGCTATAAAGTGCTTTATAGAGTAATTAGACTTTGTCTGATCTATTAGAGTAATCTGTGGGTTGACGAATGTAAACTTGAATGCTATGTAGAACTAGTGCTATGAGGAAGGTAGTGTTGAAATTATGTATTTTAAATAAGAGATGATAGAGTATAATAATAGTGAAGAAAAGATATATAGTAGTAGTAGTTACTATAGTAGTATAGACCTCTTGAGAGGATTAGTTACTCTTCTTATGGTTGCTATATATAACCTATTAAGCTTTGAATCTTATAATGTTATTAGAAGTATTAGTTTTAATATTAAAAATCTATATATTTAGAAGAATTTTAGTGTTGTAGGGTTTATTAATAAGGTAGAAGGTTTCCTTATTAACTATCTGTTATATCTCAGTATTGTATATAGGTTTCTAGTGGGAGAGCTAGAGAGGACTTTCCTTTACTTCCTTAATAGTGTGGGGGATAGAGTAACCTGGGGGAAGAATTTTTAATAGTACTGTGGCAGTGAGAGGAGTGATAGTAATTAGGGTATCTAGATTAATATAAATATTAGCAGTAAGGTAGGCTTTCTTCTTATAGGAATAAAGACTGTAAGCTTCGTAATAATAGCTAGGTAGCTTTACTATAGTAGTATAATAAGGCTAACTTAAGGTAGAAATAGTGAGAATATTAGCTAGCTTTATTATAAGTAAGTTAATATTAGGATCTAAATAATCTGATTCTTGTTGTTAGATAGTATCTATAAAGTTATTATTATTCTTATTATCTGGAAGGTTAGTAGGTTATTTAGTAGTAAGTATATTAGGAATATACTTCTCTAGTAGTAAAGTTATATACTTTATAATATGAGGATTGTCAGTTTAATATGATAGTTAAGCTTTATACTTCTCTTTGAATAAGGAGTTATCTATATTAGTAGGGCTTTAATTTAGAATCTGGTTGGGATACTGGATTTATAAGTTTAATTTATTAAATAGAATATTGTGATTGATATTACTTAGTTTAGTATGATCTCTAAGAGGGTGTAAAATAGTCTTGTTAGGATTTTTATAAAAGTAAATATTGTAGTAGTGAAGAACTTTCTTTGTATTAGGGATATAAATATAGTAGATATGGCTATATAAAGAGGTATAACTAATAAGGAAGCTTTTTATAGTATATGCTTCTATCTTAGTGGCGTAAGGAGGATGCTTACTACCTTTCTTATGAATATAGGTAATGTATCTAAATATTTAAATATGCTTAATATGTGGAGGCTTACAATCTTTTGCTAGGTTTAACTCTCTTACTATAATCTTATGAAGGTTGAGTTTACTTTTGTTGGCTTGTGGGAGAAGGTTTAGGACTTAAATAGTAATGTTAAGAGTGTAGTTTTAGAGCTTCTCAGGGAGGCTGTTATCTATAAGTATGGTGTATGCTATTTTAATAATAGTCTGGCTAGTATATTTAATTGCTCTATTTATGGAGGGTATGTATACTGTAGTGAGATTCAAATAAGTATCTAAAAAGTAGGGATCTCTTAGTATCTTCTTAAGCTTAGGAGTGTTATTATATATTTATAACTTTATAGTTAAGGTAGTTATATTAATGAAGGTGTTATTAAAGTTCTTAATAACTTTAAGTATAATCTTATAGTAGTAAGTATTAAGTAAAATAAGCTAGTAATATCTACTGTAGTAATTAAGAAAATAAAGAGTATATTTCTTGTTTATTATTGATAATAGCTTGATCTTGATAAGGTTTAGATAAATCTCTTTACCTACTTAAGTAAGTAGGAGAGAGGTATTATAGCTAATAATCTCTATAGATTTAGTAAGATGGTATACCTCACAGTAAAAAGAGTTAATCTTATCTTAAGTAAATTGAATATCTATATGGTAGTAAGCCTCAATAACTTATAATAGATAAGTGTGGATGAGGCATTAGTGTATTATTTTAAGTATAGAATAAGCTTTTATCTTAACTCTAGTGAAACTAAGAGCTGTAGCGATAGGAATAATAATACTGTTAGAAGTGTTGATAATGTAGATATTACTTACCTATCAGACCTTAATGAGGTTCTGATGAGACTGTATGTTAATAAGGCTTATAATGCTAAAATTATACTTAATATTACTTTTTTGAAGGCTTTCTAGGCTGAGAAGGTTAGCTAAGCTGAGAGGATTATACTTAACTTCCTTAATAGTCTAATTAATAGTCTTAGAGGAGTTTGTAGGATCTTCTATCTAAAAGAAGATAGTATTTATACTTTCAGGTTAAATAGGTATACTATTGGCAGTAGTGAAGGGTTATAGGTCTTCATGAATATAGTATAATATAAAGAGAGTGAGGTTATTAAAAATAGAGTTTGAATAACCTGAATTAACTATAATATTAGAGCTTATAATAGCTTCGTTGTTAACTGTAGTATAGCCAGCCTTAAGTATTATTAATAGCTTTCGAATGGCGAGACTAGTAATAGCTGATCTACTGATGATATTTGTAGCTTCCTTGATGAAAACTAATGAGGTTAATATAGAGGTTAATATATTAGAGTAATTTTTGCTATATATATGCTTTACAGTATAAGCTAAGAGTTGCTTACGATATTTATGATCCGTGGGGATGAGGTTAGAGTGGGCAGTCTAGCATTTTGAGGCTGGGTGACCTTTCTTATAGTGAGGGTATTTGCTGTCTTTCTTCTTAGTAGGAGTGTTACCTGAAGTATTACCTGAAGTGTTACCTGATATATTATTGCTGCTAGTAGTTATAGTCTTTCTGTATAAGGTAAGATCTATCTTTTACTCCTTATCTTGAGCGAAGGTGTAGATAGTTTTAACAATTTTAGCTTACTTAGGTTTCTTGTTGTTGTTAGTGTAGTGCTTGTATGTATTAGGTAGCTTTGTTTTGAAGTAGTTAAGAAGCATTATAGCTTAGAAATAATCAGTATTCTGGCTATATAGGCTTATGATGCAGGTTTGCAGATACTGTATACACTTTAACGTATTATGAAGGATCTTATGGTCTTAGGTACTCCCTTTTGTAAACTTATTAACTAAGGCACTAACAGTATCTTCTAATACCTTAGGAATATATTTCTTAAGCGTCTTTATTAATATGTGTGGGTTACTATTGTCAGTCTAGCTGGCATTCAGTAGTTTATTAATTAGAGTGTCGTAAGATGAAATTAATAAGTTATATACTATATCTTAATTATTCTCCCATACTATATATACTGGAGTATTAGCTGTAAGCTTAGCTACGTTAGAGTTGACATATTTCTTGATTCTATTTGCTTGAAGTGTCGTATTGATTAACATATACTAAGAAGACCAGTTAGACTTGCTTTTGAGTTTGGGAATAGATGACATGACTGTTCAATAATACAACTAGTTAGCCATCGTAAGAATTAGGGGCCGTGGGGTATGCAGTTAAGGGGGCTATTGTTTTGTTTTGTTTGAAAATCGATCAGCTGTTTATTTTTATTATGTTTTTCGTTTGATAAATATTAACTGGTTCGAAATCGCGTGAGGGGTTAATATAAAAGAGATATTATTTAGTTTTTATAGGCAATAAAAATCTGTTAACAACTTGGGCTTATAACCTATTACTACTTATAGGTAATGAGGTAATTGGTGATACTGAATATCTGTGTATAAAGAGGGGAAGGTCACACGGCCACCTATGTGGCTGAGGGGCGCCCTAATGGCTGTGGCCTGGCTTGTTACGTGATGTGGCCTAGGAGGCTACAGGCCACCCCCCAACAAAAGTCTATTAAGTACTTAGCTATTTTACTAATATAGATTTTAAGTTAGATCCTAAGAAATGTAAGTTTTTAGTTATTATAGTTAAATATATTAAGTATATTATAATAGTTAGAAAGAATCTCTCTTATAATTCTGAGAAATTAGAAATTATTATTAATTAGCTTCCCTCTAGTTTACTGAAAAGTATCTATAGTTTCTTTAGGTTTGTAAATTATTATAAGGTTTTTATACTTTAGTATAATATTATTATAGAGTTTTTAAATTATCTAATTTAGAAGTTAGTTTTTTTTAACTAGAGATTAGAATAGTAGGAGGTTTTTCTTATACTGAAATAATTTTTTACTATAGAATTAGTTCTATAGATATTTGATTTTAATATTTTAATAATAATAGAGATAAACTATTTAGAGTATACTCTAGGAGGTATATTAACTTAAGCTGATAAAGTTAGAGTGAGGTATCTAATAGCTTTTTATTTTTAATATCTAACTTCTATAGAGTTTAATTACCTAATTTATAATAAGAAACTCTTTATAGTGTTAGAATATTTATAGGTGTGGAGGGTGGAGCTATAGAGTATTAGGAGGTTTAAGGTTTTTACTAACTATAAGGGTTTTAAGTATTTTATGAAGAAATAATAGTTTATAGAGAGGTAAAGCTAGTAGATAGAGAAGTTATTTTAGTATAATTTTTATTTTAAGTATTAGCTGGATATTTAGGTAGTAATTTTTAATACTCTCTCCTAGAGGGAATAAGATACTTCTAAAGGGTGGAATAATAAGAAATAATAGAGATAAGTAATATAGATTATTCTGGATATTATTATTCCTATAGGGCTCTAAGTAGAGTATATAAGTATTACTAGTATTTAGGTTTTTGAAGGAAGATTAGATTTATAAGAGATATGGAATTATATTACTAAGAGAGATTTTTTATATTAATAGATTTTTATAGTAATTTAGTAGGGAGAATATAACTTCCCTTCTAACTTTTATATCAAAATCTAAATTACTAAGTATATTATTAATATACTAGGATAGTTTACTTTTAGAGAGAAGTTTTAGGTATTAGGTAGTAAAGAGAGTAATAATCTCCTTAATAAATTTAGAATTAGGTTAGTATAGAAGTTATATAATTCCTCCTCTGTAGGCTACTTAGAGTGTAATAATATACTAGAGATTGTAAGCTAATAATTCTATTAGTCTGGATAGTTATAAAGTGTCTACTAATTTATATATAATTATAATATATATAGAGGTATTTATATCTAGAGGTAGGCTAAAAAGGAATTTCTAAAGTTTCTATTAATACTTAACTAGTTATATTCTAATTTATTAATAGATTTTATTACTAATTTACTTCTTATAAAAAGATAAGGTAGTTATTACCTCTAGATTATTATTAATTAACTAGGTAAGGTTTTTATATTAGAGAAGATAGATATAATAGAAGTAGAGGTATATACTTAGTAGTTCCTTAGTTACTACTATAGGTTCTATAGAATACTATACTCTATTATAAATAATAGAAAGTCTAACTAAATAAGTTACTTCTAGAAGGAATTCTATAGGTTAATAGGTATTATATACTTACTAAGTATTAGTTACTATTTATAGACTAATAGGATTATAGAATAGTATAACTAGGAGATTTAAGTAATTTTGAGGGTATTTACCTATTAGTCTCAGGATAATTAGGGTAACTTACTACTTATTATATAGTTAGTTTTCTGTAATTAGTAGTATAGTATAATAGGAATTATATTTTTTTTTATAGATTATAGGTATTATATTAACTTTATTCTGGTTACTAAGGAGCATGCAGAACTGCTTAATAGTAGTGAGGCTATAGCTTACTAGCTGGTTAAGAGAATATAGTTAGTAATAATATATATTTATATAGAGATAGCTGCTACTTAGTAGAGGTTAGAAGCTTAGGTAAATTAGATTTAGTTTCCTGTGGATTAGTATTAAGTTAGTAATAAGGTATAGTTAAATATATCTAATTATAAGTTACTAAAACTAAGCTGAAAGCTGGTTTAGCTATATTATAAGTATATAGTAGTGAAGGTTTTCTTACTATATATTGTGGAGCTGGATATTTTGGGGTTTATTTACTTATAGTTTTATGTGGATTTACTTTAGAGAGCTGCTACTGATCTGCTGCCTAGGTAGGTTATAGTTAATAGCTAGCTATTATTACTAGTGGATAATAATGGGGAGGTTGAATAGCTGGTTGAAAGTATTCTTGCTGTGAGGATATATTAAGTGGGGAGAGAGTATTAATAAGAGGCTCTCATTAAATAGGAAGGGTATATAAACCTTATATGGGAGCCTATTGACGCTGTTGTGGATATAGTGGCTCTAGAGCAGTATAAGGTGATATATAGGCTGATTATAGATAATAATAGAGACCTAGCTTATAGCCTCTAGCTGGGCGGCAGCTGGGGAGGAGGGGGGTAATATTATAGGCTATGTCTGGATATCCAGCTAGGGTTATACCTAGGTATCTGAAGCTAACCCCCTCGCTCGAATAGGGCTCCAGTAGACCCTATATAATATTATATATATAGACTTTTCTATATACTTGTGAAGGTTTCTCTTTTACTTTTTAGTTCTAAATAAATAGTATTTTGCGTCACTTTCTGGTTGAATAAGCTTAGGTCCAACCTTTTATAATAGTATACTAGTGAGATATTAAGCTCCTACTAAATTATATCTATTAGTTTGGTAGATATTAAGAAAATATTAATCTTAAAAGTAGAAGTAAACTTAAAAGATTATATTCTAATAAGTATCTTAAAAGAATTTCTAGATCTTTTCTATCTAGATTTAGTATACTAACTACCTCCTAGCTAACTAAGAATAAACTACTATATCTTATTAATTCCTAATAATAAGAAATAGAAACTAGATTTTCTCTAGGAATCCCTTTATAATATATTATAGGAGAAACTTTTAATACTTAAAAAGATTCTAGAGGATTTACTTAATAAGGAATTTATTAAAGTAAGTAGCTTCTCTATTAATACCTTAATCCTTTTTATAAGAAAGTTAGATAGAAGAATATACTTCTATATAAGTTATAAAGTTTTTAATATAATTATAAAGAAAGATTATTACTTCCTCCTCTTTATATTAGAAACCCTCTAGAAGATTATTACTATCTACTAATATACTAAACTTAATATTATTACTATATTCTATAAGATTAAAATTAATAAGGTAGATTAGGAGAAAATAATTTTTCAGATATATTATAATTTTTTAAAATAAATAGTATACTTCTTTAAACTTACTAATATTTCTATTATATTTTAATAGTATATTAATAGCTACTTATAATAGTTTCTTAATAACTTCATTATAATATATATTAATAATATTTTTATTTATACTAATAACTTATAAAAAAAGTATAAAGAGAAAGTTTATTAGATATTAAGCTACCTTACTAATATAAACTTTAAGTTAGATCCTAAGAAATATAATTTTTTAGTTATTATAATTAAGTATATTAAGTTTATTATATTAGCTAGAAAGAGTTTCTCTTATAATTCTAAAAAGTTAGAAATTATTACTAACTAGCTTCTTCCTAACTTACTAAAAAGTATTTATAGTTTCCTTAAGTTTATAAATTACTATAAAGTTTTTATATTTTAGTATAATATTCTTATAGAGTTTTTAAACTATCTAACTTAAAAGTTTATTCTTTTTAACTAGAGACTAAAATAGTAGGAAACTTTCCTTATATTAAAATAACTTTTTACTATAAAGTTAATCCTATAGAAATTTAATTTTAATATTCTAATAATAATAGAGATAGACTATTTAAAATATACTCTAAGAAATATATTAATCTAAAATAATAAGATTAGAGTAAGGTATTTAATAGTTTTCTACTCTTAATATCTAACTTCTATAAAGTTTAAATACTTAATCTATAATAAGAAGCTCCTTATAATACTAATTTACTTATAAATATAGAAAGTAAAACTATAGAATATTAAAAAGTTTAAAATCCTTATTAACTATAAGGATTTTAAGTATTTTATAAAGAAATAATAGCTTATAGAGAGGTAAAATTAGTAAGTAGAGAAATTATCTTAATATAATTTTTACTTTAAATACTAACTAAATATCTAAATAGTAATTCTTAATATTCTCTCCTAGAGGAAATAAGATATTTCTAAAAAGTAGAATAATAAGAAGTAATAAGAATAAGTAATATAGATTATTCTAAATATTACTATCTTTATAGAACTATAAATAAGATATATAGATATTACTAATATTTAGATTTTTAAAGAAAAGCTAGATTTATAAGAGATATAGAATTATATTACTAAGAGAGACTTTTTATATTAATAAATCTTTATAGTAATTTAGTAGGAAGAATATAATTTTCCTCCTAACTTCTATATTAAAATCTAGATTACTAAATATATTATTAATATACTGAGATAGCTTACTTTTAGAAAGAGATTTTAGGTGTTAGATAGTAAAGAAAATAATAACTTCCTTAATAAGCTTAAGATTAAGTTAATATAGAAGTTATATAACTTCTCTCTTATAGATTATTTAGAATATAATAATATACTAGAGATTATAAGCTAATAGTTCTACTAACTTAGATAATTATAAAGTATTTATTAGTTTATATATAACTATAATATATATAGAGATATTTAAATCTAGAGGTAAGCTAAAAAAAGATTCCTAAAGTTCCTATTAATATCTAACTAGTTATATTCTAATTTATTAATAGACTTTATTATTAACTTACTCTCTATAAAAAGATAAAATAGTTATTATTTCTAAGTTATTATAAATTAACTAAGTAAGATCTTTATACTAAAGGAAATAGATATAATCGAGATAGAAGTATATATTTAGTAGTTTCTTAGTTATTATTATAGATTTTATAGAATATTATATTCTATTATAAATAATAGAGAGTCTAACTAAATCAATTACTTCTAGAAAGAGTTTTATAGATTAATAAATATTATATATTTATTAAGTATTAATTACTATCTATAAACTAATAGGATTATAGAATAATATAATTAGAGAATCTAAATAATTTTAAAAGTATTTACTTACTAGTTTTAAGATAATTAAAGTAACTTATTATTTATTATATAGTTAATTCTCTATAATTAGTAATATAATATAATAGAAATTATATTTTTCTTTATAAATTATAAATATTATATTAACTTTATCCTAATTACTAAAAAGTATATAGAATTACCTAATAGTAGTAAAATTACTATCTACTAACTAGTTAAGAGGATATAGTTAGTAATAATATATATCTATATAGAAATAGTTATTATTTAGTAGAAATTAGAAATTTAGGTAAATAAAATCTAGTTTCCTATAGATTAATATTAAATTAGTAATAAAATATAGTTAAATATATCTAACTATAAGTTACTAAAGTTAAGCTAAAAACTAGTTTAATTATATTATAAATATATAGTAGTCAAGATTTTCTTACTATATATTATAAAGTTAGATATTTTAGGATCTATTTACTTATAGTTCTATATAAACTTACTCTAAAAAGTTACTACTAATTTACTACCTAAGTAAGTTATAGTTAATAACTAATTACTATTATTAGTAAATAATAATAGAGAGACTAAATAGTTAGTTAAAAATATTCTTACTATAAAGATATATTAAGTAGAGAGAGAATACTAATAAGAAACTTTAGTTAAATAGGAAAGATATATAAATTCTATATAGAAACTTATTAATATTATTTTAGATATAGTAATATTAGAGTAATATAAAGTGATATATAGTCTAATTATAGATAATAATAGAGATTCAGCTTATAGCTTCTAACTGAGTGGCAGCTGGAGAGGAGGGGGGTAATATTATAGATTATATCTAGATATTCAGCTAGAGTTATATTTAAGTATCTAAAGCTAACCCCCTCGCCTGGGTAGGGCCTTAGTGGGCTCTATATAGTATTATATATTTAGACTTTTCCACGCACTTGTGAAGGCTTCTCTTTTACTCCTTAGTTCTAAATAAACAGTATTTTGCGCCACCTTCCGGTTGAATAAGCCTAGGTCCAGCTCTTTACACTTACCTCCTATATGTAGTATTAAATAGAACATGCCTGTTGTACACCCTACTACTTCGTATTCCTGATCCCTGTTTGTAGCCTCTGTTACAGGGGGGAGCTAATGGATGATGGGACCGGGGTGGTGAGGTTGGGGGTCCGGTCCAGGAGAAGTGGTGTGGAGGAGAGATGGGATGATGGGCATCTTGTCCGCGTCTGCAGAAGAGCTCGGGGTAATAATCTTTGTACTGTGCTTAGGGCTGGTTGGGCTGGGCGATGGGATGATATTCCAAGTTCTCAAGTCGTGAGTTGGTTGTCCATTAGTCTTGTGGTTGAACGCCGTACAGAAGTGCTCTTGGCTAGCAGGTGAACATGCCGTATGCAGACAGGGTAGGGCCCCCCCCTCTCCTATGCGAGACCCATGCAGATTGCTTATTCAAACCCCTGGGCTGGACGTATGCAATGGTAAGGGGGGTCGGACTCATTGGGGGTGCGTTTGTTATGGACGCGAAAGATGCTGCTTTCGATCGGTTGGTCTACGATACTTCACAGAAGAGGTCGTTGGCCTGGAAGGAGCATGCGAATGAGCTACTGTTGGGTGGTGCTCAACCGCAGTGTTGGCAATGCCGATGAGAGACCAGGCGATGAAGCCCCGTGTTCACGCATAGCAATCAGTACGGTGGCTGGCATGCTGTCTATCCATCCTTGTTTATACACGGAAACAAGCAGAAAGGAAAAATCTACAGGCCCAGCTCACCCCCGACCACCTCTAACGCTTCAACACACAACTTGAGGACGGCTTCGTCACCGGAACGGCCCGCAACCTGCACCGCGCTGACGAGGAGCGGGTACAGCCGCAGCAGGTGCTTGCGACCCTCGCTGTCAACGTTGGCCGTGTCGGGAATCGCGTCAGACGCCGAGGTTAGGTCGACGAGCTGGCGGAGGATGCGGAGCAGCTCCTTGCGTTGTGACAGAGGTTGTGGCATGCGCCCTCGGAGCGGCTGGTCGGCGATGTAGGCGCGGATAGTGAGCGCCGTGCGAAGTATGAGGAACGGGGCCGCGGTGCGCGCAATACGGATATGTAGCGCTTGAGGAGCCTCCGAAAGTGACGTGGCGCCGCGCGGGGGAGGGAAGGCGGGCGTCGGGGGCTGCACCACGATGCGGAGGGAGTCCTCGCTGTAGATCGAGACCAAGGAGAAGAGCTCGTCCACGCACACATAGCTCATGAGGCTGCGACGCGTGGATACTGGATCGACGGTGCGGCCAGCACGGCTTTTGTACAGAGACCCGAGGCTGGCCGAGTCGTTAGAGTTGGACAGGAGGGCCGACTCCGACGGCGAGGGACCGTGGATGATGGAGGTACGGAAGAGGCTTTCTGCGTAGGCTTTGCGTGTCTTGTCTGGAATTGCCTCCGCCCCCAGGGAAGGGATGATGAGTTCACGAAGTATGTGGAAGGATGTGGCATCGAATGATTCGTCGTCCGAGATGTCTGCACTGCTGGGGGCTGAGTGGCAGTCTGCGCTGACGATGCCGTCGGCAATTTCGATAATCATTTGCCATATGCTTTGGATCGTTGGGCGAGGAACGTCTAGGGCTTTGATATGTGGGAGTGCGCCTTCCAGAACAGCGAGAATGGAGTTTGTCGCGAGGCGCCAGGGCTGCGCCGACTTGGTGACGATGGGGAATCCGTATTTCAACACCACTGGCCTGGAGAGGGCCGAGAGGGCCGCCGAGAAGGCTTCGCTGGAGTAAATGTCTGCGTCTGATGCGTTGCGGAGGATCAACGTCTGTAGGATCGCCATACTGGCCTTGGACATGGCGACATAGGTCCTCCGCTGAGTTGAGCTGTGGGCCGTGAGGGCATCATCGCTGAAGGCCAGGCGAACAAGCTCTGCCACCTGCGAGATCATTGCCGATGGTACACCGTTGAGGTCTGTCCGGACCATCTTGATGGCCTCTAGCACCTGGTTCTGCAGCGGCGTGACGTACTCAATGTCATTGACATAGGATCCGACCGTGGCCTGCTGCAAAGCCTCGCGGAACAATGTAAGCATCCGACGAACGCGATCGACCGTCAAGTCCTGCTGGATCAGCTGGTACACATCATGGAATGCGGCGACGTAGGCAATCAGGCAGGTCTGGTTGTCTGCCTTCTTACCATCCTCCTCGTCCAAGGATACGGGAGTTCCCCGAGACCACAAATCCCATGCTGAATTGACCGTGTCCGTGTCAAAGGTGGACTTTTCAGACACGCCCTCGAATTTGATGACTTTACCCAGAGCTTTGTAAGTAGCCGTGTTGATGTCGAGGACCTTGAAGTCGAGAAGGGTTGTGAGGTGGCCCAGTAATTCTTGCCACAACTTGTTAAAGGACGAATGCGAGGACAAGGGCTCCATGTACGTAGCCAAGAGCTCTGAAATGCCGTTCAGGACTACTGTCGCGGTTTCGTGCCACTCCTTACGATCGCGATGAGCAGAGGAGTCACTCCTGGAGGCTTCTTGAAGTTCTTCCTCGATCGATGAAAGAAGCTTGAACACTACCGACTTGACGCAGATGGACCATGCCTCTGGGCTGAGCTTGTCACCATACGCATCGAAAATCCTGAGCAACGTCTGAATAGCGCTATTTCGGAGCTCCAATCGTTCGTCAGCCGTAACCGTGGTCAGCCGAAGGAGCAACATCATCCAGAGAGCAGCATCCGATGCGGCGTGGTCGGAATCAGCAGCCAAGACTGCTAGATCGGAAATACTTGAATCTTGCATCAAGTCTGCGGTGATGGGCAGTGACTCAGTTTTGCCTGACAGAAAATCGGACAGGACCCAGAAGAATGTCACAGTCTGGGATGTTAGCGTGGTACAGCGGAGTTGAGAGGACTACTCACCGTGAGGGCAATGTTCAAATCGTCGTCTTGTGAGCAGAATTTATAGAGGGTATCAACGAGTATGAGAAAGCAAGAATTGGGTAGAGACGCTAAGAAGTCGGAGCAGATGAGCTGGAGGGAACTGAAAGAAGATCTGACAAGCTTTGCCGATCGTGTCGTGAGAACGACGGTCTGGGAGCCTCGACGGTCGCCGGGTGGAATTTTTTTGTCGACAAAGATGGATCCGATAATCTCAAAGGCAATCTCCCAGCCGCTGACGAGCGTCTCGCCGCAGTTTTCGAGTAGATTCTTCAGCCCGTCGAGAACCACCTTGTGAATTTCCACGTCCGTGGCGTGGCTTGCCACGGTGACTTCTCGAGCCTCTTGTTGCAGGGGCAGGAGGGCGTCTCGGAGTGCTTCCAGGAGCAAGAGTTGGACTCGGCCACACTGTTCGCGTTCCATGGTGGCAGCCACATTGGCCGATTCAAGCGCCAACCTGACGAGTATATCGGCCGCACGAAGCCTGACAGAGGCGTTCATAGAAGAGGCATTCAGGATGTAAACGAGCTCGGCCGTCAGCGGAGCCCAGCCGGAGATGTCTGGCGGGTACGACAAAAGGCGATCAATATTGATGGTGGCAATGTCACCTAGCTTTGCGAGGGCGAAGTGGTCCTCCTGATTGGGTCCGGCGGCCGCCGTGGTAGACACACTCAAAACGCGACGATGCTGCACATTCGCGGGCGGTTTTATGCTGCCGGATTGAGGTGAATGGGGTTGACTTGGGTCCTCCGTCTTTTGGTTGTCTTCGTGTGCCCTTTCGAGAAGGTTGCAAATGGCCGTCACGACCTCGCCGAAAGCTTCGTTCGGGAAGTCGATCGTGCTCTCGATGAGCCGTGAGGCCGCGGTCTCTACAGCCCTTACTTCAGAACCGAAGTTGCCCAGCAGCGCGCTCGCTTCACCCTCTGCATGGTGATCCGTTCCTTTCGTCGCCAAAGGTGTTCTTCCGGGAGTCTTACTCGTCGAGAAGAGGACAAAGTCGGCTTGCTGTAATGTCTCCAGAATAATGCGCCAGGACGGCCCTAGTGTAGGGCCGAGGGCAATGCCCAGGTTCAAAAGAGCTCTCAGACAGAGTAGATTGCGGGTGTTGAGTGCCATTTGATGTCCATCGACGCTCTGTTGCCTGCCCTTCTCCGTGTTAGCGGCAGATTGGTTAACCAGGCTATCGACGCTCAAAAGACCCCTCGCATTGCTCAGAATGCTGCTGGGAGCCTCGCTAGTCGGCGTAGGCGTCGTGGGTCGAGCTGATCCAGCGTTCAGACACGCAGCGAAGACGTTGGGCGGCACGGCGGCCTTGCCCAGCGTTGTCAAAAAAGCATCTCTAGGAGTGGACAGCTGCAAGAGTCCGGCCACGTGTGCGAATTTTTGAAAAGCTCTCACGAGACTGTGGTAGTACTCGGAATCCATAGCAGCATAGAGGAACGTTGAGCAGGTGGCCAGAATTGCAGGCCAACACTCTTCGATCATGGCTGCACAGATCTTGACCTCGTTATGGAGGGGATGATCCTCCAGCACAAGAGGATTGAGCGGAACGGGATTCTTCTTGAACGAGGCAGATCGCTCCAGCGCCGCGCGTTGACCTTCGGCGTCGTCTTGAGGCGGAGCAGGCGAGGCACGCCCCGGTTCCTGCTTGCCGCTTCTCTTGCGATTGCGGCTATCGCCCGGCACTGTGAGGGGAAGGATGAACTTGGCGAGGCCTTCGGACAGCGATGAGATACAGGATAGCGTTAAGCTGTAGATGTACGACTCAGGAATGGACGGCGCCTCGGTCTTATCTAGCTGGTCAATGCAAGGAACGCGCACGCTGCTCCATTGAGTACTGATTCCGATGTTGGAGCCATCTGATCCCACCGTACCACCGATAATACCGGTAACGCCGCTGGCCTCGAGCATGGCTTGGTCCGTAGATGACGCGATACTAGCGTACGGGTTCGCAACTGGAATCGTTGACTGGTGACCAAGGCCAATGACGGACGGTTTCTCGGTACTCAGCCGAACGAACGTGGCCGTCAGATGCTTGACAATGTCTTTCTCTCCCTCCTTGGCATCATAGTTGACGAATATTCGGCGTATAAGAGTATGCTCTGCAAAGATACCCCTGAAAACCTCGAGGCACAGAGCGCGCTTCCATACCGCCGTGTCTTGGTCGAGCAGATGGGTCAGGATATCAAGGGCATCGCCGCTTTCCGAGGGAAGAATGTTGATGTGGCGGCGCAGGAGCGTGTATAGAATCCGTACAAGCCTGACTGTTGTCGCGAAGTTGGGTTTTCCTTTCAGCGCACTGATGATGAACGGCATGACCCGAATCTGCAGGATATGTGCTTGCTCTTTATGTGTTGAAAATACGGCAGCGTGATTGGTCAATACGGATTCTATCAGTTCCAGACCAAAGGTTTGTGGAAGCCCAGAGAATCTCAAGTACTCGGGACGCTGGCTCTCAGTCATGAGACAGAGGTCGTTGAATATCTGGTGTACTTTAGCGCATTGCGTCGACGACTGGATAGAATTGTCATACCCTGCAAGCATCCAAAGCGGCCGCATGCAACTCGACGATGCCATGCCCGGTGGGTGCCTCGCCGGCAACCGGCCCGGTCGTTCCCGCTTTATCCTCGGTGACAACCTTGTCAAAGACGGACACGACAAGCTGCTGCAAGGTGGCAGCCGAGGTGTTGTTGACGATGGCATTCTTGCTTGTTTGCAGGATGAAGCAGATATTCAAGGCGGTAACAAGAAGGTCACCCTTGACGTCAGTCGCATAGTTCTGCAGCAGCGACGGCAAGGCCTGGAGTATCTTAAGTTGAACATCAAGTCCGGCAGAAGTGGCTTCTCTGAGAGCTTCAAGGACTTGATTCAGCTTCCCTCTAGGGAGAGCGCGGGCGACGATTAGCCGTTGCAGGCAAACAATGGCGATTCCTGTGAACTTTGCATTCTTGGTTCCGCAAGCGACGATGAAGGGATTGACAAAGTTTGGACGTTGGGTCAGCTCTGACACCAGTTAGTAGATGATTTGCTGGCTGGGTGTGGTCGGAGCGCGCCACGTCTTGTTTGATGGCATACCATTAGCAGCTTGAGCTTCGCTAGCCCCCTTGAGACCTCTCAGTTCTTCAAGGGACTTTTCCGCGGCCTGTTGATGGGACACGTGTGAGAAGGACGTATACGAAACCCGACGGGACCAGCATCACCTACCTGACGGAGATCGTTGTGTTTACGCTTGCTTTCTTGGATTAGATTCGTTAGCTCTGTCGATAGGAGCTGAGTCGTCATTCTGTCACGCCTAGCCCAGAGGGCAGTCCATTATCGGTCCAGAGACGAAGAGAAGACGATCAGGTCAACCCAGTCTACAAATGTTGAAACAGGAGTCGCTAACGAAATTCGCCTACCAAAGCAGTAAGTACGAATTGGACAGGGCCAAGGGAGCTCTCAGCTTGATGTCGTGGTGAGATGTCGTGGTGAGGTAGCTAGCTATCCAGAGCTCCCGATCAAGGTGAGCTGTCCACCTTGAATGATGACTAAGGTTGCATAAATATTCTCCATAATTGAAATGGTGTTGGCCATTCACCGCTCCGGCCGCAATGCCCCGCGTTTGGCCTGGCTCCTGCTCCTATGGAAGTACTCTGTACCGAGCACAATGCCTACCTAAGGTAGGTAGGTAAATTGAGGCGACAGTCGGTCTCTGCGGCTTTGAGGCGCTATATTTCCCTGCTGGTGATTGGGAAGTGACGCTGACTGCCCCCTTAGGTAAGGCAGCGGAAAGTACCCGGCACAATGCATCTCACCTTCCTTTGGACTGGGCCGCATTACTCTGGCAGGCATTGTCCACCCCGTAACCCCTCCATATTCAATACCTGACGTAAAGGTAGCCAACGTTGAATCGCACCCTTCTCTATCCCACGACGACGCTCGCCTCGACAATTACTACCTACAGATCAGGAAACATGGGCGCAAAGGTACCCCGCAACTTCAGACTCCTCGAGGAGCTCGAGAAGGGAGAGAAGGGGCTTGGAGCAGGTACGTGAGCCCTTCGCGTGACCGTCCAGTAGCCCGCGCCCTCTGGCTGACCCTCTTCCGCAGAGGCCTGCTCTTACGGCCTCAACGATGCCGAGGATCTGCTGATGTCTGACTGGAACGGAACCATCCTGGGACCTCCTCACGTAAGTAATGCTGAATTGCCTCATGTGTGTTGGCCAGCAACTGACTAGTCGCCGACAGAGCGTGCACGAGAATCGCATCTACTCTCTCAAGATGCACTGCGGCCCCAACTATCCCGATGAGCCTCCCACGATACAGTTTGTCAGTCAGGTCAACCTGCCTTGCGTCAACCCCCGTAACGGCGTCGTCGATCCCAAGCAACTGCCCTGCCTGGCCAACTGGAAGAGAGAGAACACCATGGAGACGGTCCTGATCGAGCTTAGAAGGTCTGCGCGAGAACGTGCCCTGCACGCAATGCCCTCTGTTACATGGAACCTCAAACTGACCTGCTTGCAGATACATGGCAGCCCCCTCCAACAAGAAGATTCCCCAGCCTCCCGAAGGCTCTGTGTACCAGTAGTCGGATCACAAAGGTTACTGGAAGCGCAAAAGATGGTACGGCATGGGACGGCGGGCTGGGCCGACTCTCAGTACCCTTGGACGGGTATTATGGCTCAATGATTACGAATATTCGTCAGGTCTCTTTCCAGGCTCGCTGTCGAATATGCGTTTTCGTGTCATATGCCGGTTACAAATGCCCCTTACTGGATGGTCCGTTCGGCAGCCCCAGCATTGATTCAACGTCTCTTCCGGACCACAAGCTCTCGACGCTATATGGCTCTCAGAGGAAGCTCTCGCGCGTATGCCAATAGTAGAGCACATTTGTCCCTGGCTTTGCCAAAGCCCTGGTGGGTTATAGAACACAGATAGCTTACAAAAAACTATTCGAGACTGCAAAATTCAATATGCCTAAGTCGCAAAAATGATATCAAGGGGTGGTGTTTCACTGGAAGGCTTGTAGATACACATTGGCTTTGAGGCAGACCACTAGATAACTACACCTGCCTGTTACATTGTGGAAAGACGGCGCAAGTGGGGCTCGGTCTATCACTAGCGGCTAAAGTTCGGTAGCTGATCTACCGTGGGTGGATACGGAGCATAGGTATCTAGGCACCTTACCTTACCATTTTTCATGTTCCCCCTTCAGGTCCCTGCTGACGGAAGCTGCCGCGAACGGCAATGTACTCAGTAGCTGACCTGCCGTGCCTGCCTGGCCTGAGGTGACGAACAAGCGCTAGTGACCACTGTCAAGAGCTTGCTACACCCATATAGGTGGCCACCGAGACCCATCTTCCATCTTATTGAACCACATCATCTCGGGCCAATGCACCAGAAATCATGGCTTCGGCGGTAACGAAGGCGATTCTCTCTCCGCCTCTGCGGCGAGTACTCGCTCAGTCGCGTGGATTCCAAACAAGCACCAAAAGTCTTCTTCCATCCGGCTTCGGCGTCGGCTCCAGCATTCCCCCATCCTACTTCCAGAAGCCGTCGCTCCCCGCCAACACGGTGGTTCGCTTCGTCCCCCAACAGACGGCATGGATCGTTGAGCGCATGGGAAAATTCAATCGCATTCTCGACCCCGGTCTGGCCATCCTCATCCCCTTCATTGACCGCATCTCCTACGTCAAGTCGTTGAAGGAAATCGCCATTGAGATCCCCAGCCAGAGCGCCATCACCGCAGACAACGTCACCCTCGAGCTCGACGGTGTCCTCTACACGCGTGTTTTCGACGCGTACAAGGCGAGGTACGCGCCAATCTAACGACCTTCCTCTCTCGTCGTCATGAGCTGACCAAGCGACTTAAAGTTACGGAGTCGAAGATGCCGAATACGCCATCTCACAGCTGGCGCAGACCACCATGCGTTCCGAGATTGGACAGCTGACCCTCGATCACGTTCTCAAGGAGCGCGCGGCTCTGAACACCAACATCACTGCCGCCATCAACGAAGCCGCGCAGGCTTGGGGCGTGACGTGCCTGAGATACGAGATCCGAGACATCCACGCGCCAGCAGGCGTGGTCGAAGCCATGCACCGTCAAGTCACAGCCGAGCGATCGAAGCGAGCGGAGATTCTCGACTCTGAGGGTCAGAGACAGTCTGCTATCAACATTGCCGAAGGTAGGAAGCAAAGCGTCATCCTCGCTTCCGAGGCGATGCGGGCAGAGCAGATCAACAGAGCTTATGGTGAGGCCGAGGCGATTCTCATGAAGGCCAAGGCGACGGCTGCCGGCATCGATGCCATCGCAAAGAGCATTGCGGAGGGCGGGGATGCGGCCAGGGGCGCCGTCAGCTTGTCTGTCGCCGAGAGGTATGTTGATGCCTTCGCCAAGCTGGCCAAGGAGAGTACAGCTGTTGTCGTTCCCGGCAACGTGGGTGACATTGGTGGTATGATCGCCACGGGTCTCAGCGTCTATGGCAAGGTCGGCGAGGCCCAAGCCAGGACAATGGCCAACAAGATGGTTAGCAAGGAGGCGGAGGATGGTGAGGCCGGCAACCCCAAGGAGCTCAAGGACTCGGTGCTTGAGAGCTTTGACGAGACGGCGGCAAGGCAATAACTGCAGAGAAGCGAACCGGCGTTTGAAGGAGTACTGCTGATTGCAAGAGAACATCACCACTTGTGACAACATGTACTAGTATCCAGCTCACTTATCCCAAAACGGTCGACAAATTACCCTACTTCAAGTTAATTAAGTTTCGAGTCTGATATTCAGCTCAGTCAGTCACAGGCTCCCTCGTGAATCATGGATGCACAGGGAAAGCGTGAAGTGAGGCCCGATTGGGACAGGACATGCGAGTACCTAGTCTCCACCATGGGCCGCATTCCCGTGGATGAATCGTAGAATCGATCGTACCAGGTAGGTAGGCAGGTAGAGACACGAGCAAGTAGATAGAGTACCTAGGGTAGGCAGGCAGTTGCTATCTCTGGGGTACTCCACAAGCCATTTCCATTTGCCCTCGCCCGTCGCTGACGTTGCTTAACTCCATCCATGATTCCTTCTGGGAAAAGACGAAAGCCGATGCTAATCATCCGGAATAACAACGCAAATGAAACGACATGGCCACATCGCCTCCAGTCCCAGTCACGGGACGAAGAAAGAAGAAGAAAAGACGGAAAGAGGGGGAGGGGGGGATGACAGAGTCCCTTGAGCAGGTGGCTCCTAGGAGGCAACTACCCATGGGTAGCCAAAGCAAAAGCTTCCTTCCATCCCGCCTTGATGCCCATTCCGATTCCCATTCAATCCAAAAGATAACAGTCAACTGCCGCTCCTCGCTTACGCAGCAAACTCACAAACACCACGCCTCCCAGCCAGCCATTCATAGTTTATACAATACAAGTATCCGTCGTCGACAAAGAAAAGTCTCCAGTCATGTGCGATGGGTATCAAGAATAGATCTCATCCGAACCACTTGCGGCATCCAGTTCCTCCACACATCCATCAACCGTCGTCTCCCCACCATCTGGCTTCGACACCAGTGTTGCCTACAGCACTCAATCTGACGGCCTTCTTCTTCGCTAGCCCGTGGCCGGGCAGAGCGAGCGTGTCCTCAGGCGAGACTGGTGAATCCGGTCGAGGTATTCCGCCCATCGGTTCGATATCGCTTTCAGCTTCAACAACGTGAACTCGCTCGGCAAGTTCAGCTTGGATCCTTGGTCGCAACGGGGAAGAATCATGGCGCGCCCTCTCACCTGTCCTTAACATGCGGCCGCGTGCTTTGTTCGCCATGCCAAATCGTGCATCTCGCGTTCGGTATAATGACGATGGATCGCTCGAAAGCTCGTCTTCTTCTTCGCTGCCGTTATCGAAATCCATAAAGTCGCTCAAGTCTGGACTGGGCTCGGCAAAGTCCATCGAATCGAAGTTGCCAACCGGTCGATCCAGATAGAGCAGAATCCGCTCGTGCTTGGCCTCGGTTGGAGGGGGTGCCTGCGCAGGCCTCGGCTTCCTGACGCTGTTCGCCCTTGACGAGGGCATACAAGTATTCCGCGATGGGTTAGAGGACATGTCCACGTGCCGAGAAGCGTTCCGGCCATGACTTCGCCCGTTCGCCAACGACCCTGAACGTCCATCTGGCGAATGCGACGCGGCCTTTACGGTGCTGCTCGAAGTTGCCGACGTCTGGTGGCGGAGGGTTTGAGGAGGCTCGGGCCACTGCATCTCTTTGATGGTATTCTGCGACGAGTTACGCTGGTGGTGGTACGGCGAAATCTTTTGAATTTCTTCTTCGTATTCTGCGACAAGAGACTCACGCATACGAGCCCGCTTCATGCGCAGAGCTGCGAGGAGCATTTCCTCCTGACGAGTAACGG
This sequence comes from Colletotrichum lindemuthianum, assembly GCA_001693025.2. NCBI lineage: Eukaryota > Fungi > Ascomycota > Sordariomycetes > Glomerellales > Glomerellaceae > Colletotrichum > Colletotrichum lindemuthianum. The sequence continues at coordinate 26,113 of MASP02000227.1, read as the reverse complement.
CCATATATCGGGAGTCGGACACATGATGGCTATCAATTGAGTCATTGGAAGTCATCCGAGAGTCCAGCGAGGTGGGGCTCAAAGGCGGCGTCGGCTGATCGCCAGAGTAAAGCGAAGACGACTTCGTGGACAATATACGTTGTGGGGGCTCAGGCTTGCGTTCTGGGGTCCGATGAGCCTGTTTGGGACTCGAGTGCGGCTGTTGCACCGGCAGCACGGCAACGACTCGGGCCTCTTGGATGACGTGCGATGCGCGAATCGGCCAATCGCCACCCGAGTTGGATGTCGATGTCGACCTTGTCGAGTACAGCGAAGAACGATTGGACTGAGCAGGAGGTTGGTATCTGGTCGATGGCAGCGAGCTCTTTCTCGAGCTCACGCTGGGCGGCTTCGGCGGCGGCGACTTGCTCGGTATCGTGAGATACGTGTTGGTGGGTGCAAAGCTGGCGTGCTTGACTGATTTCTTGGAGCTGTGAGACAGCGAAGGAGCGTCGCGCGATCGATTTGACCTGAGCGATGAAGGAGCTGCTAGACTGCCAGCGTCGCTACCTTGAGATTCGCCGGTGAATTTCGAACTCGTGTCGGGAAAGAAGTCGTCTTCGGAGTCGGACGACAGAGAAAGCACGCTCTTCTCCATCAAGTCGGATCCAGTCAAACTCTGGCTCGTCCGCTTCGACGCCTTGGACGTTTTGGTGTAGCGACTGGAAACGCTTGAAGCACAGTCTCTGTCTGGTAACGTTTGCCGGGACACAGCCAAGGGCGCGGGCAGAGGCGCGGGCATAGGCGCCGGCGCCGGCGCCGGCACGTTCGTGTTCATACTCATGTTCACATTGTCGCGGCTGGCTTGGGATGCCGCCGAAGGTATCTGGTGCGGTCGAATCCCGGGTCTCGCTAAGCTCCTCCTCTGATCTGCCGATGACATTTTGGTCGGCGATGCAACCGGCGGTTGGCTGGCTGCAGCCATGGTCCTGTCCGACTTGGCCAGTGGCCCATCGTGTCCCAGGACTTGATCGAAAGACATCTGCTCGTAATGTTCGTACAGATTGGGCAGTGTACTGATGTCGCTGGCGCCTCTCCGACTGCTCGAACCGGCCCTGGGACGGCCAGAAGTTATGTTGTCGACAAGGCGTTCATAGGTGCTCCGTCTCGTGAGCTTCTTCTCCATCCTCTGGCCAATCGGCGGTGGCGTCGCCTGAGTAGAGAGAATGGAAGAGAGCGAGGGCGACCTCGTCGCATCAGGACTGAGCACAGGGCTGCCGCCGTTCGAATCAGCTTGGCTCTTGAGGCTGTTGCGTTTGTGACGAGACAGCAACGGCGCCAGATCCAGCCTGCCGGGCCGCCTTTTGGATTTTGGAGGAGCAAGTGGCGGCGGCGGCTTGTTTGTCGAAAGTCCTTCGATGTCCAGCAACTCGTTCGCCTTTTGCGGCAGACCCTTGGCCATGGCGGAAGAGGATGTCTGCTGCGATATCGACAGCGGCATTTTCGCCTTGTCGTACCACGAGGTGATGGTCGAGCTGGAGCCTCGGCGGGTCAAGCTCGAAGTTTCGGTGAAACCTCGCCGACCAGCGTCCGTGTTCAACTGGGAAAAGCGCTTCGTCAGGCATGCTGGCACGATCTCGGATTCCTGTTCCCATTGCGTATATCTGCCATTATTTCTAGCAGCGGCCTCGTCGTCATTACTTTGGAACCGATTCCTGTCGGTCGTATTATAGGTGGCGGTGCTTTCGGATATGGACACGCTTATACCCGAGTTGGATGCGGCGTCCCATTGTCGCGATTCGTCGGTGTTGATTTCGGCGGTACCTAGGATCTTCTGCGCTTTCGACATCGGTGCAGACACAATGGGCCCAAAAGGAGGCTTCTGCTTCTTCCCCGGGACCGGGAAGGTGAATTTCGATCGGCCCATGTTGGCGCACAAGACAGGATGGCAGGGAAGATCTGTCCAGCTAGTCAGTCAGCTCAGTCGTGCAAGCAGGCATGATGTTGAGTGTTGAGCGCGGCGCATGGAAGGGAAGTCATGCAGTAAAATGCCCGATAGCTCGACAGCTTCATGAGGACGGCCAGCGGTCGCGGGAGGGGACTACCTTGTCAAAAAGAGACGAAAGCCGCGGCTATGGATGCGTACGGTCTTGACGGCCAAGTCGACTACAAAACTCCATCCAGTGTTGTTTGTTGTCTGGCAGTATTCGGGATTAAGATTGGATTTCGCTTGATGGTGCGACGTCGTCGATGGCAACAAGTTGTCGGTTGCACAGCTGAGCAGAGTCTCGTGCGACGAATAGGAGATCCAATGGAAAGGCGACAGGAAGGAAATGAGACGACGTTCGTCATACGAAAGAAGCACCAAAAGCCAAAGGGTCAAAGGGTGGGAAAATCAGCCAGAGCCAGGCCTCTCCCGTTTGCGTCTCCACCGAGCTCAACCTGCCAGACAAGCATAAGCAATCCTTTCTGTTGTCTTTGCCTCCTTCGTTATCCGTGTAATCCGTCCTTCCACGTGTCGAACATGAGCATGAACCCTGGAGCAAAAGAACGAGAGAAGAACTCTCCCCTGGGGCTGCTGGCGTCGACGAGGAGGGGGATGGCAGCTCTGATATGGGGAAAGACTGGGAAAAAGTGGTCTATACCACTTGAAGCTTGTCCTTTCACTTTTGAAGGTACTCTACCTAATCGTATGCCGGCCGCGATGGCCACCTGAACCACACATACCGCACCCTTCACTCAAAGGTCATCCACCTTTGGCTCCCCTCCCCTCCTTGACTGGGCTGGGGACTGCCTGACTTGCAGGTGATTAGGGTGGGAAGCCGTCGAGATTCTGCATGGATCTTGGCGGTCCACCGCAAGTGATCCCTGCAAGCCACACGAGATGGCGACAACGCAAAAGGACTGTCGGGCTGTCCGCGAAGTCGACTCCCATCATGCCGCATAGCGTACGTATTACCACGTGTATTCTGTATGCACACAAGCATCCGTACTGCTCACACTGCGCTGAAAGAACATCTTTCCGTCTTGGAGACGTTGTCTCAGTGGCCGGTCCTCGGCCTGGCAATTCACCTCTACTTTTGCTTGGTTTCTCCCGCGGCGGACAACGACACAGCCGGAGCTAAGGCAGGGGTCGACGGCGGGCACATGTAGACCCCTGAATTACAGACCACAGAGTATCGCGTACTACGTACGGATACGCCACGATAGTACGGACTGTTATGAGCAGTAGTTGTCAGAGAAGGCCGACCAGCAACACAGACCGGTTTCTTGTCTTCAGCCGCCGAACGGGTGCCACACGGATAGATCCATGGGGTGAATCACTGAACCGGGACGGAGGACAGCGTCGTCCACCACGCACATCAAGGTAGTGCGGTAAGTACGCAGTACTCCGTACGAGCACGACGACGACGGCGCTCGCAATTACACCGTACTGCTCATTTTCCCATCTAATCAATTTGACAGCGACGGTCGGGCAGGGGGTGGGAGTGCGAAACCCAACCCCGGTTCTCTATTGAAGCTCGTGGGAAGTTTTCATGGTTTCCAATGAATGATCTCTGCAGGCAATCAATCGCCAGGGCCCCTGAAGACGTGTGCAGGAGTCTTGACCTCTTGCGGGAGAGGGCACACTTCCACCGTCTCATCGGGGATGATCAGCGGCACCATTCACCGCGACCCTGGCTTCACAGCCCATCATTCATCATTACCGACCTTGGCCGGACGCTTGACTGTGTGCGCAGTACGCAGTTACAGTACGTACGGATACTGAGATACTCCTTCCCCTGGTCTTCTTGGACTGTTGCTGTTCAACATCGTGTACTACTGTTGTTACCCATCAATACAAACGCCAGGCCCAGGACCAGGCCCAGGCCCAGCGAAGTCACGACACTTGTATGCAATAGCCTCAACCCAAGGCGCCGGCTGCCCCCTCCCGTGTGGCCAGACAAGTAATTACTGGTCTTGTTGCCTCAACACGGCGAACGCCACAGGCTACGTACATGCTCTGTACGTATTGAGTAGATGTGCTACGCTACCTACGTATAAGACCGGATCTCTTACCGTTAGGGCACTCTTCCGCGAGGCGGCGAAGCTGTCTTGTTCGTCCGCTTCGGTCCTGGCTCTGTCTCAGAGTTCCCCAGCAACACAGCAACACAGCAACCCGTCAGCCTCTGCTCAGTGTGCTGCAGTCAAGGTAGTAATTATGCTCAACCTGCATTGGACGTAGCGTGCGACTCTTTCTTTTCGAAACGGCCTGATGCGGGACCAAGAAGCTCGGAGAAGCCACCGTTGGAAGGGGAGTCCCTGTTGTTGAGGCTGCCGAATAGCGCTGCGTGGCGGCGACAGCATTATCACGGCAGGCTTTATTTGCGGTCGCAACCGTACTTGGTGCGTTCCTGTCTCGTTGACAGCTCGATTCCTCGGCTGGGAATGGTATTCCCGTCTCGCATCACGATCCCGCCCTTTCCGAAGCCAGTATCCGCAACTTGCAAAGGAGATGGGGGCAATCCACTACCGCAGGTGGCCGTGAGGGCCCCTGGACCTGGACCTGGACCTGGACCACCGCAACGAACCTGGCCTTTGTGTGATGTGACGACAGCTCCACGTATTCTGGAATCTCTTTTCAGTGCGTATCCGTACAGGGCCAGGCTTTGCTCTGTGCCACCTCTACTCGGTACTTGTACTCTGGCAGGTGGATGGACATAGCCTGCAACTGGACATTGTGGCTGAGATGCTTGCTCAGGAGCGACGGTAATCTTTCCTGCGCACCATACGATATCCTCGCAAAAAAATATCACTTCTCGGTCGTCGTCCCGGCTTCACACAGTATACTGTAGGACCAAGACTAGGGTCCACTCAGAGAGCAGCCTTGGCGCGTTGGGAGCAACTGATTGTTGGTGTTTCTTTTTCATCAACGGTTCCGAGCTCGACGGAAAAGCAACATCAGCAGATGGGACAATATCTGCGCAAAGAGAGAGGGAGGGAGAAAGGCCAGCGCGCGCGCCCTTGGCAATGGATGAGATACAACATTGTCCGAGCCTCCATGACTCGTGGCGTACGACCACCTCATCAACAGCCTGAGAAAACTTGGTTTGGGGTTGAGTACTGTGTATACACTATGGGGCAACGAGACCGACAAAAGCAAACGGAATTCACTCCGTCCTTGTGGGCGGTCCATGTCGTCGGGTCTGGTTCGCGACCGAACCTCTTTTTGGAGGACACAGGTGCTCTATTCGGTTAGTTGCCGGTCTCGTCTCGTCTCGTCTCGTCACTTTGCAATACGCAGTAAGTCGCCTCTGGACGGACACGGACACGACTCACAGACGCTTCGAGATTGCGCCGCGCCGCACCGCACTGCACGGCAGCTCGTCTATTGTTTGTCGAGCATCTAATTACTACCTATGCCGCCTCCCGCGGTTGAGGTCTGCGTCGATCCCGTCCCAACTCCAGCATGATGCAGCTTATACAAAGTGATTCTAATATTATAAGCCTTCCGGTCCGCAGCTAGCCTGTATCTGAGATGGGGGGAGGGAGGAGGGAGGGTGTCGGGCTCGGATGGATCGTCCCTGGACCTTGAGCTGGAATGGAGGCAAGCTACTACGTCCTACGTACAAGGCCGTGACAGACAGCTTGGCTTTGCCCATTTTGGCCATAAGCAACTCGGAAGTCAATTTGCCATTGACGATTGACCTTGTGCCGACAGACTCCGTGGAGCTCGACCTCGGGGGCTGCACGCAAACGGCGAAGCCAACACTACCTTTGCCATCCATCCACTTGTTCCCCCAACCGATTACTACGTAACATGTTACTGCGTGCTCACAGAGTAAGCAGGCGGCATCCGTATTCGAAGCTGGATGTGGATGATGTGCGGATACTTGGTATGTATCCGGTCGACTTGGCGTCCGTGTGCACCATCACGAGTTTGGACAACACTTGTACGCGCAGCCGAGGGAGTCCCAGGTCAGGTCGCCGCCGCCAGGTTCAACCTGCAACGACAGGGTGCGACAGGGAACCAGCAGCAAACACGGAGCAGCTCCACGACGGACAGTTTCGGCCGTGTCACGCACGCTCCAAAACCTGGCGCCTCGGCCGGCAAACATGACTGAAGAGAGAGGGAGAAACAGACGATTGAGACAGGGGACGTGCGGATGCGCCATTGGTTCTCAAGCCAATAGTTCGCAGCTGTCAGCGTCATGTCATTAATCACGGTTGCTCTGTGCGTACGGATGGGATGGATCATCGTGAGAGGCAACACGTCTTCAGTCCTGGCTTCGCTTTACACTACTGTGTATACGTACTACCAAGGAGGCAGGCCATCAACCCAATGGTCGAGTCTGACCTGGTCCGGCTTACGCATCTCAGTAGAGGTGCTTGGGGTCTACGGAGTGGTAGAGAGTTAATCGTTGGACCGTATTTCGCTTCCCTCGATTGCACATCGACGGTGAGATTAACGATCAGAAGGGGGCCAATGCTACCGCTATTACCGACCAGGGTACTTTGGCCACATGATTAAGACTCAACCCCCGTCTCGTCAATACCCAGCTCGCAATGACGATATCCACAGGCCACAGGCCACAGGGCCGCCCCAAAGAGTCTCCCGGTATTACGGGGACACTGAGCACGTATTCGTCGCATTACGACGCATGTACTCCGTAAATTATCGCGGCTCCGTCGTTCGTCACCTCGTACCAGAGGAAAGTGGTAATATGGGGTTGGTGGGTGTTGGTTGACGGGCTGGCGGTCTGACTCGGGGCTCTTGGCAGGTTTTCTGAGACGGGCCCGTCCAGCCCTTTTGGCGCATGGCGAAAGGGTCTATTCGTCCGGCGTCAGTGCGACGAAGCGTCAAGACGGAGTCTGAATATGGGATGGTTCCTCCGACAGCTTGGACTCAAATGACCGAGAACGGAGGCCACGAGGGGGTCGAGGCATAGCCAAGTCTCAAGAGCACGTTGCCGCCCCGACGTCGCCACGGGGATGCCATGGACATGGAGCTGGGGAGGGAAGAGAAAGAACAAAAGCAATGCGAGAGGCCAGAAGATTCTCACGGCGCCGTCGTGCTGCTCTGCTGCAAGCATGGCGTAATAGAGGCCCGAATAAGTCGTCTTGACGGACTGCCCGGACACGACCAGGGTTGTCTGTTCTGTTGAAGTGAGAGAACGACCTCTGGGAGAGCAAAGACATGGCGGAGGCATCGTCTTGTTCACGAGAGAGAGAGAGGCCAGCGACCATGGATGGACTATGGTATCATTACTCTCTCTCCCTGACTCCCCCAGGCCTTGAACGACTCCCAAGGTTCGCACGAGGCGGCTTCGAATCTCACCGGCTGAAAAACCTTGAGCGTCGCCGTCAGATTGTAGCACGGATGCTTCGTCCGTCGTTAATATTCAACAGCCTGTCATCCTGGACCGGCGCAGTTGAATTACATACAGTGGCAGGGCCGAGCGCAACTGCAACCTCTCGGCTGCTTGGGACGAGAGGCGACGCGATCCAGATCCAAGCCCCGCCAACCAAGATCTGGTGGGCGAATGCGGGAGTCTGCCCCATCACGATGCTGTTTCGTCACCCTGTCGCTTCACCTGCATTGCAATATCGACGCTACACTCATATCGCACCACGACGGGTGGACGGGCAGTGAGTGGGTTTTTTTTTTTTCTCTCTCTCTCTCGCAAACAGACCTCAAAAGAGGCATTCAGACTGCACGCGGCGGGTCTCGCCAATGGTCGATGCTGCAGCATGGGTAATAAACACCTTTCTTCTTCATCAGGGTGATAGGTGATATGGAGCTCTCGAGTACTTGCTTTTCTGCCCTTTTCGTTTTCTTCTTTCCCTTTCCCGTGTGCAGTCAGCAAGCATCACGGCGTCACCCAACTGACTGGATACAGGTCAGACACGTTGCACGGCCAAGCGGACATGTACGCCATGCCGGCCGATGTCATGTATCTATCTATTCATTTCTCTGAACGGTCCCAGTCAGTTCCGCCTTGCGTTGATCCTCCACGGGGCTGCATATGACCATCTACGGGAAAAAGCAATAAGTGTCGAGATAGACGACCCCCTGCTTATTTCTGCCCGGGTTGATGATCAACGGAGCTCGGTTCACATCTTGCGCAGGCCTCGTCTTTGACCGCATCTCGTGCCAATATTTCCCATGTCCCGTTGCCCATAGTCTATGGGGCTTTCCTGCACTGATGTAACAGCGTAGTTGATGCGGCCAAACTTCATGTTTGGTCACTCGAGCACGGCAACTCACCTCGACTCCGACTGCAAAAGGCCCGATGCATCGTCAAATTTCCTACTACGTAGTAGGCGCTCGGGACATGCTGGTCTGCACGTCTCCATGGCAGTGTGCCACCCTCGCGCTCGCAGCACAAACAGCAGCAACCCGCGGAGCCTTCTTTTGTTGTTTGTAGTTGAAAGTGAGCCGGGCCAGCCAGACGTCCAAGTCCAGACCGCATGTTGGCCCCCCCTTCTTCTCTATGTTTCCCATCCCCCGGCGACCACATCATCACCGCTTGCTCTGCCCGCGGGAGATCTCGCCAATGCTGGGAATTACCACCTCGCCCGATTTCCTAGACCCCTCCCTCCCTCCCCGGCTTCAGTCGGCTCTTGGAGCTGCGCTAGTGTGACTAGGCGAGAAGGCTCGACGCCAGGGAGCTAAGAGAGGGGTTTAGGCTCCGCTTGGATGCTTGCTTGCTTGACTGCTTACTTTCTTTTATCTCTTTCTTGAGTGCGCGCGATCCTGCGCTGTCATGATGGCGGATGTCACAAGTCGGTGAGTTTCCCGGCTGCCCAGCTCGAAAAGAACGCAACCCCACCTGAGCCTGCGGTGTTCCAGGTGGCGGGGTATGTACATGCATGGTATGCATCGTGAGATGGAAGTGCCGCGGGGTCGAATGTCGTCCGACGGCATCGACCAGTCTTTCTCCCGGTGCTGTCGGGAGGGAGTGGATTTGTTTGGCTTGGCCTCGGGTGCCGGTTTGCGTGTTTATGCTTTGGCGGCACTGCAGATAAAGGAACTCTGTTTGTCTGTTGCCTTTGTCGATTGTTTGGAAGTGGGTTGTATGCGTGCCGCCTTGATTGTTTGGGAGCTTATGTCTATGTCTTGCATGAAGGAGGGCAACGTGTCTTCCCCCGATGGACCGTGGTGTTGGTTTCGGGCTTTTGAGTCGATGTTTGGTGATGTTCATGCACGCCGGTGATTTCGGTCTGGACGTGGGGTGATGGTGACCGGCGTCGTCGCTTGTTGATACCCGCCAGCGACGGGTGGCGTATCGCCTCGGAGTGGTGTTGTGCTGGCATGGTAGGCTTTTTTTTTTCTGGAAGCGCAATGAGAGGCATGCTTACGATTTGCTCAACTCGTACATCTGGCTGGGTTCACGACCGTGCTGTTGTAATCTGCGTTTCTTGACGTCTTTGTGTTGGACATGAGGACGTCTCATGGACCCCTCCGCAGAAACTTGACATGATACCTGATGAGAGACAGACAGCCTCCCTCTACGCGATAGACCGGTAGGTGTCCATAAGAACGATTGCAGTCCGAGAGGAGGCGACGTGCAGAGAGAGGGTGGTACGACGATGCCCGAGTCTCAAGCCCAATCTTGACTTCATTCCATCGTGTGCTGCTTCGTCTTACATCCATCATCGTGAGTCGAGAGAAACCAGCCCAGTGTTTTGCAGTATTGTGCAGTACACAAAATGGGCGATGCTATGCCCAGAAGAAGACGGTGTCGGTGCGGTTGTCTCCTAGATCAAGAGTTCCGTCGCGCTTTTGCTCTAGGGCTCTTTCAATATCGCGAAGCCCCAACAAGGTACACCTTTCTTAACGAGATTCAGATATGCCTATGGTCTTCAGGTGAAAAAAAATTCCAGTTTGACATGCTCCGATTCTATATATAAGAGACCGAATGAGACATCAACCCAATATTCGTGGATTTACCGACTTCCAGTCTATTAACCGGTGAAGCCCGGTCAGATCTTGCCATAAGGCCCTGGTTCGGCATGGTCTGGACCCTTCAACAGAACCCGAAACATAGAAACTTGACCACAATATCCCTTCGCGGGGCAATGCAAGCTCACGTCTCGTGTTTGACACATATTGCCATCTCTAAGAGTTGATCATCTGAAGGAGCCGTGACCGGCCCATGGACTCTTATATGAGACGATTTTCTATTCGCGGCGAACTCAAGAACAGCGAAGATGAGCTCGATCGCTTGATAGACATCGTCAACCTTGAGATGACTCATATCGATGTCGCAATTTCTATGCCGACAAGAACTTTGGCTCGGGGTTATGACGCTTGTTGTCCCTCCAAATCAAGGGCAAATGCCCTCTTGGACACCGAATGGATACAAAGGAGACCTTGCTACTTTCTAATCCAAGAGGACAAGCATCCGTACCAGCTCTACCAGGACCGTGTGCTTGAACATGATTTCAAAGCTCTGCTGCGTTCAAGTGAACAGCACGGTGACGTTCAGCTTGACTACGAACTACTTACTTCACCGTAAGCTGAGTCGTACGAGTGACAAAGCTGTCTTGGAGACCAATTGGCGTCATGTACGTCGCGTTGGAGGGCTCACCTAAACATGAAAGGACTTGAACCGGCAATCAATAAGCGATGGACAGCCGTCCACCAAAGAAACCTCTCTGCTGCCAATCGTCGCTGACGTCGAGACGACGCGGGGTGGTAGTCCGGCCCTGCCACCCGGCCGGCATGCCCCGCATCGGGCGCGGGGTATCTGCCTACCTACTTACTTACCATACCGTTCGTCATCAAGGGATATGGCATGTCCTGGCCGCGAATCTCATTTCTTCAATTCAACAGAACCTCCGACTGCACAAGATCACTCATCATGAAGCTAGGTGACATCCGAAAAGCCAGTCTACTCATCCCAGCGGTGACGAGCTCGGTGACGGCATCGAACCCAGACGATACGCAAGTGCCGCTGTCATCACGGAAATGTCTTGCGCGGTTGGAATACGTGCCTACTCTCAGCACTCACCGCTGTTTCGACGACACAGCAGGTCTGGGAGCTTTGGATGGCGTTTCGTTCAAGTCGATACACAACAACGTCCTGTCGTGCGCTGGCGCGTGTGGCCGGGCTGGGTACACTCTCGTCGGTATCAAACACAACCGGTGAGTGAGCTGACCTCACACGTACCGCGAATCGCATCGTTGACGGCATACTGCAGAAGTAAGGAATGTGTATGTGGGGATTTGCTCAACATCGAAGCATTCCACGTGGCCGGTGCGATGAGCAGCTGTGAATCCGATGAAGCTGGTGCCAAGTGCGAAGTGAGAGGCGTAAATTGCGATGATGAAGACGCGTGAGTTATTCTCATCTTCTGTCTGGTACTTCACGACGACAACTCACGCGGCGCGCCAGAATAATCGAGGTCTACAACATCCTCAACCCCTTGACAGTCGACAAGACACCCGCCAACTTCCCAGACTGCTCCCGCGACCCCCTCTGCTCCACCGACGTGTGCGACGAGTCGCTCCCGGACCGGGACCGCGCCGCCGCCCTCGTGTCCCGTCTCACCATCTGGGAGAAGCTCGACAACCTCGTGAACGAGGCCCCCGGCGTGCCGAGACTCGGCGTCCCGCCGTACGAGTGGTGGTCCGAGGGTCTCCACGGCGTCGCCTCCTCTCCGGGGACCAAGTTTGCGCCCAAGGGCAACTTCAGCCACGCGACTTCGTTCCCGCAACCGATCGTTTTGGGCTCGGCCTTCGACGACGACTTGGCGAGGGCGGTGGGCGAGATCGTCAGCAGGGAGACGAGGGCGTTCGGCAACGCTGGACGGTCCGGGCTCGACCTCTACGTGAGCAGCAGCGCCGTGACTTCTACGCAACCCACAACTCACCGCTTGCTGACGTGCCAAGTCTCCCAACATCAACGCCTTCAAGGACCCGCGCTGGGGCCGGGGCCAGGAGACGCCGGGCGAAGACACCCTGCACCTCCAAAACTACGTCTCGGCCATGCTCACGGGTCTCGAGGGCAGCGACGCCTCCAAGAAATCGCTCCTCGCGACCTGCAAGCACTACGCCGCAAACGACTTTGAACACTACGGAACCGTCGACCGGTCCGGTTTCGACGCCGGAATCTCCACCCAGGACCTGTCCGAGTACTACCTCCCGCCCTTCAAAACGTGCGCCGTCGAGAAAAAGGTCGCGTCCTTCATGTGCAGCTACAACGGCGTCAACGGCACCCCGCTCTGCGCCAACGCGTACCTCTTGGAGACCGTCCTGAGGCGGCACTGGCGCTGGGACGGCGACGGGCGGTACGTGTCGACGGACTGCGGCTGCGTGGCCCTCATGGTGTCGCACCACCGCTACGCGCCGGACCTCGGCCACGCGGCCGCCTGGTCGATCAAGGCCGGCGCGGATCTGGAGTGCAACGCGGTTCCCGGTTCCGAGGCGCTGCAGTCCGCCTGGAACCGGTCTCTCGTTTCCGAGGCCGATGTCGACAGGGCGCTGACGCGGTTGTACACCGCCCTGGTATCCGTCGGTCTTTTCGACTCGGGGCGGGCGGACCCGTTGCGGTCGTTGGGGTGGGCCGACGTCGACACGCAAGAGGCGCGGAAGCTGGCGTACAGGGCCGCCGTCCAAGGAGCCGTGCTGCTCAAGAACGACGGGATCCTGCCCCTCTCCAGAGAAGCCTCGCAAAAGTACGCCCTCGTGGGACCGTGGGTCAAGGCCACGACGCAGATGCAGGGGAACTACTTTGGTCCAGCGCCGTACCTGCTGTCGCCGTACCGAGCTGCGCAAGATCTGGGTGTCGAGTTTACGTACACTCTGGGGTCCAAGATGAACAGTTCCGACGACTCCTTCGAGCAGGCCATGGTTTCTGCCAAGAACGCCGACGCAATCATCTTCATGGGCGGCGTCGACAACACGCTCGAAGCCGAGACGCTTGACCGCAAGACGCTGGCTTGGCCGCAACCACAACTCGAGTTGCTTCGAGCCCTCTCCGCGCTGGGTAAGCCGATCGTCGTTGTCCAGTTCGGCGGTGGACAGGTTGACGACACCGAGTTACTCGCCAACGCCTCCGTCAACGCGATACTTTGGGCTGGATATCCGGGGCAATCCGGCGGCAAGGCCATAATCGACATCGTCTTCGGGACCGCTGCGCCTGCTGGCCGGCTTTCCGTCACGCAGTATCCCGCGTCATACAACGAGGCCGTCCCGTCTACCGACATGGACCTGCGCCCCGGTCCGGGCAACTCTGGTCTTGGAAGGACGTACAGGTGGTACACGGGAGAGACGCCGGTGCCCTTTGGCTTCGGGTTGCATTACACCACCTTTGACGTTGGCTTGGTAGTTGGAGCAAAGCAACAACTTGACCGGACAGACCAAGCGGTTCATCTTGGTGCATCTGATGACGTTTCTGGGACTCCGAACTGGCACCACGTCCTGACGAAGCCGGTCATCACCGTGGCTGTATCGGCTACCAATACGGGCGATACTACATCGGACTATGTCGCGCTGGTGTTCATGCGCTCCGACGTTGGACCAGAACCGAGACCGCTCAAGACACTTGTGGGATACACCCGCCTTCGAGACATCAAGCCCGGCGCGACAGCCACACAGGACATCGTCATCACCATTGAGAGATTAGTCCGAGTGGACCAGCAAGGTAACAGAGTGCTTCATCCTGGAAGCTACCAGTTGATCGTGGATGTCGACAACAAGGCTTCTCAGCATTTCGTTATCAAGGGTTCTCCAGTACTCATTGAGAATTTTCCACAACCAAAACCGAGCTTGAAAGAGCTCTAGTGTAATAGACCATTCAGGTCCGGGCTAGAAGATCCCTGTGTAAACGCAAGATCAAAGGGGAAACAAAGAGTAAAAGTTTCATATCCCAGCAATAAAACAGATTCCAGACGCTGACCAACTCCTGCTCGATGCGTGTGGTGGTGACGGTGTGATGATTGGACCTTCGGTCAGGCACCAGCAGGCACCAGCAGCCTGTTGTGACCACTGACTAAGCGGCATCACATAAGCAAGCTCAGGGCAAACCAACTCCATACAAAATCAAAGCGATTTCGACTTCAAAGAACCAGACAAGGTGGCCAATTCCTCCATGACAAGCTAGATTCACTGGCTTGAAGTCTCCCGGGTAGATCAGGTACAAAGATGAAGACCTCGCTTCCTTCTCGCTCCAAAGTAAGCTTGGAACCCCCAAGCTATTGCAGTGATGCTGACTTACACCGACAGAAGCAACCAAACACGCGCAAGCCGAGCTCTCGGACGCCAGCCGAAAGTCCAAAAGCAGTACCGAGCGCAAGACCAACAGCCAGACTCGACGTTTTCGTATTTGGAAGCGGAGAGAACTGCGAACTGGGGTTGGGGCCAAAACATACCGAGGCCCCGAGACCACGGTTGAACCGTCTGCTCGATGCCGATACGGTCGGCGTGGTGCAGATTGCCGTCGGAGGCATGCACTGCGCTGCCTTGACGCACGACGGGAAGGTCTTGACGTGGGGGGTCAACGACGATGGTGCTCTTGGGCGTGTGAAGTCGTCATCAGATGACCAACAAGCCGAAGAAGACGAAGACGAAGATGAAGAGACCCCGCTGGGCCGCTTCGAAAGTACACCGGCGCCCGTGGCCCTCGACGAAGACCTCGACATCATTCAAGTCGCCGCAACCAACAGCGCGTGCTTTGCTTTGACGGCAGATGGGAAAGTGTATGGCTGGGGAAGTTTTGCGGTACGTCAACATCCACCGGTAGTATGCCCAAGCTGATCCCCATAGGGCGGAGATGGCAACTTTGGCTTCCTTCATGAGAAGCCACCAAAGACAACGGAGCGACTACCCGTGCCGATTCCAGGTCTTAAAGACGTGAAGCAGCTCGCGGGCGGTTCGAACCACATCCTCGCCCTGACAAACGATGGCAACGTCCTTGCCTGGGGCTCCGGCGAGCAGAATGAGCTCGGAAGGCGCGTGATGGAACGTCGACGGTTCGACAGTCTCGTGCCCCGTCGGGTGGGGCTTCCAAAGAACAAGACGGTCAAGATCTTTGCGGGATCACACCATAGCTTCGCCATCGATACCGCTGGAAAAGTGTGGGCCTTTGGGCTGAACAATTTCGGACAATGTGGGATGCCCACGCGAGTGGACACGGGGTTTACGACTGTCATTTCGCCGGCTGTTGTTAAAAGTCTCAGGGGATGGTCGATTAAGCACATTGGGTGTGGGCTACACCACTCGATCGCCTGTACGGAGGATGGCGATGTCTTGGTGTGGGGACGATGCGATGACGGTCAGATGGGCATGCCGCTGGACGACATCTCCAGCGAAGACATCATTCTTGACTTCAGGGATCGTCCTCGCGTACTGAATGTGCCGACTGTGGTCCCTGGTGAGTTGTGCCCGTCGCCGCTGAAGCGGAATACTGACCAATATAACAGGTTTGGAAGCCGATTTTGTCGCAGCCGGCATAGACAACTGCCTGACCATATCGCAAGGGATCATGCAAGCCTGGGGGTTTTCGGCCAGCTACAATACAGGGCTGGCCACCACCGACACAGTCATGGCCCCGTCTTTGGTTCGTAGCAAGCAGTTGGGCGCGAAGAAGCTGAACTTTGTCGACGCGGGTGGGCAGTTCGCATTAGCGACGAGCCCGCACTCGAGTCTGTAGTCGTCGTTTCTCATACGATCAAGAAGTTGAGGTTGGACGATTTGAGTTTCTGTACCCAGCTCCTCTCTGTCTGCGTTTCGGGATCTACCGACTCGTCCAGATTCCAGATGGTCTGGAGCGTGTCCATTGCCGTCGTGATGAACCCCCAAGGGGTCGCAATCATGAGCTTCTTCAAGCGATCCAGAATCCATGCTCGCTTCTCGGGGTCGGCTGTTCCCGCCCCGACGAGGAAGGTTGGCCAGCAGGTGGCTTTGAAATTGGGATCTTCATCGGATATGGAAGAGAGATGGTAGAACATTTCCGCCTCGAGCTCCTGAAGGTCGGCAGTGACGAGCTGCGCAACAGATGGAAGCGCGTACAAGATGTATAAGCAGGCAGCGAGGCGGTGAGCAGAACCCGCGTGGATCCGACTTTCGACAGGAATATGCTTAAAGTAGGAGATGTTTCGCTGCTCAAAGGCCCAGTGCTGGATATCGAAGGACAAAGCCTGGTTCATTAGCTGGGCCCCAGCCTGGGCTGCGGACGACGTTGGACCATAATCGTCGGGGCCCTGATGCGAGAGCTGAGAGGCAGACAGCAAGATCTGGAGAATCTCAGGGGGGCAGCAAAGATAGCTGTTCGCAGCTGCTTTGCCAAGCACGGAGGAGACCTGTACAGACTGGTAATATGATTTGGCTGCGGTTGGCGGGGATGTGTTGAAGGCGGAAGCCAAGATGTAGTAACTTAGGATGCGTTAGCTAAGGCAATCCATTACCCAATGCCAAACACATCTGTTTAGCACGACCAACTTACATGAAGCAGTCAGACATGACGTAGTTTCGCAAGGCCTCGTCGGCCGGACCAGCGGGCGAAAGGTAGGCCATGATGCGGCCGGCGCCTTCGAGATGAGGCTTCCAACCATTCCTGCCGCTCTCAATCAACTCGACGTTGACGAAGAACAGCACGGCGGCAAGAACGACGTCCCCGCCGACACCACCGCTGCTGCTCATCTCTTGAATGGCCGAAGACAGGAGGCGGAAGGCCTTGTGCTTGGCCACCAAGGCGTCGGTGAGAGCCTGGCGAGCGTTGTGATCAGCGACAGGATCCGAGGACACGGCACGCGAGAGGTTTGACATGTGAGCTGCGGACGCGGCGACGATGATGTGTTGCAGCAGGGGGTGAGCGCTCGTCAGCGGGACCAGAGAGCGGAAGGGATTGCGATCCGGGACGTCCCAGGAGACGAGATCCCTGCATACTCGAGTGGTGACTGTTTGATGGGGTTAGACTCACGTCGCGGGCAGCAAAAGAAAGTGCCGAAAGGACGTAGAGGGTGTAGACGTACAGTAAGAGAGGTAGTGGCGGTAGTGATGCTCCACATCCTGGAATAGAGGGTCGACGAGGATCCATGGGGCCGACTGGGTCCCGGAGCGGGCAGCGGAAACGACGAGAGCACGGTCTTCGGAGGCCGGCGGCTCTTCCTGGTTGTTTGGGAGGTGATGGGCCCTCGCCGGAACGACTTCAAAGGCAGGAGAGGCCATGGGGGGGTCGGGAGCGGAAGAGAAGGTTATGGCTGACTTGCCGGCGAGCTTGCCTCGACTCGCGACACCTTCTGTCCAGCGGAAGAGTTTCCCATAGCCAAGACACTCTTGTCCGGCGGCGGTACACTTGTGGCAGTGGGGGTATGACCGGTCACAGCGGAGGCGACGGCGGCGGCAGTTGTGACATGGTTTTGTCGGAGCATTGAGCATATCGATGCGGGCCATTGCAGACGCAAGGCAACACGCAGCGCGTGCGGGCTCTCGAGGTATTCGATGGGGTTTGTGCGACGGAGGCCCCGAGTGTTTGGGATAACACCCTTGGGCCGGAAACGATTTGGGACGCCAAGCCACAAGACGTCAGGCAAGTAAACGAGGGTTTGTCGGCTGCAGGTGTCACAGCCTTAGGTAGGGTATGATGGGGCGATATCAAGATGGGAATTCCCGAGGTAACGATAACGTAACGAGCAGGGTTGGGGAAGAAAGCGTGGTAAAGGTACACTCGGTGCTCGGTATTCAGTACAGAGCAAGGTGAAGGGCCAGGCGAAAAAGAGACTTTGGCAAGGTGAGGTGGTGAGGGGAGTGTGGTTGGGTCGGCGCAGATACTGCCTCGATTGAGTAAATGGCCATCAAGACATGCATGCCAGGATAAGAGATGCAAGTCCGAGATTGGTAATGGGCGGATAACCCTTGTTCCACAGTCGTTTGCGCGCGTGCCCGTGGCAGATGTTTTTGGGGTGCAGGAGATGGCGTGAGATGTGAGCTGACGTTTGTCAGATCTGATTCGACTCTTGGTGGTGTCTTGGTGGTGTATCTTGGAACTATGTCGTGTGGTCGGTCGTTATGTGGCGGGTGCCATGGGAGAGGACCGACGGAATGAAGTTGGAGCTGGAGGGTAGTCTCTATCGGCGGCCGATAGCACCGCGCCGGTGAAGAACCAGGCGGGCCGCCAGCTCGAGGTGAGAGGGCGCTAGTCCGCAAAAAGAAGTTCAGCGACACATCGTGCATATAGACTCCACTATTTGTTCGAGAAAGGCGCTGAGTTCCACATCTTGTCTGAGTATCTGACTGGCTCAAATTCTGGTCAAGCCCCAATCCCATCGAATGGAAACGTGGCTGCTTCGACGCTAAGCCACTTTTGCAATGGACCAGGGTCCACTACGCTGTCCCTGTGCCCAATGAAGATGCACATAGGTAAGCAGTGCACCAAACAGCAGCTTTGCAGAAATTGTGTCATTCAACATACGTAGTACATCAGAGCCTCAGCGCGTAGTAATATCCTGCTCTCTGCATCAAATATGGAATATGGTTTCCTCCCCGATGATGACCAACCAACATGAATATCTGTTGACTGTTTTGACCGGATCTGAACATCGGCTCGTCTCCATTATGTCATCCAAGGGCGTCACTAGTAACCCGATAGAGGCAAAGCAGGCGACGAAACATGCTCTCGCTCTGACTCTTCGTTGGCAACTCAAAGTGCCCCCCTCCCCTGCTAAACATTGCTGTTTCGTCCGTCCATCTAATTACCTCCCACCTGGATAGAATCAAACCCTATTGTACGTAGGTACCTTGAGCAAGCTATCTCAGTCTAGCCTGTTGGTGAAGCTCCTCCATGTGTACTATAGACATGCACTGTATTCATACATGGTATACGCAATACCTATGTATACACGTGCTTTCACGTCAAAGACAAAGCCCGATGGCAGACACCTTTTTTGCCGAAAGAGGCAGCCAAGACGCAAACCATGCCCACTCCCACCGCTAACCTACCGATCAACTGTGCCCTGTGAGGCTCTGGTCAGTGTCATGGACCAGCGATGGCGCCCCATTCCGGCCCGTGTGTTGGTGGCCGTATCGTGCCGAACTGCAGCTCGTAACCCGCGGACCTACTTACTCTCTGCTTAGGTAGGTTAAGGTAGCTCTGCAAATCTTTAACGCCTTCTGTTCTTCCCCACAACAGAGGCCACCCGATTAGAAATTCTTTGCATCAGTGACTCGACCTCCATGGTCCAATAGATCATCCATCGCCATTGTCTGGGCACTATTTAGCCATCGGACGGTCCCGCAGTATCATCTTTCGCAGAGAACCCATCTGCCAAGGTCTTTTTCCGTACCGTCGAAGACTGACTTCTGATGACCTCACCACCGTCATCGCTCACTCAAGATAGGACGAGACAAGCGACTATCGCATCATACGAGAACAGAAATACCACCAGCACCAGCACCAGCACCAGCATCATCGCCATTGTCAACACCAGCACCCACACAACAGCAAAATCGACACCCACACCCACACCGACACCGCACCCATGGGTCGGGACGACACTGAGCGGGACGCCGGCGCTGGAGCCCGCGCCGGCGAATTCGATGTCGAGTTTCTCGGCCGCCAGCGGCCCGCAGTCTTCAAGTCTCAGTGGTCCGAACTCGGCTTTTGCTCCTCCCTCCTCGGTTCCATGTTGATGGCCGTAAGCACCCCCGGCCCCATGCACGCTTGATGTTGACCCGGCCGCTCACACACTCGTCGCAGGAATACTTCGTCAGTGGTTTCCACATCATTCTGCCTCCGCTGGCCGAGGAGCTCGACATCCCCCAGGCCTCGCAGACATGGCCGTCGAGCGTCTTCTCTCTCGTCACCGGCGCCTTCTTGCTGCCGCTGGGCAGACTGGGTGACATGTACGGCGGTTACTACGTCTTCAACGTCGGCCTCGCCTGGTTCTTCCTCTGGTGCCTCATCGCCGCCTTCAGCAACAACTACATGATGCTCATCTTCTGCCGCGCCCTCCAGGGTTTGGGCTCGGCCGCTTACCTCCCTGCCGGCATCATGCTCCTCGGCAAGATCTACCGCCCCGGTCCACGCAAGAACCTCGTCTTCGCATTGTACGGCGCCTTCGCCCCCATCGGCTTCTTCTTCGGCATCCTCATTGGTGGTGTGTCTGGCCAGTTTCTCAGCTGGCGGTGGTACTTCTGGCTCGGTAGCGCCGTGCTGGGTGTCATCGCCGCCGTGTCGTTCCTGACCATTCCCAACGACTTGCGGGAGAAGCGCGAGCAGATTAGCATGGACTGGTGGGGTGTTGCCACGATTGTCCCTGGTCTGCTGCTGCTGGTGTACGCCATCACCGACAGCTCGCACGCGCCGCAGGGGTGGGCGAGCCCACAGATCCTCGTCACTTTGCTGCTGGGCGTCGCCTTCCTCGTCGGCGCCTGGTACGTCGAGGCCAAGGTGGCGGCCAACCCTCTTCTGCCGGCTGACCTGTTCGCCCCAAAGTCGATGAAGACTCTGTCGGTGGCTCTGTTCTTCGCGTACGGCACCTTTGGCTTGTTCTTGTTCTACTCGAGCTTCTACATCGAGACGGTGCTGCACATGTCGCCGCTGCTCACGGCGGTGTGGTACATCCCCATGATCGTGGGTGGTCTCGTCATCGGCACCGTTGGAGGTTTCACCCTGCACCTCCTCCCCGGTCGCGTGCTGCTGGCCATCTCGGGCATGGGCAACCTGCTCTGCGTTTTGCTGTTCGCCATTATCCCAGACAACCCCAATTACTGGGCGTACGTCTTCCCGTCCATGATCTGCGCTACCATCGGCATCGACATCACCTACACCGTTAGCAACGTTTTCATCACAACCAACCTCCCCGCGCACAGGCAGGGCACCGCCGGAGCACTCATTAACAGTCTGCTGTTCCTGGGCATCAGTTTCTTCCTCGGCATGGGCGACGTCGCCGTGGGCCAGACGAGCCACCTGGGCCTCAAGCAGAGCTACAAGACTGCCTTTTGGCTGGCCGTCGGCGTCGGTGGAGTCGCCCTGCTGCTGTACGCCTTTGTCCAGATTGGCCAGGCCAAGAGCGACCTCACCATGGAAGAACGCCAGCAGCTCGAGGCTGAAGCCCGCCAAGTCCAAGGTGTCGAAGGCAACGCGAATGCCGGCGCCGGAGGTCAAGAGACGTCGGCCGCGACGACCGACAGGGACGTGAACACGGATGTGGAGAAATCACGGCCGCTCGCACCGGAGGCCCAAAACCCGGCGAGGTAAAGACGAATCGTGTAGCAGCGGCCGTGTAGCGTTGCACAAGCGCCAGCTATGCGACTTCATCGACTCGAAGCGTGGGGGAACGTCCGCCGCCTGCTTTGGTCAGCAACAGGCTGTTGCGTGACATCCTGCACGGGATCATGCTTCTATAGGGCTGTGACAGACCTTGACGAGAACGAGAAGGGCGGCGGCGAGGGACGCGCATCAACGGAGATATACTTCCACCATCGATATGGCGAGAAGAAAAACTATCATGACGAGGCCAGGAGCAGAGTTTTTGCCCCGCCAGGCAACGCTGTCGATGCCAGCGTCTCCGTGTCACGCAGGTCCTGGCCCATCGAATCCCGCACATTGCGGAGTTCGCCCGACGTTTGAAATGGCACTGCGCCAAGTACGCGAAGCAGACGACGTGGTGCAATTTCCAGAAACCAAATACGGCACATGTTGGTGTTCGTGTTGACGTTTGGCGCCCACATCCGTCGCCAGCATGAGAATGTCTGGGCGGCCGGGTTCATTCACAAGAGGATTGGTATCGAACTTCCCAAGGCGGCCAAGACGATCAGCTCTTGGAGTCTTGGGACGCCGGGGTCAGAAACCGCGTGCCATCCGAGATATCCGCCTTGGCAAAATGCTTGGCGGTAGTCGAACCAACGACGATATTCCCGTGGAAAAGGTGATTTTCGCTGTACTCTGTATAGTTCATTTATTATTGTCACCGAGGAGCGTTGGGGCGGCTTGTTGCGTCGCATCTGGAGCGGGAATACGTACAGAATCCATCCTTGAGACTGGGACGGAATAGAGTGGCCATGTGTGGAGATGGGGTACTGTTGAGAAGCAATCGGAGCATGAAGTTGATTGCGCTCCATGTTTTTCCACCGCTTGTTCAATGGCACGCCCTAATGGGTACGCGGCGGGAGAAATCGTACCGAATTTTTTATTAATTTTTTTGGCATAGAGAGGAATATGAGTATCGGAGGGTATAATGTAGAAGCAAACAGGGGCACGTTCCCATAGCTTATCAGTTAATCATGGGCTTCACGGCCATCTCAGTTTCATGATTCATACGCACCTTGGCTAGTCCATGCTGTGAATCCCAATAAACGTTGGGAGATTCAGTTGTAGCGTCTCGCTTACCAGTTCGTCACCGTGGCGTTTCTACGGACTGTGCCCGATGGGCTGTGAACCGTGCTTCTATATCGTTGTTCATGCGATTTACTATATGCTCGCGACCGGATTGCCCCGTTGACCGAGTCGTTTGGGGAAGAATATGCGCGAGGTTTGCTCTTGGAAGATGGCCACCCACGTGGAGGTGGTCCGAGGGGAGGGAGCAGCACTAAGTTAGCACCCAACTGGGTGAAAAAAAAGAGCGCACACATTTGACGTCGTCCACGCGGAATATAGGTGGGTGGTGCGGAGGATTATGCACTCTTTTTTTTCACCCAGTTGGCACCTTAGTAATAATATCCGTAGAGCAGAAGAATCTCATAAGGGGTGCTCTCCCGTCATAAGGACGTCGGTCAGGGGAGGTCGGCAGCGTTCCGAAGGGGTTTAGTGGCAGTTTATTCGAGATGTGGGGGCTGTCGCAGTATCTCTTGTACCTGAAGCAGGTATCTCAAGGCACCTTCTAGATGACCTGAGGACTTATCGAGGGCGCGATATCGATAAGATCTGCCCACCACGTGAGAGAGTTGGGCGCTACTGGAATAAGCTACAGCAGCCGCCCGGCAGTGAAGGCTCCTTTGCCCAGAAACAAGAGAGAGTTTATCAAGCCGTACTTCCAGAACCCAAGCTCTTTGTTCTCAGCGTCGAGACCGACGATGTCTGGAGTTCGTGTTTGGCGATTATGAGCTTCGTGAAAAGAATTGCAGAGTGATGGAAATGACAGCAGGCGGCGAGCGAGAGAGCGACTGCATTGGATGCAATCTGCCGTCTTGATCCTCAATTTCCGACCCAGTTCTCACGAATCAATACTTCTGAAGAGCCGCGAGTGACTTGTGAGTAGTATTACTGCGTCCCTTGGTAATACGTGGTTCCTCCACGCCGCGCGTACGACGCAGTAGCATGGAAGCTCTCGACGTTGGCTAGTCCAAGGTACTCCTGAGCCGGCAGTTAGTGGTTCTTGACTTGTTGGAAGGTCTTGTTCCTGGAGAGTCTACACCTTACCTTACTGTGGAGCATCTACACGTACTAGGTACTGGCCACCTGACCTGGTGAGAAGAAGTACGTACTAGTTAATAGTGAAGCTACAAAACGACGAGCAGAAAACTCCACCTTGCAATCCCCCCATACCCACCCAGACACCACGATGCTATTGCCGTCGACGTTTGACTGTCTAATACATGGGTATGGGTACCTAGCCGCGGTATCTCCTTGGCGAGGGATTCTACTGGCAGCTTGACTTGTATAACAACCCTCCCTTGCCCCGCCGCAAGGGTAAAATGATTCTCTCAGGACGCTCCATTGTAAAACTACATGATTTACCATATTGTTGGGGGACTGAGACGCTTTTTGTAGGATAGCTGGCATTGCCTTCTGGAATACCACCACTCAAGTTCGCCGTCCCAGTCCACCTCAAACCAACTGCCATCATTGAGTCGATCTGGCTCCTGTTGCGCTAAAGTGAGGCTTGTCACGCATGGCCCATTCTCGGTCAACCAGAACCCAAGCCAAAGTTGGCAAGTAGTATCTACCCGCAAAGCTGTCGTTAAATAGTCAAATCTGATCTGTCCCACACAATCGTGGTTTCCATTAGCATAGCGAAATATAATCCCGATAATAATGTTCCTTCCTTGATGCTCGCGCTGACATGCCGCAAACTCGACTACATTATTGAGTGTAGCTTTGTTGCAGGCATATTGCTCATCTGGACGAAATATTGGATACGGCGAGGTTGGCCACTTATATACGGGCAGTTGGATGAGGGCCTTGGGTCGCGGCGTCTCGAAACCTAATCTTCTTATTCCGTATGTTGTCGTCTCATAGTAGATACGACTAATAGATTCACTAGGTCGGTCAAGAAGAGTCCATGCTCGACGGCTCCAATTTGGTCGAGGTTGAATTCCCAAATAGTTCAAGCGATCATGGTTTGTTACCAACTGTTATGATTGGTTAACTGTTGAATACACAAGCAAGTAGGAGTAACATACCAGCAGAGCGACCGCATTCTGGAGCGGACCATTGAATCTCCAGATTTCCGTAAGAATTTCACCAGCATGCAGTGGCATGTAACACCATAGAGCAGTTTCATCCATAGTATGTAATACTTGGTAAGACTTTCCGTCCTCGTCAATGGTGTGCGCACGCAGAGTGACGATCTGTGAATTCCAACAGACCGAGTAGCCCACGGTCCGCGGGTCGTTGCAGGACACTATGGACATGTGGTTGCTCGGTTCCGTATTGCAAACGTCTTCAAATCGAATGCACTTGTGCGAAAGCTGTGGGAGACCCCAAAAGAGCTTCGGCTTGTATTTGGTTCTACCCGTGATATCGCGCAGCTTCAATCCCTGAAGGCAGAAGTCAGCATTGCAATCGGTACGCATTGATCCTTGTACTCACGTCACTGTGGGCTTGGATTTCACCACCGATACATCTCAGTGGAATTGCTCCCCACCACACATCTGTCTCTTGGTCTATGGCAAGACGATCGGACGGCTTGGCGAATATTACTTGCCGAATACCAAGGAAATCACTTGCAATGTGTACATAGAAAGCGCCGGCGGGTGTCGAAAGGCTCGGATCAAATACCAGATCATCCCTGCTATTGCTGGTTTCGTTGCTCAAATGAGCGATGTATGGGGTACCCTCAAAGTCGACGTATGAAGCATAGATCCTCTCCGAGATTCTACAGGTTGAAACGGGGGTCGTCAACTCCTGGCTTTTCATGTCTGCATAGTTGACCAGTAGTAATTGGCGAGTTATACGATCGTCGAGAGCCCAGCCTGCTATCCTGTGCACGATTTCACCAGGTAGACGGGGGAGGTTGCGGAATGCGCCGACAAGAAGTATAGCGAGCCGGGATTTGAGCCAATAATGGCGTCGTTCGTCAGAAATCGGCGACGGTTTGAAAACGGGTGCGAAAGCATCGAGAATCCGTGGCAGAGCTTTCGGAGGTGCAACTTTGAAACACTCTACGTGGCAGCCAACTCCTTGTTCGTCATGGTCACATCTTCCGCGGCATTCGACGTACTCGATGTCTATAACGGTATCAGGGATTCCCTGGATGCTGTATTCGTATGGTTGAGATACTTCGCAGTCAGACCGCCGCACTAAGGACGTCAGAATGATGCGCGACAAAATCCGGGTAGTACTCACCAGCAATGATCTTATTTCCGTATTCAAGCTTGACGCGACAAAGCCCGCAGTGCGGTGGTACGCAGACAGACTTCAGCATAGCTTCGAACGTGGTGTCCTAACTTAGTTAAGAACGCTGAAGGGAGAAGACTTTGTGGATTGATTTGATTGACTTCATCCTGGTTGGCTTTGGCCGCTCTCCAGATCCCGTCAGCAGCTGTACCCGGAGAGCGGGGTTTAGCCGACAGCCGGAACGCTGTCAACGAATCGCGTCGCCCCACTTTGTCCTGCCCTTTACTACTTGACCGGTGTATATTTACACCAACTCGACGAATCTAGCCACTTATGGGCTCTCGGTACTCCGTATAGTTTATCAATTTACTTGCATTCGGCACACATGCTTCTTTTTTTGTCGTACATAGGCCGACTTGGCCTCTTTTAGCTAGTTACACATCAATCAATAGACAATATCGTATCGCTAGCCATACTGTTGCTCAACAGTCAGCTATCCACAAACTCCCCGCTCTACTCGAATATCTATTCTATATTTGTTCCCTCTATTGAAGAGCTGCCCTAGCTATCCTCCTGCCTTCTTCGTCATCTTTTATATCTTCCTGCTTCACCTATATCAGCGCTTGCCCCCCATACCTACGTCTCCCCCC